>OY720272.1:18400000-19000000 GCA_963082995.1 Noctua comes
TTTTGACTGAATCTTAAGCCGGGCGTCGGAGACAGGTACCTTAGTACCGCCCCTGCCAGAGTTAGGTTACGAGGTCAGTGGCGAAGATGAGATACGTGGGATGCTGTAAATTTGATCGGAGGCGAGTATAATGGGTTTCAAAATGAACGAATAATAAAAGGGATGTTGTGTTCAGAGAAGCACAGGATTAACCGTAAACAACTCTTATCTACTTTAGAAATAGGTATTTCCTTTGTAAAGAGATGTCAATTAAGGGAAATACAATATAAATAATTATGTAGTGAGAAGTGTTTTGTTTTAATTAAGTATTTGTTTCTTTGATTCTGTACTTGATACGTCAATAACCTTGCCCGTGCAGATTCTCAGTTAAGGGCGGCTTTCACATTTAAACGGCATTTAAGAGCTGACACTCAACATTCCATAGCAATTATGACACCTCTTGAACGTGGTTTAAATGTGCTAATCCCGTTAGTTGCGTTTTCAAATTACAACTATTTGTCCCGATGACAATCTGAGTCGTAGTGCTTAGTTTGTCACAATCAGATAAAATCTGTTTACAAGACATTTACTATCTCCGATACTGATCATTTTATAGCTAAACTCACGAGGAGGCGTTTCGACACCTCCACTAATCGAAGGTGAGCATCTATTGCGATAATTAGCGGTTCGCGACCGCGCGAGATCGGGCGATACCGCGCCAGATCGTACGATTACGTGCGACTGATTGCGATGCGCACGCGAAGCGAGCTTGTTTGAGTTACGGAGCGATGCATATCGGCAGAGAGACATGATTCATACTAGGCTGTAGATGCAGGCATTCAAGGCCTAAGGCTCAAGGGAAGTAAGCGAGATTTTTGTTAAGACGTTCGTTTCTTTAGTGGACCTTAAAACAAACAGGATAGGTAACAAAGACATGGTTATTTTAACTGCAGACTGGCTATTCATTTTTATTCGTGACTGCTGTTGCCCGTAAATTATTATAAAAAACTAGCCAGTGCCCGCGGCTTCGCCCGCGTGCAGTTAGGGAATTGCCCACGAGATCTTACTTCTGGGATAATAAGTAATCTATGTATCTATCTATAATACATACATAGATTTACATGTACTTTCTTATAACTTGCAATTATTATTAGTTTAAAGTTCTATCAATTAAATTAGATACGTGAAATATTGATACCTTGGTTTGAGATTGGACATCGGATTTACTGGATTTTACCTAAAGAGTATGTACACAAATTTTCAAGCCAATCGACCCCGAGAGTAAAAAGTTTTACAGAAAATTCAACACCCCATTTCACCCTCTAAGGGATAGGAATTTCGAAAAACTAATACTTACTCTTCACAAAGAATACACCCTCCAATTTTTATATCTCTGGGACCGCGGTTTGGGCTGTGCGTTGGTATATCAGTCAGCCAGTCAGGACATGGAATTTTAAATTGGAGGATGATTTTGGAAAAACTATGATACACGTATCTCATCATTTTAACTGAAGTATATGTAGACATATTTTCAAGTCAATCGACTCCGAGAATAAAAAGTTTCACATAAAATTGAAAACCCCATTTCACCCTATTAGGGGTGGAATTTCAAAAAACCCTTTCTTAGTGGATACTTACTCTTCACAGAGAGTACACTGTCCAAATTTCATGTCTCTAGGACTAGTGGTTTGGGCTGTGCGTTGATGTATCAGTCAGCCAGTCAGAACATGGAATTTTAAATTGGGGCATGATTTTGGAAAAACTGTGATACACCTATCTCAATATTTTAACTGAAGTATATGTAGACACATTTTCAAGTCAATCGACTCAGGGAATAAAAAGTTTCATAGAAAATTCAACACCCCATTTCACCATCTTAGGGGTGGTATTTCGAAAAACCCTTTCTTAGTGGATACCTACTCTTCACAAAGAGTACACTGTCCAAATTTCATGTCTCTTGGACCAGTGGTTTGGGCTGTGCGTTGATATATAAGTCAGTCAGTCAGGACTTTGAATTTTATATGTATAGATAGATATTACTTCCTTTTTTTGAATCGGATTTTGTCACGAATTTCAAGGGTTCTAATTTTTTTTGTACGGAACTCTAATTCTTAATCTAAAATAAAAGTAGCCTTAGTTACTTCTTATAATAGCTATCAGCTATCTGCCAGTAAAAGTCCCGTCAAAATAGGTCTTGCCGTTTCGGAGATTAGCCGGAACAAACACGACAGACAGACAAAAAAAAAAAAAATGTCTTTGGTATAAGTGTGGCAGGGATGAGGAATAGTAAATTATGTGTAAGTACTTAATTAATTAATAAATACTAACACTTAGTTGATAAGTTTGTTTTTGTACTAACCAGTGGACCAATGTTGCCAAATAAAATAAATATAAAATAATTATGCACTCAGTAAAAAGCTGTTAGTTTGATATTACAAACAGACACTTCAATTTATTTATTTGTATAGATTGTGATGGATGATTGTTTTATATTTGAAGTAGCAGTTTTAGGCTGTTGGCAAACAGATCATTTTTCAAGCACGAAAACACATAAATTGTTCAACAACATGTTAAACTTTTTTTCAGTAAATAGAACGTTATCTAACCTAATGCTGTGACTCATTTACCGTTACTTCAATGCTGTCAAAACAATACATAACGATCAATACAAATTGATTCCCCTGACGACAACATAATAGCCACTTTCAAAAACAAATAGATATCATTCCAATAAATAATTGGTCACCAAACATAACTTAATTAAAAAGTAACTTTGTGATTTCAATATCATTTCGTATATTTCCATAGATGGAAACTTTTCGACTGACCTCATTCTGCATAAATGAAAGAGAATATGAGTTTGTCTTAGATATTTGTACATGAGATATGTATGCCCTAGGGAATTATGTCAAAGATGGATAATAGAAACTATAAGATATAAGATATATTCATTGTTATAGGATAATGATTAAATCTTTTTTATTGATTTTTTTTTAAGTAAAAATGTAAAATTAAATAGGGAAAGGTTAAACCTTTTAAAACAATTAGATATGTATTTTTTAAACTTAGATAAAAGCAATAGGAAGTACCAAATAGACACAGAGAACTTGCAGTGTGAGATTGACCACCTACAAGAGAAACTTACTTGACTTAATACTGCCTCTGAAAACCAAATGAGGGAATATGTATTGGCCATGAATCACCTGGTTAGTACACAAACTAACAACTGTGAGCATTGCCATCCAACATCTGTTGAACCCACACCGGCCCATTCATTGTCTTGATGTGACACAATCATACCACAGTCCTGTGCTAGTTTACTATTAAAATTACCTATAGTTTAACTAAATAGATTGTCAATAAAGAAATTCACTTTTTTTTAATGAAAATGGAAAGGATTTAGGCCATCTGTTAACAAATAAGTATCCGGGACATTCAATTATGAACTTTTGTATGCCTGGTTGTTCTTTATATTATGACAACATAACGTTATGCTTGTAGTTCGCGAAAGGTTTAGTAAAGGCGTAATTATAGTTCACCCATATTCGGCTAGTTATGTTTTAAGTTCCATGTAATAATAGGGGACGGTTTTTTACCCGCCTGGGGACCCCAAGGGGGGGGGGAGGCATAACATAAGCCGAATATGTTTGCCGTATCTTTTCAGTTTTATATTTCACTAGCTGTTGCCCGCGACTTCGTTCGCGTGGAAATTTTGTCGTGTATGCGTGTTCGATTCCCGGGTTGGGTAAAGTGTTACAGTTTGGTTATTCCATCAGGAATTATCAGTAGCAGCTACGGAGTCTGGATTTGTGCCCGATTGATGGCAATAGGCTCGCCCCCTATTACATGGGACTTCAACATAACTGGTGTAATGTGGGTGTACGATTAGGTACACATCTGTGCCTAACCCTTCGGGAATTACAGGCGGGATGTGTGTGAGAACTGAAGGCCTAATCAAAATGTGATAATGTGGGTGATGACTACAAAAGGCGTGTTTTTGGGCGCTGTAATTCTGGGCCGCAGAGGTCTGAGCGGCGTTGAGGCGACGATATGGCTTAAAAACTGGAACATTATGGTGCCATACGACTTTTTTTTCAAAGTGAACAATCAAACGCCTTGTTGGGCGCTATTTCTTTATTTATTCTAATACCTTTTTGTATACAACATTAAATGAATTGTTTAATGACCGTGTGAGAACCATGAAGCACCCAAAAGAATGCCTGCCACTTTTAAGGTTTTTCCTTGGAATTTGTTGACCGTCATTGTAAAAGCCAATTTTAAGGAAAATTGCAACTTCTAAAATTGAAATGGCTAGTTATTTGGAATAAAGGGTATGCGGGGAATTAAACCGCTCTCTCCTTTAGCCACTCCTGTAATAATGGTGACTGTTATAATATTACTGCCCAGCTCTGTGATACGAAGCCTGGTTCCATTGCATAGTCTGGGAGTTAACCCCAGGGAGTTGAGGAATTCAACGGGGTAGGCAGTACTATCATCATTAGCCATCACAGGGTCTATGAATGTCGACGCCGACGATCATATCATTTTTTTTATTTGATTGACACACTCGTTCTTTGGCGACAGCACTACCCCTCACACAACCACCCTTCATTTTATATTAACAAATTTGGAAAAACGTGCATGATGTGATGATGTGGATGTGCGTGCATCCTCTGTAGCCACTGGATGGGAAAATTCTTCGGAAAATTGAATTTTTCCATCTGCGCCCGATTCTAGACGACCCACTCCCATTTGCAGCAGCATATTCACAAAGACACCTGCTTCATGGTCGTTGTACAGCTGGACGCACATGTTGCAAGTAAGATGGATCTTTTCGATCCCAGACAACAGTGGCGACGCCTTGAGTCATTTATTGAGGCGTTTATTTCATCCGCCGGTGTGCCCCTCTCAATGACTTGCAGTATCTGTCTAAAGTCGCCTGCGAGCAAAACGACAACGCCACCCATCAGCGCCTGGTTGCCGCGAATGTCCTGCAAGCTGCGGTTCAACGCCTCTTATGCACTTTAAACTTGCACTGCTGCAAAAGGACTCCCCGGCCGCTGTAATGTTGCATGTTGAGGTATCTTCACTTGCAAGATTCAGCGGCAATATGAAAACGGAATGTGCAGTCCGGCCACTGATAAAAGTTGCAGCAATGTCCGAGGGAGCCACAGCCACAGCTATGTGACCGCACGGTTGGCGCAGTGGCTGAGCGAATGGCTGCTGCGCTGCGTGTATCGGGTTCGATTCCCTCACGGATCACATTTTTGTATGGCCCACAGGAGCTACAGGTAGTGGTTCCGGGTCTGGCTGTTTGTGAGTTTAACTGTCTGTAAATACACCCACGATACAGAAGAAATTCCAAGTGTGGGCCTGGACTGGGGCAAAGTTAAAAAAAAACTTTAAAGCTGTATATAGCGGTCCTTGAGGAGTTGGGCCAGCAGAAGATTCAGCACAAATGCAATGTGACGGCACAGTTGGCGCAGCGGCTGAGCGATTGACTGCAGTGCTGCGTGTCGCGGGTCCGATTCCCGCACGGACAAATTTACAACGTCGTTGGTTTTATCTAATTTTATTTTTTGTTTTTATTTTAAAGTTTTTACAGATTTTTTGTCGGTCACTGAAAATTGGTCAATTAATATTTGTTAATTTATGATTACCTAACTGTCTTTGAATGGTTAACAAAAACCAAAAGCATTATTAGCACGATAATCTATCTCTGTGCCAAATTTCATCTACATCCGTTCAGCCGTTCTGGCGTGATTGAGTAACAAACATCCATCCATCCATCCAAACTTTCGCATTTATAATAGAAGTAAGATACAAAAGACAGATATGATAAAGATACCTAAATATTTTTCAAGTAACGAATTACGTGTTTTTTTAACAATCAAGACGCATCAGAAATCATACATTACAATCATCCACCCTCCAACAAAGACAACAAAGACGAATTTATTTTTGGGACCTAACAATAATAGACCTAACCGTAAATAATAGTTGTGCAAAACTAAGAACAACGACACAACAAAATAGTTTCAAATTAATTTCAATAACTGCTATTATTTTTATTGGGAGCGATAGGTGAAATTGAAAACATCGAGTCTGACAGCACCTGTGGACAGCACACAACGACGATGTCAGTTTAGAACACCATCGAACGGCCAGATTCAAACATGAGGAAAGAGATTTCACCAATGATTTAACTTTATTCATAAGAATTTATTATATTATACATAAAAAGAGAAAATAAATAATAATAATCTCTATCAAAAAAAATACAAACAATTACAAAAAGTATAATAATTTTACTGGGGATCGAACTTGCGACGTGATGCACGTAAAGCGGTCATGAAACCGTTTCTCTATTTGCTTCGCTGACATATACTTTGAAATAGACGTTGTTACGCATATCATGACTGAAACGATAAACAATTGAATAATATTGACATAATGCAGTATTGCTCATCCCCTTCAGCAAATAGCGTGATAATATATAGCCTAACATTTGAAGAAGCCTATTACAGACATTTGTGCAAAATTTGAACAGGATCTATGCAGTAGTTTTTGCGCCAGGTCGGAACATCGGACCGGATTTTAACGATTTTATTATATGTAGAGAAGAGATTAGACATGTCTGTCAATATCAATCGGTATGTCGGTTGAATAGTTTATTTTGTTGTATTTTTAGTGACTCATGTTACTTTTCTTGCCCAACATTGTTTGTAGGTAAAAAATGGGTTTTTGATCAAAAATGCTTTTACTACCTATACGTACTTAGATATAGTTGACATACAGTCACAGGGACGAATTGTATGCACACTTAACTAACTTCAAAAGCTGTATTTTCGTGGAGTAGCTATTGTAACATTAAAAGAATAAGAACTCGAATTCATAATAAGAAAGTTTGAAAATACCATGTTCGTAACAGCATACAATTGCAATTGCAGCATACAATTGCAAGTAAGTACAGTAGGAGTATATTATTGTTGCTCATGAATCTACGAACAAAGAAGTTAGTCCTAAGTTGTTTGTTTTCTTAATTAAAACTTAACCTTCTCACCCAAAAACAAGCCGCTTATCTTTCGAGGTGAGAGTCATGAATGAATGATAGCTGTCGGCTACAATGCCTCTCGTTACCTCTCATTATGCAGACGGGTACCTCTAGGCTATGTTGCAACACGTTCGATGCAACTCAGTGCGACTTTACACTTATATCGGTTGCTGTATAGACGCTCGCCGAGGTCGTTCTGTGGATTAATTAGATACCGATTCCCTTCCGTGCTCGGAAAAACGAACCGCTGCCGCGCTAGTCCCAGCTGTCATTTGTACTTTTTTTAATAGTAGTAACTTTTGGGTTTTTGACTACGAGTTAGGTTGCCAGTCTGAAAATCTGGCAACCTAAGCTTAAATCAGATGATGAAGGTTGCAGTAACATCGGTTCTTGCTTAAATAGAAATCTCGTAGAAATGTTGTTTTTCTAGACTCGCCTTGGAAGGAAAATATGTTTCTAAGTTGTTTATAACAGTATTTACAAGAATGAAGATCGTTGTTTACTGCTCGTGTTACGAGAATTCTAGGAGATCCATTATTGAATAAACGTGTTCCTTGGGTATTGTATAAATTCTATTATTCCTAGTAGAAACGATAAACAATTAAAAGCAAAAGGCTCCAGTTTTAAACTACAAAAAGAAACATTCCTAAACCTTCCGATTTGTACAAAAAATGCAAATCAACACCACATGAAATAAAGTCTCATAGAAAACACTTTGTCCAAATCGAATATTTGGCGACGGATCAGAGGTCGGAGTGCGGAGTGCGGGTCGCACATTCTCGCAGCCTATCGCCCATAGCCATCGTTTGTTAGCGCCGGGGATTCGGTGGCAAACTGCTTGCCATACAAATGCTAAGCGTCCGCATCGGTCCGCACGAGTCCGGACGAGTCTGCACCGTCTCGTGAGGCCCCGCGCTCACGACTTCGGATTTCAGAATCATAATGTAGGGATTTATGTTGATTCGCGTTGAGATGCGACGCCGGGCTGCCGACGCCGACGCAAAAATGTTTGGAGGTTAAACATGATTCCACGATATTGTTGTGTTGTTTGTTTTGTATTGCTTTCTTGTATTGACTGATCAGTAAGATACTCTGAAAGGCTTTCCAGGATTACTTTATACAATATTTTGGAGAACGCTAACATTTATTCTTGTCTAATAGATCACTAAATCCCTATTCACTACATTTTTTGCCAACTTCAGAAAACTTATTATACGGCCTACCTATTTATTTATGAGTAGCTAATATCTACCTAACAAGAATTATGTACTAATTCTAATCAACTTCCAACATTCAATTAAAATAAAGTATTTGTTCCATAATTTACCTTCTAAACACAACAGTACCAGCTATCTGTTCATTAATGACCCTTAAAAGTTAAAGCCGATCCGATCTATCGTTCAGTGCGTGGGTGAAGACTTCACCAAAGACTTGGCCGAACGCCTCCAGCCATTCAAAACTCCTTCTAATTTATATTTTCCCCGTTCTATATTTGTAAATTAAAAGGCAATAGTAGAAAAGGTACCTGATACAAGGTATTCTGAGATATTGAACATTTCTTGGGGCAGTTGTTTTGTGGCATAACCTCTGAACTGAGTTCGAGCCTGCGGTGATGATAATGTATTTTCAAATATTCATTTAGAGCCAAGTGTTTACATCAGAAACAGTTACACCCTTATCTATTCCAGTTAAAGAAATTACTCGAGTTTAAGTAATGAAACAAAGCACAGCTAAGAATCCTAATTTTAGACAGTTCTAATTTCAAGAAATTACTAAACTACAAAATAAAAATCGTATCTTAAATAATGAATTTTACTCAAGTAATCATTTTGGCTTGTTTATAGATACGGCTCTAAAACGACTCTTTCGCTGATTTTAGGATGCCAAAATGGTTTTTTTCACACAACGTTTGTAAGGCCTTTGCACTACCTTTAACCATTTCTATTAGTTGTTTACAACACACAACGATAACACCTAATATATGAGTTGGTGAGTGAGTTGTAAGGATAGTCGGCAGGCGCCCGTGTAATAACGCAGATCGCGCGATATCGCCGCGAACCGCACGCGATCGCACGTGATCGCAGCGATGTGCGCGCAACTAATTGTAAACGTGTACGGTTAATTTGTGATTTCGGCGAGCTAGTGGAGCCATGGCTTGCAATTTAAGGCTTTAATACGTTGTTCAGTGATGTATAAAGACGGAGGAATGTAGGTCTGAAAAGGAGGTTGTGGCTTAAAATACACCACGTAGTCGAGTTGGTTTTTACTCCTTTGATAAGTCAGTTGCATTTGCGTTAACTAATAGCTGTGATCCACATGAAATTCATGTAAATTTTTAACTGTATCGTTGTGCGTGCATTGTCACAGATTCGAATGATCTACGTTAAAACTTCATTGATAGGAGAATCAAGGTAGATGCTACAAATGAAACATTTTAGCTCATTGTATAACCCTTGATCATAATTCGCAAATCCTTTTTAATACTCCAACGTCATATATCTTTCGCGCAATATTTTAGTCCAATTTGAGAATATTAGGGAATTTACAGGGGTCTACGATCGGGCCGGTAATAAGCGCCGGCGACGTCACGGCTCACAGATAAAGAACGCGATGAAATGTGAGATAACAGCGTTTCGGAAGGCTTAGGAATCTCTTTTATTATATAAAAATATTCCTCTTTTTGGTGTTAGGTAGAGGTGTTGGAAATCGGTTTATTTAATGTATTGAGGAATTACTGTTCATATTTGCACTGTGAAAGTGCGTTTATTCGACTTTCAAGCATGACTGAAAAGTCGACTCTGAGATTTAATGTCACATTGAAGATAGTAGGTATAAAAATAGGTATGAGTAACTTTGTGTGACTGCATGTATCTTAGCAAAATCTATAAAATTATGGGCAGTTTAAAAATTCAGTTTAACATTACTTTATAAGGACTTAGATAAGGACGACCTTATCTACCTAAAATACGTATACTATACACCCTATACCCTTATGCATCTACGGAACCTACAAACAATACCATTTCACTCTTACAAAGCTTTTTAATTTTGAATTATACCCCTAAATTAGGGCTACCCTGTCCAAATGGCTGCAATAACGCTCATTTAGGGGTAACTAACGTTTTGTTGTAGGTCGGGACAATGAAGTAGTAAGAATGGAGTGCTAACACAAAACTTATTTTGTTTCAGGATTCCAGCCATGATCATCACGGCAGACTCGTCTAAGGTTAGACCTCTTTACACTTGTAGTAAGGTAAAAAGGTCTAACCTAAAGTAAGGGCTCACTTAGTCAATATAATTGTTAAGCCACCACATGAGGCAGAATGTCGTCAGTATTCCCTAAACTAAGCTTTGTATAGCTAAAGACGAAAAATGAAAATCAATACAGAGGAACAATAAGAGGGAGGTACTCCCTTTCTTCTCCTAAAATAGTTTTTCCGAAAATCATTATCCATAACACGTATGCTATAAACTTCAGAAACCATAATGTTCAAAATCCCGAAATTTTGTTTAACATAATTATCTTTAGTTCTAAAAGTATTCTGTCATAACATCGAGTACTATAATCATTGAATCTCCTAATTTTACATGACCTAAAGTCATATGTCCTAAGTATTGTGTTAAATAATGTGTATTATTCCGAATGTTCATTTATAATAATTTTTTTAGTCTAAAACATTTGCTAAAATATAGGTTTTAGTGACAGAAACGAATCGCTGTAAATCCGACTCCACGCAGTCTTGTCTGCTCTACCTCTAGAGTGTAATTTAAAATCGCGTAGGCGCGGAGGGGCGAGGCGGCCCGCGAGTTGAGAAGCAGGTGGTTGTAACACTCGCCGCCGCGGCTGAGGCTGGCCGGCGAAGCCGGCCAGCAAGCCGAAGCTGCGGTGGTGAGCGTTAAACCCATCTGCGACGATAAACTCGCGTGGGACCGCCGGAGCCCCGCAGCGCCGGAGCCGTGACAGAAACCATGCCTGCTGCATGTTGCATGCTTGCTTGCATGCTGCATGCTTGCTTGTATGCTGTGTGCTTGCTTGCATGCTGCATGCTGCGTGCTTGCTTGCATGCTTCATGCTTGCTTGCATGCTTCATGCTTACTTGCTGAACATGTGGTTTTTGTAAGCAAGCAAGCATGCTTGCTTACAAAAACCACATGTTCACAATCAACTGCTTTATTGAGTACATGTATAATATATTTATTTATGTATAATAAAAAATTATAAGAGAGAGAAGTTCATAGCAAAAGCTTTGTTATACAAATTTGTTCTAAGAATATTATTATTATAAATAAACATTATGTAATTTGAATTTAGGACTTATAACTTTTATTGAAAACGGTTTTATGTCTTTTGTATGTTATTGATTGTAATATTTATGACAAACGGATTTAGGACATATTATATTTAGGGATTTCCATTTTATGGCATGTGATATTATGTGATATTAAGTTCGGGTATGTTATCATTCGGACAAATGATGATTATGACAAAAAAAGTTATGGCACTTTAAATTATGGATAAAAAAGTTAGGTGACACAATAGAGAACCTAAGAGGGACCTTAGAAAGTATTGAACTACTTTCAACGCTTAACGACTAGGCAGTCGTTAATCGTTAGCGGACAGATAAATCGTAATTCGTGACTATTTCAAAATTCATCTACGATGGTCCGCGTTGCAGGTAGTCCATTGTTGCACTCGTAGCTTTTATAAAGCTGGTGCAATCAAGTGCTCCATTTGTTCCTACTCTGTGGTCGCGGCTCGTTTCAGACAAAAATTATGCGCTGGCGTACTAAGAAAACGTATTTAGTTGCCGCTCTTAAGAATTCCTGTTATTGTTGTTTATTTGAAGTGGAACTATGCTGAAAAGGGGAAGTGCTAAATGAAGATGAAGTGCTATGATTTAGTGGTTTTGCAGCTTTGAATATAATTTAGTTAATTAATATTAAGATTGATTATTCTTTAATACTATAACCACACATAATGCACAGAGGCGGACTTAATGCCAATAGTTTGGCATTAAGCGTGGCTCCGTTTACTATACCTTGTTATTATTGCTTGCTTACCCTCGCCCTCTATCAGAAATCCATCAATAAAAAAAATTGCATTTAATATAAAAACCTATGCACCTCTGGCGGGGGGGGGGGGGGGCGACTCTACCACGCCCCTCTCCCCCCCGCCGCCCTATTAAGGCTGTTGCTATTAAGGTTGTAGTTTTGCCTGTGAACGTCACGATTTAATAATAGCATTTTCACTCAAATATAACATCTTCTAATATTATATCTCATAGAACCTTAATCTATAGAATGCTGCAGATAATTTATTTACTTAAAACGGATTTCTCCTACTAAACTACATGCAATTACCACATCAAAATGGCATTAAAGAGCTCTAGGGGTCAATATTCCACAGCAATTATGGTGCTGATAGCTCTTGAACTCGGTTCAAATTTGCACGTAGGCTTAGATTGATTACTGAAAAATGTGTCCTTCATTAACAAATTAAACCGAACTCCAAAGGCGGTTCAAAAATCGAATACCATCCTAAAATTCGCGATTTGTATACAACAGAATAGCACAGGTTAATAAATCGAAGTTCCTATTTGGAAACTGGTGTACCTCCGAAACTTAGAGTTTCGTAACGGATGGACCAGTGGGGCTGGGGTGGGGATAGCGAATCCCCGGACTGTCCGGGCGAAGCTAACCCCCCATCGATCTCTATGCTAATGCACGGATTTACCAGTTGCTTTTTGAACCTATTTGGTCTAGCATTTTAGTGTTAAGTAGCCTCTCGGAATTGGGAGTTTATTTCTGGAACTATTTTAAAAGGGGAAAGTAATTTTGTAGTTTTTTTAACTATGCTTGGCAAAGAGACATAGGTATACCTAATTAGTTTAAGTCATTTATTTCAATTTCTCTCTCTGGGGTCGGTCCCTCATGTCTGAGGATCGTGGTCAGCATCAGAGTTGCATCTGGAGCGGATGATCTGCCTCCACCGGTTTTAGTCCAGCGCGTCTCTTACAACCGTGTAAAAGGATGCCGAGTCTTTAATTTGGTCGGTCCATCTTGTTGGT
Organism: Noctua comes; assembly: GCA_963082995.1. Classification (NCBI taxonomy): domain Eukaryota; kingdom Metazoa; phylum Arthropoda; class Insecta; order Lepidoptera; family Noctuidae; genus Noctua; species Noctua comes. The sequence continues at coordinate 18,413,102 of OY720272.1, forward strand.
GAACGACCATGCGATCTATTGCCTTCGGTGTTCCCAAACACAATCAGTTTTTCCAAACTTTCGTCGCCTCTGCGCACTGTGTGACCGAAGTATGAAAGAATACGTTGTTTGCATAAGGTGGACAAGCGAGTTTTTACTTGCAGCTGGGTCAGGATCGGTGCATTGGTGCGTTTCGCCTTCCAAAGTATTCTCAGCATTCGTCTCCAACACCACATTTCGACTGCATCAATCCTCCTTTCTCGGGCCACGATTGTCCGATGTCCGTTATTTCAATTAGGTCAGGGAAATACAATTTATTCTAGTTGCGGATTAATAGCAAATAGAATTAAGGAAAGGACCTAGTAGAAATTAAGTAATTTGGAACAGGTGGGTAGTTTTGTATTTTCAATCTAAGTTTTTCTTATTTAATACTTCATCATATCAGCCCGCCACACGTCCCGGTTCTGTGCGTCCCTTATCCAGGTGTTTCCCGCGACTTTGTCGATATCGTCAACCCAACGCGCTTTAGGACTGCCCTGGTTTCTTTGGCCAAACCTTGGCCACCACTCGGTCAAAGCCTTGCGCCATCGGCCATCTCCGCGTCGTATACGCGCGTTTATACTTGCATTTTTCATTCGATAAAAAAACTGCTGTCTACTCAATTTCACTTATTAAAAGCTTACTTACTCGAATAGACTGAAAAATCTTTCCCCTTGATTTCATTATTGTTAAATACGCAACTGTGTGGCAGGCCGTCACTACATATTGCATGGGTATCTATCGAGCGCGGCTCAGACAACGTAGCTTGTACGTTGGTTTATCTAGGTATCTTTTGACGGACAACCTACCTGTCAGCCCCATATTTCAGATAAAATTAGTGAAGTTTAAGTAATTTATGTTTTTATCAATAATAATAATTGATTCAAACTGTTTAAATGACACGTGAAAGAATAAAAAAGTAGTCGTCTTGTCTTATGATGTCTTAAAACCTGGAGGGCTTGTTTCTGTTGCTTTAAGTTCATATTATGAAAGTTTCTTGTACTTCTTCATTTAGAAACTTGAGTAAAAGATAAAAAAAGAAGTAAGCTTTTTTAAATACGAATTTTGTTTAAAAAAGGGAATATTTGCATAAGACCTTTAAAATGAGCCTTATAAATACGACATCTTTAAAAATTCATTACTTTCAGCAGAAATCTGCTTAGTGGCGATATGAATTTACTGATCCTAACGGCTATTTTCGGACAGGTTGCAACAAGCAGTCGTGGCCGAGTGGTTAAGGCGTCTGACTCGAAATCAGATTCCCAGTGGGAGCGTAGGTTCGAATCCTACCGGCTGCGAAACTTTTGTTTTTAATAGTTATAGCTAAAGTTTTTCAGTTATTTTTACTTGAGAATTGTTTATTTGGTCGTGTCACAACTTGCTTTTCAGGTTTTAATAACTTTTCTGTCTAGTTTTAGCTCGCAAGAATCATAACCATTTGGTTAATGAAAATCTAATAAATTGGGATACTTTACCAAAAGTTTAAAACTAAAAGTTTGGTTATAAAACCACGGATCTTCAGAAAATGTTAGAAATAATATTAGAGTTTGACTGACAAGCCGTCACGGTGGAATCAATAAAGTTAGCAAGTTGGGTAACAACTTAATAACTTGGGCACGGAGCTTTTAAAAAGTAAAATGATTGAAGTTTGAGGATTAAGTTCGGCCCAGTAGATAGCAGCTGTAGCGGAGGTCGTAGGTTAGATTCCCACGTTAAGCATTAGTATTGTTTTTTTGGCTTTGAGTTTTTCTTTATACAGGGGTTCTTAATATAGGATTATTTTTACTCGGTTTAGGACTTACCCCATAAAATCAATTGCTTTTTCTTTATTCCTCGAGTATGTCTAGCAGCTTTTTCTTTTATAATTAACTTTTACAAAAGAATTTGGCCAAAAACAAATAAATAACCTGCCCTAATTTAAATAGGGGTTTTTTTTTCTTTCATTTACAAAAGTCGTTTTTATACAATTCTGTATTAAATTTTATTCAATAAATAGATTTATCCGATTTCTGATCAATTTACAAGATACATTTATTATTTGCACAACGAAAGCAAACACAAATTCAATAAAAATTAATCTGGCACCCATGGACTCCATGGTATGCGAAGTATTTTTAATAAAACCCTCGCTTTGACGCGAGTGTGTCCGCTAATATGTCAAATTAGTCTCTTTGTTTGACATCATACGGTTTGTGTCAATCGGCTTAATAAAATGGCGGCTTTATTCTTATTGGAGTGAAGGAAAATGTTTGGTTTAAGTAGTAACGTACTGCTTTTTGATAGTTTGGTGTTCTGTAAATGCAAAAGTAACTCCGCCTGTCTGTTATCTTTTCACGCCTTTGTTGCTGAACGGGTTTCGATGAAATTAGTCTTACGAATAAAATAAGACCTGGGTTAAAGCTTAGGCATGGGCGCCGGCGGGATTATTTGCAGGGAGGTGCACCTTCAGTTCGATGAAAACAGTTCGTTATTTTTTGTTTTCCACCTCGGATACATTGGTTTCTCTATGGTTGCTCGAGATTTCGGAGGGTTCAAACCCCTAAAATCCTCCCACTGCCTACAGCCCATGACGATGGGAACAGGAGGCTAAGCGAGAGAGAAGAGAGAGTATAGGAGGGCACTAACAAGGTGATGAACTTTGGACTGCAACCTATACGCCTTAAGTTTTTATTCACAATCGGTTCAGTATTCCACCACAGTGGAACAATACACAGTGTATGTTATTTACTACCCACTTTGTTAACGCCAAGTAATAATTAAAATAAAGATCCACACTTAATTAATGATGACCAACGAAACATCACCACAATATTCATTATTTTTTAGTGAGAACTACTCTTTTATCATTCAACGTAACCATTTTGTTCTGTGCAATTTTTGCGGTATTGAATAAATATCGTCAGGTCCAGTTATTTGAGCAATGGCATGTAAAGGCCGGCTCATATAGACCACATTATAATTACGATGAAAACTTTCAGTGTGAAAATACTTTTAATTGTGGTTTCCAATTTATTTGCACAAGCTGGGATGATCAAAAAGTTTATATTTGCCGTCTATTTTGGTCCAAACCAAACAAAAAGAGTCCGCAGTCGGTAGGATTCGAACCTACGCTCCCAGAGAGAATCTGATTTCTAGTCAGACGCCTTAACCGCTCGGCCACGACTGCCATGGGAGGTGTTGTCTGTTCATTGGGCCTGTGTTAGGAGTATTATTTACAATTTATGCTGTTAATGGTGTCCTAACTTTTAATTAAGTATTTACTTTTATGCTTGTTTGGAGTTAAACCTTCCGCACTACCGAGGTGAACTCAAAGGATTGTCACGCTTGTGTCGGAAACAGCCGTCAGTTTGTTTATACTATTCTTCACCTGGCTGGGGGGAGTTCGTACCGCCACTTTTTCTCCCCAGCTGAAACACTAGAAGTAGTGGAGGGCTGGCGTTTTAGTGATTATCAAGTGTAATTTTGAGGCTTTTCAGCATAATTTGTTTAAAAGAGCTTTGATTCTAATATTTTCCTTATAAAACGCGGTAAGTTATTACTGATTTTAATGATTCCTAAAAACTTTTTCACTTTTTCACCTTTTAGGGACACGTACGTAGTTTCAATCAAATTAATTCAAGAACAAATATGAATACTATCCTACCTTATAACTTGCACACGCTAACAGATCAATGATCTCACAACGAACTTACAAGTTGCGCCGTGAGCGTCGCTGACTCGCGGTTAGATTGAGTTACTGACACATGTAGGTCGTAGCTAATTAATTTACTTTGTTAGCTGACGTAATAAACAAAGCCAGGACTTTGATGTTAGAATATTAAATTGTGGAAGATACAAAAGATCATGTACCCTGGTCGTAACGTTCTTCGCCGGGAGGCGAGACTGCTGAGCGCTAGGTCCCCGGATCGGGGATAGTGTTGGGTTTGTCGTTCAGGTTCTTGTCTGTTTTCACTAAAGTCTGGTTTAGAAACGCTTAGTTATTGGTGCTACGATATTCAAATATTTAGTTAAAAGCAATCCAGAACACACTCATTCTGACAGACCGAAGCTCAAGTTCACGCCAAGTTTCGTCTTTGTAGCAGCCTCATTATTAGTGCCTTTTACCATCTATTTTTGGATCCGTTTCCAGTCTAACTTGATGCTACTCAATCAGTCTAATTTTGTACCCGATTCATGGCAAACGGCTTGCCCCTTATTACCTGCGACTTATAGCATAATAGCACAACCGTGGGTGCTAAGTCCCCACCTTCACCTTGTTCACTTCTTGCGCCACAATTCTCTAAAAAGGGAAATTCTCACACACTGAATTTAATTGATTTACGTAGGAGTCCAATGATTTAATAACAGTATTAAGGTTTAACGCCGACCTAAAAGGTCGATCCCGTGCAGTGCTGCACGGGATCGACCTCATCGGTTCATCGTCAACCAGGCGTCAACCCAAAGTAACCCCTTAGCCAGATCGTCTCAGCACCTCAGAAGCGTCGCCACGTATGCTCGTCCAGTGCCCCGTCTGGTCTCGTGGTCATAGTCACTAACGCGACTGATGAGCGTGGGGTTCTAAGTTCGATTCCCAGGTCGGGCTAAGGGTCATTGGGTTTTTGCATAAGACGTTTCTCAGTAGCAGCTCGAAGTTAGGAAGTTGGTCGTGCTGGGTGTCAACCCCATCGGACTATGAGAAGAGAAGAGGTAGTGCACCTGTGTTAGTGCACACACTTGTGAATGGGCAGGTGCACTGTAATCTCCTGCGTGCTTTTCTGTTCTTTCTTGAGACCGGCCGCCGGCCGTGACCGTTATTCAGTCAGGAAGATATCATTATTATACGTATGCGTTGACCTTTATTATGTTGTAGGTATCGGTTATATTGGAAACGACACTGTTTTATTTATGTACACCTACACCATACACACGAAGGCTATATGTATGATATCGAGTAGAACTCTGTTATAACATGATTACTTTATCGCAGCTCTGTTTATGTCAATATCAATTTTATAAATATCTCATAAAGTATGGAATGAACCACTGGGTGGACGTGGGTAATCAAATAACAGCGCCGTATAATACCCACAGGAAATGTAATACAGAAGGTTCAAGCTAAGTTTGTAAATTAATGAGTCAAGTAAGACGCGCTCAGCGTAACGTCTAGAGAAGGTTAGAAAGATCATCGTCATCTGCTTAGATTTTTCCCAACTATGTTGAGGTCCACTTCCAAATAACACAATGCTTACACCATTGTGTTATTTTGCTTCACCAAAACACATCTTTTCCTCCTCTTACCTCTGTAATCTGTAGGGACCCGCCGCGCCACGCGTGCTCTCCCCCCACTCGTCCCGCGCTGCCGGTGCTGAGCGTACCCACTGCCTTCTACGTGGACGGTCACAAACGTCATCCTGCTGTTCATTCCGAGCGTTCTGAGCTGTAATCAAGTTTTTTTTTAACTTTTATGTTTTTTTAAATTAGTTTAAAAAAATATTGACCCATGATTAGTTCTCCGGCTAATCGTAACACTACACCATAATTACCTAAGTAGCTGCATACCAGTATTTTGTATGGAGTGACTGCCCCTTTGACCTTCACAACCTAGTTACTGGAAATGTATTATGATACCACTTGCTGAGACTGGTTGTCTGACTTTCAAGTTCTAACAACTTGTAACGACTGTTAAAGATCTACATTATGACGGCCGGGACCAATGGTTTCATCAATGGCTGCTTGGTTCATTCTGAGGCATGGACTAGCTCGATATATGATGGATGGTCACCTTTCCACTGACCGATCTCGATAAGCGTAGCTTAACCATCAATCGACTCGTGCGTCTGTTGTTGCTTGAGCCACGATCTCTCTCCGCAAGAACATTTCTTAATTCAAATTCAATTTTCTTTCGTCGTAAGGAGTTGTCTTACTGTCTCCCTCTCCTCATCGCACTGCAGTGCCGTCCATTCCAAGATTAGTTCCGAGGCAGCTGATCCGCCATCCGCCATAAACCATAGACGACACACAACTTGCAATTAGTGTCCCCGCTCTAATGACAGTTGTTTGTTAACGAATACAATATCTGTGTGACTGCGAAACTTTCGGCTTGAAACTGTGCATCCAAACCTTTTATTGTAATTGTGTTTTGTATTAGAGCTTGCTGCCGGCATGTTACTCTGAGGACATAGATTATTGGAGTGGCAGATGGTTTAGCTCTCATAAGAGGGACCCTGTGTCCTAAAGTGGGGACGTTACAGGCCGATTATGATGCAGTGCAGATTAATATTTTTTTTATTTTTATTTATAATAGTTTGATTTTCTCTGACAGTCTTTACAGGTAGTCAGTGGCCTGAGTGTCTGACAACCTGTACAAGGGGTATAGTATTACCTAGTACTAACTGGGTTGTGGGTCTGATAGGCAGTCGTTCCATGTAAAATACTAGTATTCAGCTGCATCCGGTTAGACTGGAAGCCGACCCCAACATGGTTTGGAAAAGACTAAGCAGATGATGATGTGCTATAGGCTGTCGATAAAGCGTTGGGTATCGTAGAGCCAAAGTAGGCTGTTTGTAGAATCAATTTGATTGGGTAAATAGTAAAAACATGTTTTTTTCGTCGTAATAAAACTATAGTATCTGAAGGTCCGTTTTTTACAACACAAGCAAACATCAAACATTTGAAAATCATATAATTCACTAACAGTATCTAGTCGTAGTCTCTAGTACTTTGTAATATTAGCTCATCATTCCTATCTCGGCCAAATGTGTCTGAAAATCAGGCATTTTAAGTATGTGAAAGCAAGCCAATTAGTATAGCTGCCGATACTCTGTAGTCAGGTACGCTGTCAGAATTTCAGACTAAACTGAGTGGTTGTGACAAGTGACAGGAATGTTACGCTGTTACAGGCAAAATACGACGTTAAATCGATTACCTAAGGCTGAAGGTAAATTTGTTGAAATCTAGAAAGTAACGATCTACTTATTTGGTATCAGTTCTTTCTCTTGATCTCTTCACAAGTAGGTCATAGACGTAGCTGTAGACATTGTGAAGGGAATTTTCAAAAAGAACGAGCGCCCTCTTAATATCACGCCTGGATTATCTAAAGCTTTAAGCAGAGCTGATTGTGCCTACACATTGCCGGATAAATTAACACGTAAAAGCGGAGACGATCCTATTGTTATCAACTAGACCCTAGGAAAAACTCAATAACTCATTTGAACTTGGGACTCAAATTCACGACACAATGTAAATCAACTGCGTTTGCGACCACTGTGACTATTTAAGTGCTTAATCGTTTGTATCTCATAATATAACATCACGCCGGTTTACGAAGATTTAAGCAGAGGTGTATCGATGGTACACTTATTTCGCCAGTTGTTTGAGCTACAGCTTCACATGTGACGCATCTCCCCGTCCTCCCACACTCTATGGTAGTGATGCATGTCGCTACAACTTACGTCAAAGTGTAACGTGTACGTAAATTTTATGGCGGTCCGGGTTGATGGGATCTGCTAGACAAAGGATTAGTTCGAGGATGTCACGACAGTGAATGGACTCCAGAATATTGTGCTGATTTATTTACTTTGGTCCGTTTTGGTAGCAATAATAGTCCTTCTGGCTGATTTCTGTCACGGCAGCCGATCTCAGTTGCGGAAATGAGCTATCGGGGCGGTAGATATTATAGTGTACAAATGTGTGCGCAGGCACAGGTTCCCTCACTCTCGTACTCCAGTGGGACGGCAATTCTACACGACCTGAGAGAGTTCAGGCGTAGTAAAAACGGCTTATCGTGCTTTCCGAGGCACTGTGGTATCATACCGCCAATTTCCAAAGTAGCCCGGGCTACTACTGAGAGATTCTTAATGGCACATACGAATAACACTTTGTGCTCTACCCGGTAATCGAAACCAGGTCCCACACCCACCAGTCGCGCTTGCGGCCGCGAGACCAACGAAGCAGTTAAGTTGTTTGGTAGTAGGTAGTTCCACAAGTGATAAATGACAGTATACGTTTTCGGCAGACTATACGTCGTTTTTTAATGTGTTGATAAAAAACGGCACAGCCAGTACATCACACCAGTAATAGAACATGAGAATATGATAACAGTTAGGAAAAGAGCGAGTGAGAAGTTAAGTTACAACTGTTTTCATTTGGTGCTACTGAGAATTTCTGAATAATTAGAAAAACTCAATACCACCTTGACTACGCTGAGCAGTATAAATCCTCGTTGGTCCAGTAGTCAACAAACCTTCGCTAAGAGGACTATTAAGACATTCGTAAAATAAAATTTAAATATCCAAGTTAAATTATAAGATTGCCTACGCTATTTATAAACAGTTGTCAGCTCAGCACATAGAATGGCAACTATCTTATCGGACTCAGACATAACCCAACACACGTGTCTCCCATACAAGCGATACAAACTCACCTTCCACAAAACCCTCCTTTTTGCCGTCAACGTCAGAGTTATTTCACCGAAAGTTTGGGATTGTCGCGCGCCCGGAAGTCGGCGTACCCACCGCTTACGTACTTCCGGCGGGCGGCATTCAGGGCGCAACCACGGCCGATGGGCCGGAAATCGTCACATGCTGTTTTTCCGACGCTTCACGATTACTTAAACACGGTATTGAGTGTGCTTTAGAGATTGTTTACTTCGATAAAATGAGGTTGAGATTTCGTTTTATTTGTAGAAAATATTGAAATACGTCAAAAAACAAAAGATTAAAAAGCAAATGCGCATAGGTCAGCGTATGCACAAGCACATAAACTGACTTAACTAGTGATGTTCTTGATAAATGTCACGTGTGTAGAACTTATTACGTACGTGTATGACCAGATGTATGGACGTGGACGAAGCAAGAGGAGTAAGTACATAGGTAAGGATCGTAATAGGTAGCGTCTGAAGTTTCTGCCTAGGGCAGCAAAGCGAGAGATATTGTAGATATGTGGAACAACCCGGATTCTCCATTACACGTCATCTCATCCGACACCTTTCCTTTCTTGCCTAAGAACATTCCTCACGACATTTTCCTCATTACTCCGCAACCAAGCCAACCGATTACCACTTTCCAGTCCTCGGCGCCGCTTTCGGACTTTCTTAACAACCCACAAGTAGCTATAATTTATTTTTAAAAATGCTTATACATTTGTAGAGGGATTAACAGTAAGACAGTATGGGGGAGGGGCTACCACCACTTCTTATAGCAGAATCATCTAGTCTTACTGTCATCTCTTTTTTTATCTCTTTCCCGCACCAAAAGTCAGATAGCGCTTAACGTGGCTTATATAAAATTGTACCGTGCTTGTTAGTGATCTTATGATTTCCGTTGCAATTTATACTTACACCCGTGAGAATCTGTAATTGGCTCCGTGTTACTTATTCGACCGTTATTATTGTGTTATAGCTGTTGGCTCTACTGTATTTAAATAAATAAGAGGTGGCGGACAGTCCCTGGTGTGGGCATCGGCACAAGTGTGCACTGCCCAGTGTTTGCTGGACTAAGCCGGCGCTAAATCTTGGGATGGGACGCGAAACTAAAACAATAATAATAAATACGAATTCTAAATAGAGGACGCTATAGTTTGTGTGGCCAGGAGAAACGCCTAAACATCAGCGCATTTGTTTTTTTGTTTGTAAACACCATTAGGGCTGAAAAGTTTCGTGATGTAAATAGCGGTCATGGTATATTTTAAAATAAAATTGAAAGGCACAATCAATCGTTTTCTAGGTCATACTTGGCCATAAATTTAAGAGTTAAAGTTTGGTCAAACCGGCATAGACCAATGGGCATTGTCCTCCATAAAAATTAACCTCTATAGTATTTGGTTATTTTTTTTTAATTTGAACGTTTTTGAAATTTAATGACTAGTTTAATTTACTCGTATATTCAATTTTAAAGTTTTTAGGGCTGATGACGTCACCACTGGAAAAAGTTCCTTTGCTCGTTCAACGATTTAATACGTGAGTAATGCTCTAATCGTCAGTTTTTTTTTAATGGCATTCACATGAAGCTAAGGGCTCGTTTAGACACGTGAGAACCACGCGATTGCAAACCGTGCTGTTTATAACCGCAAAAAGCGTATATCACGATATTCTTTCTTCAGATGACGTGAAAGTCAAATAAAGGTTAACCAAATTTCTTCAAAAATATAAACGAAAAATGCTCACGTATTTTTTCTTAATTTTAACGAGAAAGAAATTATTAGAGACCTTATTCCTCTAAATAGTTTTTTAATTAGCACAATTTTTGAAAAATGGACAATCCGCGCGGCGGTCCGTACCAGTCTGAGCAAAACTTATGGTATGTGCTGTAAATCCCTTGATTGTTTTAATACAATTACGTTGTTCGTAGTTTTCAATTGATGCAATATTGAGCTTTTATCCGTATGTGTTTTTTTTAAGTCACCTTCATTCAGTCAAAACTGCTTCGACTAGACCTCATTCTACAATACCAAATAAACAACGACTGCGTGGCCATCTGTTTTCGTGGCTTCAAAGTAAAGCGGCCCTGGTACAAGCTCGAGACCAGCCTATTTAGCTTATTTACGGCCCCTGCAGACGTTCCGCAGATTATTACAATTTTAACGGAGCAATGTAAACTGCCCCTAATACCTACTAATGACTTGGAATGTTCTTGTGATGATGGAATGATGGTAATGGGTTTGTTTTGAAGAGGGCTTAGATTCCATGTTGTTAAGACCTTGTTAGCTTTAGCTAAGTTTCTATGTTGGATGAATAGTCCAGTCCTGATTGATTTACAGCCACTTAGTCTTTACAATACGCAGGCCATAGTGTTTCAGTTGCCAGGACACAGGGTACCTCTCAGTGAGAGTCAGTGACCGTAGTTCATCATGCGGTTTGGTTGTCACATGACTTCGAAACTTTAGTTCTTGGACATTATGGGCGTTTACCCACGATGTTTTCATTTGCCTTTGTTGTCACCCATCCACGGACCAACTTAAACAAGCGCGGCTTAACCCGAAGATCGATCCGAGCGGGTGTTATTATTTAACCACGAACTCCACCTTCCTTAACAAGATGAATAAAGTTTAGATATAGCCCAGCCTTTATTTTTCAGTTTTTAACAAACCGTTCTCAGTATCGGTAACTATGAGTGTAGTGAATCAAGTGGAGACCGGACTCGGATGTAGTGCTGTACGGCGGTCGACCGGCTCGGGCGCCGGACGCCCGGCTTGACCGGCTAATTGACTAATCCGGTTGTTACCGGCCGAACAAAGAACACCGTTTGTGTTCTTGCTTAGTTTTAGAGAGGATTCATATTTCTGGTTTTGTTAAAAGCTTTCAAAAGCTGATTGATAGTATATTTATTTATTGGTTCACCAAAAATTGTTTACACTGGTGTAAGAAAATGAAACAGCAGCAACAAATTAGAATAGAGTGTAACAATCACTTACTGGTAAATTGCATGCACGCAAAACGTTGAAAAGGTAGAAAAAAACTTAATAATTTATTTAAACTAAATTAAAACAAATTAAACTAAATTAAAACAAATTAAACTAAATTAAAATAAATTCAACTAAATTAAAACAAATTAAACTAAATTAAAACAAATTAAACTAAATTAAAACAAATTAAACTAAATTAAAACAAATTAAACTAAACTAAAACAAATTAAACTAAATTAAAACAAATTAAACTAAATTAAAACAAATTAAACTAAATAAAACTAGTTAGTACAAAAAAGGTAATATTATGTAGCCTTAATTCACCCTCCCAGTGAGATAACGCAGAGCTAAGAAACTCAATGTTCTGAGAGACACTTATAAAAACTGGCTTTCAATAATAAGTATAATAAAAACTCATGTTGAATTTATGTACTTAAAGATTTTAGGGCGATTTTGTGAAGGGATTATTGTGTTACTGCTTGACCACGAGCTACACAGCCACTCCGGATAGAAATAAATTGTTTAGAGCTTGACATAAGTCGTATCCCCTGACGTTGTGGACGGGGCGTTGGAACAGATTACATGTGTATACGGTAGGGTAATAAGAGGAGGAGAGGAGATGCAAGCAGAGTTATTGTACTTTAATAGCAAGAATAGGCAATTGACATTAGTATAACTGATGCGGGCATTTTTTTCTAAGAAATTGTGAAATCTCCTATTTGGTATTTGGTCCTATTTTGGCGGGACCTAACTACCCAACCTCCTTACGCTCAATATTTTTTTTTGTGTCTCTCAGTAAAAGTCTAGTGACATGACCGACGTAATACGTCACAAAATAACTAAATAAGTTATCATCTCAGATGACTCATGAAAGATCCAAGGCCGCGAAAACACATGTCTTCTCATGGCCATAGTGAATTTCACGGGCTTGCATATTGTATGAGTCAAATGAGGGTAACGTTGAGGTAATGGCCTCGTAAGGGATGGCCACCCTAACTTGTCATTGTTTGTGGTGCCACGCACTATATTCTTAGGGAATCTTTGTTTTATTCAGATCTGTAAACACTGGTAGTTTAGCTAGAGGCTGACTAATCCTAGGTTTTCGTTAATTTTAAATAATTTGGTTGTAACACAAATTAAAAAGGGCGAGGAAGACCAATGAAAAGTAAGATTTATTGTGTGGGGATCATCATCTGCCTAGTCTTTTCCCAACTATATTTGGGTCGGCTTCCAGTCTAACCGGATGCAGCTGAATACCAGTATTTTACATGGAGCGACTGCCTATCTGACCTCCACAACCCAGTTAGTACTGGTTAATACGATACCCCTTGGTAAGACTGGTTGTCAGACCTTTTGGGCCACTGACTACCTAACGATTCGACTGTCAAAGATCTACAAATGACAGCCGGGACCAACGGCTTAACGTGCTTTCCGAGGCACGGAGGAAACTCGGTATGTAATGGGCGGTCACCCATCCACAGACCAGCCTAGGTAAGCACGGCTTAACCTAAAGATCGACTCGAGTGGCTGTTATCATTTAGCCACGAGCTCCTCCTGTGTGGGAAATGATATAATAGAAAATAGAGTGAAGTTGTTGAAAGGGGAGAATAGAGGAAAAAAACTTGTTGCGCAGATCCCAAGTAACATTGGACAAGGGCAGGAAGGGGATGACGATGAATGATGGAACAGATGGGTACCCATCGTTTACTGGTCACAGATGCCTATGCAGGCAGAAGCCAATTCGAAATGTTTCTTATGCCGTAATTACATGGGCACACACACTCTTCAAATCGAAACAGCAACACAGCTTGAGGGCTGATATAGATCTGCGGGACTGTTCAAAGGGATACCGCGGCCCTGGAACACAAAGGGCTAAGAAGGAACATGGATGGGTTTTAGTCAGTACAAGTCTGACACTCCGCTTCGCCCAGAGCGGGAGGGGTCATTTGATGACTTCCCATCCAAAAAAAAAGGGCTGATATATGTAAATTTTATGGCGATACCTATTTTCCTCATTAAGCTTCTTCATAAAGATCCCTACGTTTATTAGTAGATATTTGAATATCTCAAAGTTTTATTGAGATTTTTCTAAAACAACAAACCATAGCATCACGCCTGCAATCTTTAAAAAATCCCCACATCTCGCCAATAATTGTCAGGCCGCGTGTAGGTTATTTAACAAGGGGCGAAGATGTCAAAAATGTAGCTCTAGTCCTGACTCCAGGTTGCTACTGAAAATTGCTGAAAAAAAGCTTTGTCTTATTTATTATGCCCTACTTTGCCCAACCTGGGCATTGAACTAGGGACCTCAGGCGTTTGCAGTGGCGCTAGCGACCAACGAGACAGTAAATACAAGTACTTTACTTAGCAACAATTTGTAAATACAACCCCGCCCACTCCCCAATATTACTCCATTGTGTTCCTGTGATTGACATCTTGTAATAAAGGACTTGTTTGGAAGTACCAGCTTGTTTGTTTGCCATTTCTGTCAAGTTTTAGTAAACATGGATATGCTGTATGAATTTAAAGGTTTTGAATGGAAACACTTTTGAGCTCCACAAAATTGTTAGAACTAGGCAAAAAAAGGTAGGATTCCTGTACCCTTGAGTGAGTCAGTACTGTAGAGCTCTGAACACTTCTGCCAGGGTTGGAAATCTTGTTGCTTCTACTTTTGTATTCCAAAAAGTATTCGCAGTCGGTAGGATTCGAACCTACGCTCCCAGAGGGAATCTGATTTCTAGTCAGACGCCTTAACCGCTCGGCCACGACTGCTACATGGTGTTGTTTTATAATTGGCGAATCAATACGACTTATTTAAGACAAATGAAAGGGATCGTGCGTATATGACGAACAGACGAAATTCTCAAGTGCACACATTGACTGAGTACCTACTTAGCAGTTACTTACTAATATTTTTAATTATCATCATAAAATATTGATAATTAAGCTTGCCTTAAACCGCAGATTTTTCTGAGTTTTTAGGCGTAATTCATGGAAAAAAATTGAGGAAGTGTCAAACTCTACTTTAGCAACACAATTTTGAGTGTCAAAGCAATCATCTCAAGTACCTCTACTGCTGGTGCAGAGCTTAGACTGGTTCTCAACTTCAAATTCTTAATTGAGAAATCGACAAATTGACATTCATTTTGTGCTATATTAAACTAAAATAATCAAAGGCTTTCAGAACCACTACCAATGTTACAAATAGTATAATATTCTGTTTCATATAGGTAAATAACAAGTCTATTGAATTTAGTCAATGAAAAATAGTATTGCTAAAGCCGCTTAGGAAAATAGGTCAAACTAAAAATAAACTCCACACACCAAAAAGTATTCGCAGTCGGTAGGATTCGAACCTACGCTCCCAGAGGGAATCTGATTTCTAGTCAGACGCCTTAACCGCTCGGCCACGACTGCTGCATGACTCCTTTCTAAAATGTGCGTCAACTTTTCGCGTAGAGACTTTCACTTGTCATAATCATTATTAAAACCTGTTTTGCAAGCGCGTGAATTTGTGAAAGGTATAAAAATGTTGTTTATGAACGTTGAAGACTGTTCTATTTTAAATCGGCTGATTGCATTAAAAGTCAAATAGGTATTTGAACACAGTATAAACTTAGCTGTAGTCATAAAAGTATGGCGGTGTTATGTACTGAGAACTTCCACAGTTGGTTCTTATCTAAGACTGCGTAGGAAGCCCGAAGAATAAGTAGTGTAGTAGTGTATGTTTAGTGTGTCCCTTAATCCCGTTACGCAATAGTTTATCTTGGGCCAAGTTATGTTTATCCATTCTGTAAATACGTTGGCGTTTATTGAATAACAGACCCATAAAAAAAAAGTAACTTAAACTCCTTCATTCGTAAACTCACGCCATTTACCCTTGTAGGTAGGCAGGAGCTACATAACATTCTACAGAGCGCTAAAGATTCCTTTTGCGTCGTCCACCTTCATAATTATGTGCATTTGTAACTTTAGAGTGATAGAATAATTTAATTTAGAATTATTTATTTATTTGAAGTATTACACAAAACGTACTTTGAGGCGCAGTAGTAATATTTCTCATAGAATGGTATAATTAGTACTTATAAGTAAACTATAACTAAAATATATTCAACAGTTGCAAGTAATGATAGTTCAATTCAGATGTTTAGTAGCGACTTGCCCGATCTAGGTTTATTTAAACCTGTGTTTCAGGCCATCACTTGCATAATTTAATTAGGACAGTTAAATTATAAAATAAAATTAATCTATTAACAACTATAAGCAGTATCATCCGCATAAGACATAATAACACCATTTTGGAGTGGCAGGCAGCATAGGTCATTAAAATAGATTCAAAATAATGTGGGACCTAGAATACTGCCTTGTAGAATTCCAAAACAAGTATTAGAAAGGTTAGAACTTGTATGCGACCCAATTTTCACAGATTGCTGTCGATCGCTTAAATAATCAGAAAATAGTAGGAGCTGCGCTAATCTTATTCCAAACGTTTCAAGCTTCCGCAAAAGAGTAGTGCAAGAAATATGTCTCGAAGGCCTTGGCAAGGTCTAGAAAGATCCCAACTGTATGCATTCCACTATCCAGATTTGTAGAAATATAATTAGTCAATTTGTTTACTGCTTGGCTTGTTGATTTTTTAGGCCTAAATCCAAACTGATTATCTGAAAGTAGTTTGTTATCTTCCAGATATTTTATAAATCAACTGTTAATGACTTTTTCTAAAATTTTAGAAAGGCTCGTTACCACTGAAATGGGTCTGCAGTTATTGGCACTCATTTTGTCTCCAGACTTGAAAATAGGTGTGACCACAGACTTTTTCAGCAATTTTGGAAATATCCCTTTAGATAAACATAGCTGAAAAATCTATGTCAATGACTTCGATGACATTTAAGAATAATTATATTAATTTGGAGATACACTATTATGCCATGGTTGTCGAATGCGATCTAACATAGATCACGGGACAAAATACCTATGCAGAATAATTATCTATATATTTATTACCTAAGTATCACAAATATACTATATTTTTTATTGATAAACACTAACACAATACACTTCTTGTGCATTTTTAAACAGATGTTTATATAAATCTACTTAATTCATGATTTAGGGATTATACTGATTAACAACAACACACAATCTTTACTCATGATAGATTTTTCGGATTTTCCAGGTTTTATAAAAAGAGTATAAATTAAATCTGTAATGTTTTGCACCTGCATGCGAAATTACTGTGATTTTCATCTATTGTCTATGTCTATTGATAACACCACATTTATTTATTTTTTTGGTTCTGGTGTACAACAAAGTCTATCTATACCTACTATTATAAAGGGTGTAAATAGAAACCTTACATAGCCGAAAGGCACTTGTTCTCCCCGTCTTTGCGATCATTTATTTATTCTTGACCATACCTGGGAACCTTCTAGTTACGGAGAAATTGGGGGTCAAAGTTCCAACTTTTTCACAAGTTTTTTTTAAAATACATGTTTTTAATGTAAGGTTTTTAGTTTACACACCTCCACGACCCCCGTACTATTCAATCCATCCATCAGCACAATGCTTTGAGTGCTTTCCATCGAGCCCTACCGTAAAACGTGATTTTTCACCCCAAAAAATAAGTCGATTCCCAGCAATAATTTTTGCGAAAAGTTACTTAGTTTGATGTACAGAATGCTGAGTGAAGGGTCTGTTTACACCCTGTATATTTTATGAAAATAGAAAAAAAAAAAATGTTCAAGATTAATTTCAAAACTATTCTTCTACCTGTAAGCTGAAACGTCAGAATGTTAAAAGGCAGTTCGCCAGTACATTTCCCAGCACTTTTATATTCCGCTAGGTTTGCCTATAAATCAAAACTTACTATAGTGGGAGAGAAACTTAGTTTGACTGCTACTCGGAAATATCCGCGCTGTTCTTAGGTAATTTTATTCTACGAACTGAAGTTTATAAATATGTAGAATTTCAATGAAAATGTGCATTTCATATTCGTTGCTGGAGTGCTGCTGAATAAGTTAATACGTCAGATTGTTTTTATTTTTTTATGACTACCACAGCGCGAGGTTTTTAAATGCATAATTGATTCACTAAATATGTCTATTTCGGGTTAGAACTTTACCCTTTAATTTCACAAGTTGCTAGCGAATGACACGTCGCGTCAAAACGTGATTCCCCACAAAACTATCTGAAAAACGAAAGTAAAATCATTTTTTGTTATTAAAAAAGTGTTCGCTGTATACTGCACGAGAAAAACAATGTAGTTCACAACAATAGTACTTGTTGTGAACCCCATTTTCTTCTTAACACCTGTAGCACTTAATAAAAAAAGGGTGTAAACAATTATGAGCAACCCCTTGCATTCCTTCTTGCAGGTTGCTCACTGGGCATACAGTTTTACATAAAAAACATTGCGCTATGTATTACGCTGCATTTCTCTTAGAACGAAGGCAGGCAGAGGTGTCTTGATTACCAAATAGGCCAATTTTATGTTTTGTTGTTTTCTGGTGGTTGCAAGTGCTACTGCTGAGTAAGAAGTACTGGTTTCGATCCCCGGGTCGGGCAGTGGTATTGAATTTCATCATGAGTGATATCTTAGTTGATGGCAATAGGATCGATCACCCCCTGTTACATGCGACTAAACATATGGCTTAATGTGGGTATACCAGGAAACAGGCTTCATGATAAGTTATGTAACCAAACATAAGTACAAATCTCGACTAGATCCTATCAAAACTATTCCCACTTACGTGTGAATAGTAGAAACATTAAGAGCACACGGCAAGGATTAACGTTGCCCGTTGGTGGACCGGACTGAAATATTAGGTGGCTTTCTAAATCAGTTTATGAGGTTGCAATCAGCGGCCAGCCTGTAACGTTTGTTTTACGCTGATTGTGGCCTGTTTGCTCCCGTGGTGGTCGGCCATGACACTTTAGAGGTCGATGCAGAAGGTCAACTTCGTTCAATTGCTGGCTAATGCAAGAACAATTTAATGGTTCTTGCATAAAGTTTGTCTTGCCATCATGGTCAACATCCGTTGTCTTAATAATCTTACTTATAGTCGTGCCAGTTATGAGAATATTTAATTTATTGAACTTATGTGATGTCAACCGCATCATCTGGATCAATAATTGCCTCTATTGATGTTACCGATAAGTAAACAAACGTGGCAGTTGGGCAGTAGCTCACCAGACACAACACGCGTCTGGTCGGAGGATCCTCCCCCCCCAGCGACGCCCTAAGCCGAGGCTCGTACCCCACAGGGGGTGCCCTTCGCGTGTGGTCGCTTGGAATATAAGTAGTTTTTAAGCCCCTGGCTGGCAGTGGCGTGCCGCTAGGTCAGAATGGAGGCAAGCCCAGTTAGTCAGCTACCGATGTTCTGGGAAATAACTTTATAAGTTATAGTTTTTCAATATACGCATTGGCGGGCACAAGGATGGTGCCGTTCTAGTCTTATCTTAATACGCTTGCATAATTGACAAAGGCGCCATCTATACGTACGAATCGTGACACCAAAGTAAGTTCGCTACGCTACTGTTTACAATTCAGACGTGCAAAATATTTCATTCAAAATGGCCACTAAATGGCATTTACACTATTGATTTTTTATTTTATTGCCGTACACACTAATTTATTAATTCAATATACTGTCGATTAAAATGATAATATTTGATGTTACATAAATAATTAATGATCTCACAAAATCATTATAAATCACTAATAAATAATAGCCAATTTTATTTACTTATTCTATTCTTCAGAACAACTCTTTAAGTACCTAAACTCGTATAAATTACGTATTTTCTTATTTCAAAGAGATATAATATTACGATGATGGTTCTTTATTTGGAAGAACTTTATCAAATAACTACCTACAAAATGATATGCGAAAAGCGACAAAAATACATTGCCGAGAAAAACTATCATTAGGACTTCTTTAACAGTGAAGTAAAGAGCTAACTCAACGTATTTACATACCTTTTCGACAGTAATATCCGAATTCACATTCACATTCACAGACCACTTTATAACAATCAATTAATAACTTGCAAAATCATTGGTATAAATCACATCGTGCTAATATCTTTCATACAATTACAATAATAAAACAAAACCTAACTTTAGAATATTGTTTTCAAATTTTTCAAAACAGCATTCATTCGTAATAATTAACGCGTGCTACTGGCATAATTCCTAGGTCAAAACAATACGAACTAACTTGAAAGAACACGAAGCGCATAGCGCGCGCATCGTCGGCGCGAACACACACGTTCTCTCTCAAACTTACACAGACTTACACGCACACATTCAAAGAAAAGCCTAGCTTTAAACTCGATACAAATTCTCACATGAGTACATAAAATTTTTGTCAAAAACGGACACATTTTGCTAGGAAACATGAGAGGTCATAGAAGCCACGTAAAAGCCAGTGGGTGTGAAAGAGAAGCTAGCACTGGGTCACTGACCGTAGGCCGTATTACGCACTAAACTTCAACTTTTCAACTCTTCTTTTGTATAGTGTTAAAGCGAGCCAGAGTATCGCGGCCGGCATATCAGAATTTAAGCGCGCGAATTTAAAATAATTTCTGTTATGGATTGATAGTTGTGTGGAAACCGAATGTTATTTTTGTTTGACAAAAAATTACTAAGTATTATTTTGTTTTTGTAAGAATGTTATTTTTAAAACACATTAAATACATTTTAAATATTCCTTTATAAAACAATATAAAAAACATTTAAAAATATAAAAAATAGATGGCCCATCGGCATCAGGGAGAGTATTTTTTTTTTTGTTTAATTTTTTTTTTTTTTTTAATATATTTTTTTTTTTTAATTTTTTTTTTGTTTATCGTTAGGCAAGCCTGGCTTTTCGGCTTGTATGAGAGGTCCGCCACTGCTGGCTGGAGGCCTTACTCTCAAGGCATCCACAGGATTAGACCAGTTAATCAGAAGCGAGCCTCAGAGGCTGATTTCTCTGGTCCTGTGCCTGATTTCTCTCCATTCATTCCTCGTGTCGGGTTGTCTTTCTATTGCGCGGACTATGTGGTGGTGAGCTAATATAGAAAGTGTCTGTGTTTGCGTACACACTTGTGCACTATACAGGGTGATTGGTCTATTTCGCAAAAGGGTATTCTGCAAGTGTCTGCTGGTTGTCGCGGAGTGCACATTTGAACATGTCCGAATACAACGACTGTGGGTAATTAGTTTTGCAGCTACATTTTCTCGATTGATGTTACGTGCCGTTGATTGTCTTTTGAACATTGGTTAGTGGTTATTATTTAGATATTTTATGCACGGTTGAATGTCCGTTTTATGGAACAGGTAGATATTTTTTTAGATATAAGTTTTGCCAGAAATGCTTTTGACACAAATCGTAACCTACGAGTCTCTACATGCTACCTCAATGTCCCACATACGTACACAAAGAAACGACGGATTGTGTAAAGATAATATGGTTAGAAAGGGGCCAAAGGTGGTGACAGCTAAAATGACTACTAACAAAGAAGTATGGACGAAGAAGACGTGTAGCGCTGACCCCAAATAAATAAGGATAAGGCAGGAGAATGACGATAAAGATGACTCTACACATACAAGTGTAATTTTTGCGAATTTTAAAGTCAATTAATATGTAAAAAAAGAGTCCGCAGTCGGTAGGATTCGAACCTACGCTCCCAGAAGTAATCTGATTTCTAGTCAGACGCCTTAACTGCTCGGCCACGACTGCTACATGCAGATGCCTTAAAAAAGGTCAAGAACATGAAGACAAAATTAAGTAATTTTTGATACAGGTACGCGTGGAGTATCATTACCCATGCCCAGTATCGGGGACAGGGTCCAAGCTACCGGTCAGGGCTCCAGAGAGAGGAACCTCCTAGCAATAATAGCCTTGTCTAGAAGTACCACTTTCTGAATTAAGCCCTTCATAAAGATGATCGACGTAGAAAGCAAATTATTATTGATCTTTTTTGGTTTTACTATGAGAAAATAATTCCATGATTTAACCGAATATAAGGAAGTAAATAGAAACACATTGTCTTCCGTCATAGCATTTATTTGATTCTATTCTCGTCCGTACATAGCAGAGGCAGAGGCACATGTATTAATCCTTGACGTCATATAAAATCCGTAACAAAACACACACAAGATAATCATATTGTACCTACTTGCTCGCTTCAGAGAGCTCTCCAGAAGTTTCTGTACAACACAATAACGCGAAAGTAACAACATTGCAAATAACGACATATTTGAACTGAAAACGATGTACTAGGAGATAATAAAATGGAGGAGGAGTATGCTTTGAGTCGCGCACTAAATGCGAGGAACCCGTGAGTCTAATCGGCAAAGAGAATTCTTTGAGAGCAATCGAAATGGTTGCCTTCATTCCTGCTGTATGTTACTTGGGAGACACGTTTGTGTTAGTCTTTAAATAATTGCAGTCCGACTTGGAACCTAAGTATCAAAATTTCATTGTTTGTATTGGTTATGAAACGACAATGTCGCTTATCACGCTCAATATGAAGTGTTTAGCTCCTGCATATTACAAGTTAATTCCTACATACACGAGTACCTGAGCTCGACAGCGGTTAAAGACAATCTTCATACATCATCAGAACCAATCCAACCAAAAATTTAAAAAAAATCTTGCAAACTTCCACTCAATTTTGGTGTGGATCATAATCCACGTATTATCTAGAAGACCGAGGTTTCCCGCCAGCGAGTAGTTCCGCCGACGCGGCAGGAGCAGAGAGGGAGGACGTCTCAATTATTTCAATGGAGGAAGCCGTCGTTGTGTCCCGCGTAATGGCCGCCCGCTCTCCGATCCTGTGGTTACTGGTTCAATTATTGAAGGCTGCACGTTAGCTTTCTGCTTATCCCTCTGAAGGTACAGGTCGTGTTTGTACGTGCGGCCACTGATTGTTAGAGGTTGGTTAATTATAATTAATTCTCGTTAAGAATGGCGGGGTAATTGCGCTGCACACTTACAATCTCCAAGCCATTCATTCGTAAACCACTAACATTGCGTTATTTACGATTTCAAGCAGACGAAATCTTTCAAATATATGAAGCAAATATTACTTGAATATCCTTCGGGTTGTGATTTAATTAGCATTTTGTAACCATCTTCAAGGCGGTCTCATTCTGTATAGACAAAAATATGGCATTTAACGGTTAATAATGTCATATTTTTATGTACATAAATGCCATTCCTGTGTATGGCAATTATGTATATAATATGCCAGGAAAACATAGCTTAAATTGTCAATAATTCAATATGTTTTGAATGACTTATATGTAAGTAGCTAGAGCACAGTAAAGTTGTGCCATACAACAGTACTATAGCCAAATCGGCAATGTTGCGTAATTTGAGCGTATGTTTGGTATGTAGCAATGATTACCTTCACTTCTTGCCAGCTGTTTCACTAAAGACTAGTAGTTACTTTACTTTCTATTCTTCATTATGATTATATTTTCTGAGAGATTAGCATGTAGCAGTCGTGGCCGAGCGGTTAAGGCGTCTGACTAGAAATCAGATTCCCTCTGGGAGCGTAGGTTCGAATCCTACCGACTGCGTGTACTTTTTATACCAAAATTTAATAACAGTTAAAATATTTTCGTTACCTAATTAATTTGTTTATGTTCTTTTATAATCATAAGGGTTGTATTAAATATGATATTATTTGTATTTGCTGTAGTTTGTGATCTGTTTGGCATCGCCCTTTTTATAGAGCAAGGTTATTTCAGCAAATATCCATTGCCTCGGCAGTACTTTCTTCTCTAGAACTTGGTTAAAAAGTTTGGTGAATGGTTTCATTAACATTTCTTTTCCTGCCATAATCAGTTCATTATCTACACGATCTGGGCCTGGACTTTTTTCCGGTTTCGGTAAATATAAAATCACATAGTATAATATTAATTGGAAAAGCCTCATATTGCCCATTTGACTCCCGTTACTGATACTGATACTGTTAGCCTGTGTCATCCCACTGCTGGGCAAAGGCCTCTCTCCATGACTTCTAAGTTCTTCGATCCAGGGCCAATGTGGACCACTGGTCGTTAGTTTTGTCTAGCTCGTCCCGCCATCTCCTGCGAGGTCTACCGCGTCGCCTTCTGGCTGTGTCACTCCCGTATTGTATGTAATTTATCCATGACGAAAATGAACAATTATTTTAAATTCCCAATAAATTATTATCATCATCAAATCTAAATTAAGTTAACACATGGGTACATCGAGGACCACAGTGTAGTATAAAACAGTTAATTAAATACTCAGCGACACGGCCGTGTAATCAGCGTGTTTGATTATTAGCTCGGCGGCACTTGATTATCTGTTGTTATTATAATCATCTGTAATCTCCCGTTATCGCCTGCGGTAACGTTACAGATTACTATTTATGACATTGTATCGAATTTCAAATTATGCCTCGTATTTCAAATTACTTAAAGGTTTTATGCTGTGGTCTTGTTTCGATTGATAGTATTCTTTTGGTACATAGATTGTTATTGCAGTACTTTGATATCATCTTTAAAATCATGACAGCTGTAGTTTGTTTATAAATTGACTTAAACGCCAACGATTGGAACCGTTTTGACAAGGAATCATCTGGCAATTTGAGGATCTGCCAATAGTTGCTAAAAATACGATATAGTGGGCGTTTTGAACCATTGTTATCTGAGTCTAACTCTAACTGAGCTGAGCTTAAGACGGGTCATGGAATAAGAGTGATAAATTACGGGAAATAATAAAGCTTCTTAAAAAAATAATCTTCCAACTATCTGTGATTGCCTGTAATACTAAGCTTGGTTACAATGAATTACCGGAAAATTAATATAAAATGAATCGGCAAAAAAAATTGTATTTAAGAAATAAACAGGAGCTTATTCAAATTACAATTCTCCGAAAAAAAATCCAAACTTCCGAAAGAAATACTAGGTAAGTTTCCGAAAACCTGTTGTGCTCAAATATTTTTTTTCTTAAGCTCTTAGGATGCAAGAGCGAGCGAGGCGAGCTCAGGACTTGGAGCACCCCGACAATAGGTTAGGTTAGGTTTCTTCGGATTTGGTTTTCGTCGGGGGCGCTCCACCATAGACACCATCATGCGCGTGAGGGCCCTGGCGGAGGAGACGGTGTCCCGGGGTGGGGTGGTGCTGGCGGTGTCTTTAGACATCTCCAATGCATTCAACACCCTACCCTGGAGTTGTATCCGGGAGGCACTGAAATACCATCGCGTGCCTCCCTACCTCCGCCGTACGGTAGGGGCTTACCTGGAGGGTAGATGCGTCACCTATCGGGGACGTGACGGTGCCGGTCGGCACCTCATGTCGTGCGGTGTTCCGCAGGGATCGGTCTTGGGACCGCTCCTGTGGAACATCGGCTACGACTGGGTGCTGAGAGGCGAGCTCCCGTCGGGCGCCGACTTGACGTGTTATGCGGACGACACGCTTGTCGCTGCCCGGGGGAGCTCGCACAGGGAGGCAGCGTTGATAGCCACGGCTGCGGTGTCACAGGTGGTGAACCGCATCCGGCGCCTGGGCCTGGAGGTGGCCCTAAACAAGTCGGAGGCCATGGTGTTTCATGGCCCCCGACGTGCGCCGGCGCCGGGATCACACATCGTGGTCAGCGGGGCCCGGATAGCTGTCGAGTCCACCATGAAGTATCTGGGATTGGTGCTCGACAGCCGATGGGAATTCGGGCCCCACTTCCGGCGGCTGGCGCCCAAGCTGATGGGTGCAGCGGGCGCGCTGTCAACGTTGCTTCCCAACTTGGGGGGCCCGAGCGCCGCCTGTAGGCGGTTGTACGTGGGAATCGTGCGGTCCATGGCCCTGTATGGGGCCCCTGTGTGGGCGATGGACTTGACGGCCAGCACTCTCGCCATTCTGCGGAAACCGCAGAGGGCGATGGCCGTCAGAGTCGTCCGCGGGTACCGCGCGATTTCCTACGAGGCGGCTTGCGTCCTGGCCGGATCCCCGCCCTGGGACCTAGAGGCGAAAGTACTCGCGTCATTACATCGATGGCGCGAGGAAGAGCGGGCACGGGGCTCGAGGCCGGTGCAGCGGCAGATCGCGCTGCGCCGAGACGAGCTCCGTCAGGTCTTGGTGGCGGAATGGCGGCAAAGGCTTCTGCGCCCTGCCGCCGGCCTCGCTACCGTCGAGGCGATCCGGCCAGTACTCGACGACTGGCTCGGGAGAAGGCACGGCTCCCTGTCGTTTAGGGTGACGCAGGTGCTGTCGGGGCACGGCTGCTTCGGCAAGTACCTGTGCCGCATAGACAGGGAGCCGGACGCTCGGTGCCACCACTGCGTCGATTGCGGGGAGGACACGGCGCAACACACGCTCGCCGAGTGCGTGGCTTGGGAGGAGCAGCGCCGTGTCCTCGCAAATGAAGTAGGAGGCGATCTGTCGCTGCCGGCCGTAGTGCGGAGGATGGTCGGTAGCGCAGAGTCGTGGGACGCGGTGGTGTCCTTCTGCGAGGACGTGATGTCGCAGAAGGAGGCTGCGGAACGGGAGAGGGAGATCTCGACTCCCTTTCCCGGCCGCAGAAGGCGCACCGGGCGCAGGAGAAGGGCGGACAACGCCCTTTTCCGGCCCCCATGAATGGGTCCAGGGGCGAGGGACTTGGGGAAGTCCCCGCCCCCTATTCGATGGACCCGAGGCGGAGGCGCGCGCGGGTGTCGGCGCGCGCCTCTGAGGCGATGCACGGGGTAGTCGAACGCCTCACTACCCCGTGCAGGAGACGAGGCCCGGACAGACCGGGCCAGCACTAGTGTGGGGCTGCGGAAGAATCTGGATTCCCGCGGCCCCGCGCGCACGTGCGAGGAGACACCGGGGTGGTTTTTAGTCAGTTTGAGTCTGACAGACCCCTCCGCCCGCCCCAGGGCGGAGGACATCCGTGAGGATTTTCCACCCCGAAAAAAAAAAAAAAAAAAAAAAAAAAAAGGTTTCTTTAAACCCTGCAGACAGAAATAGGAGACCCGCGTAGCGGGGCTACGTCGATTACGCCTTATTAAATTTTGATATTTATCTTGACGTTGATTTTATTCCTGTTTATTTTATAGGTTAAAACGCTATTTAAGCTGGTGGAAAAATATTACGTCAGCAAATCGGAATTTTCCGTATTTTATTCGGTAGTTTCTTTGTCTTTTCAGTTGTCGCAAAATTAGTATTTAAAGCAGTACATTCCATACTTTGGGCACTAGTACTTTGGGTATGACCATTTTTTTTCGGATCTTTTATTACTACCCATAAATTACTGTAGAGTATAGATGCTGACAAGTCTTGAACGCAGTTTAGATTTGATGATCGCGTTCAATTTAATTGATAAAATCCGCTTTTATACCGATGGAGTTTATTTAATTCGTACATCCACCCCCCCTCATGATTTCTAAACTCCTCAAAACAACCATACACAGGTCCGCACAACCACACTACAGATTTGCATTTCTATTTCTGAACAATAGTACAGGCTCACACAGTGGGGCCCACCGGTCCAACCGGGTCCCACACCGACCCCGAGCGGGCATTAAACGCATCGCCACAATCAGTGGAGCTCGTTAAGTATAATTCGATCGCTCACCGCCGCTGCTCACTAATCACCCGTTCATTTACATACAATTCATTTGTTTTGGTCAAGTGATGTGCCAAGTAAATCGATTGGGTATCGAGTTTTTAGGTATCGATATGTAACCGGTAATCGAGTTTAAATCATTCAAGACGAAGCACAAAGCCACTTGTTACAAGAATACGCTTTTATTAACCCGGAAGGTCAGATAGAGGTGTACTCATTGTCTATGTCTACCCACATTTCCTTAGTTATATTTAAGTCCCATGTAATAAGGGACGAGCTTTCAACTAAAAACAAATCCAAACTCCGGCCGGGGCTGGTTGTTATCAATCAGTCAAATCTGTTAATAAACCTAAGTAAGTGGCTATCTTGGGGATGGCCAGTAGTGGTTAGTGTTTACTTTTAATGCATATTTTTCTTTGTGCACAGTACAGTGAGAAACAGTAACCGATCTGTAGGCAGACTGAATACGGAAAGGTTCTTGTAGCTTAACCGAGGATCAAAGTTAATAAGGATTCATCATTAACACCTGAATGTGTTAGTTTAGAACAAATTTTGTACGCAGCTAACGTAGTTACTGGTATGCTGTTCAATCTTGGCTTCATTTTCATCTCAGTCAAGGGTAAAGAAAGTGATGATGTGACAACATCATAATTATATTTTTCCTTATCTTCATAACTTGATTGATTTATTTGAAGTCTTTTTTATGATATATAATCGATTTTCATCACATCGCTACATCACTAGCGTGTGGCGTTTTCGCAGCGCTACAATTTGGCGCGCAAATGTTTGACGCCATTTTAGATTTGTCTACATATTAGTTTAGAAATTCCCTTATTTACAGGGCAACTGTTAGGAATTAAACATAGCTTTTGTAAATTATTTCAAGTGTGAATGGGTGTTTTGTATTCTGTATGCAGTGTTATTTTGCCTCAATGAAAGCGCCAAAATAGGTTAAATTAATGTACTCAAAAGTTTTACAGAGTTTTTCTAAATATTTCTATAAAATTATTTTTGTTTAAAGATCTTATGGCGTGTGTCGAAAATCGGAAATAATACCATCTCGTTTCTAGGGTTCTGTACCTCAATATTAAAAAAAGAAACCCTTATAAGATCACTCGTGTGTCTGTCTGTCTGTTACAGCCAATTTACTCCGAAACTACTGGTCCGATTGAGTTGAAATTTGGTACACATAATAATTATGTAAGTCGGTGACCCAAAGACGCAAGTGTAACGTAAATTAATGAATTTTAAACATGGGGGCCACTTTTGTGGGGTAAATTAGAAAATGAAAAAAAAAGTTTTTCAAGATATATCGTGTTACATATCAAATGAAATGGCTCATTTTGAGCATCTCAAATATAAACATATATTATTATTTTAAGATAAAAAGTTTTGAAGTTTTTTTTCCCTTAACTCCGAAACTACAGTGCCGAAAATTTTGAACAAAAAAAAAATAGTTCTTTGCCTATAAATTATAGAAAAAGCTATAATAACAAATAATAAAAATAACTTAAAATTAAAAGGGGCTCGCCTACTACGATGGTACGGAACCCTTCATGCGCGAGTCCGACTCGCGCTTGGCCGGTTTTTTTCAATACAATTTCACGAAACAATTTCTTAAGTGGTTACCGACAACGCCCCTCTGTCAATGTCAATCTCGATAGCAGTGATAGCATAATGGTATGACCGGCCAAGTCATAGGCTCAAGTTTGAACCCAAGAGACGCACCTCTGATTTTTCAGATTCATGTGCGTATTGTTTAATTATCAGTTGCTGCGGTGAAGGAAAACATCGTGAGGAAACTAGCATGTCTGAGACATATTTCTAGAAGGCATATAAAGCTCCGGGGTCGCGGGACTTATAGAATTACCGTGACCCTGGATCATAAAGGGCTATTGAAGGACACCGTGGATTTTAGTCAGTACAAGTCTGACAGTTCCACCCACTCTGCCCTGGGTGGGAGGACTCATTTGATGATTTTACCACGATAAAAAAAAAAAAAAAAAAAAAAAGGCATATAAAGCCAAGTCAGAGGCCCATTGGCGGCATAAAAACTCTGACACCACGTTAGGCTCTAACCACACGATACAGAAAGAAAAGATGACAATTAATTGCCACACTATACATGTAGTACTGAAATTACTCTTTCATTCTTTGTCTTCCAAATCTATGTCATCATTTATTTTGAAAACCATTAGAAAGAATATCAAAATGTAATAAGTAATAAGGAGTATTCACACAGACATTCTCCACATGTTCACTTATTTCAACACTTTCTCCTCGAACCTCCCTCCAGTTAAATCTACATAACATAGTTAGTAATAAAGTTGTAGCTATATACTGGGGTGTCCTTCGAGGGACATGGAGCGAGCTCACCAAAGTAAATTCAAAGGGTTAAAAATCTACGCAGGGACTCCGTGTACACGGGCGCAGAAGTTACACTTAGAACAAAGCGGTACGCTGGTACTGACCATGACCGCTAATACGTGTGAGATAAAGGGGAGAGGTGTTCGTTAAGCTAAGTATAGCATATGCTGAACATTCAAAAACCAAAAAAACCTTAAATTATCAAGACAATCATCATTACGTCGTATTTGTAAAACAACTACAATTGTTGTTCTTAAGATGGATAACTGTTCAAGTTTTGGTAATTCTGTGTAATCTGAAATCACCCTAATTGCTGACAGAAGTCGTTCTCATCTGCCTACACTTTTCCCATAATTATGATGAGGTCGGCTTCTAGTCTAACCATCCAGTGTGACTGGCTATCTGTCCTCCACCACCCAGTTATGTGAAAACACGACACCCCTTGGACAAAAATGCTAAGCAAGTTGTCAGATAGCTTCGAGTCGTGAGGATATACTAAACAAGAGGAAGTTACTATAAAAATTGTCCTTCTGAATCTCCCACACTGTGCCAAGTGCGTGGCTAAAAAAAGGCATCATACCTACAGGTACCTATGTCCCTGTCGTTGTAAAAACGTACCGTATTTTTGTAGGTTTTGTTACGCAAGCTTATCCAAGGTTTTCGTGTTCCGCTTAAAAATATTTTTTTAATAAACAGACGGTTTTTTGCGTGATGAGTAATGTCATTGAGGTCAGAGGGCGAAGTCCCATGTGATTTAGGGTACGGAACCCACTTAAAAAAATGAAAATCAATGAAAATGAATGCTCGATTAAAGCTACTCAGCAAAAATGCGTACGTTTATTTTGTATGTATTTAAAGCTTATTTTTTTATGGTTTCGAGTATGAATAAGTCTTTCAAAATCTTATTTAAATAAATAAGATCACAATTTATTTAAAAATTTACTGCCATTTTCCCCCTTGTAACAAACTGAAATGCAACCCCAATTTCCCTCAGGTGTCGTAAAAGGCAATAAAAGATTATAATCAGAAACACGAGTACCTGCCTATCGCTGAAAAGATTTCATAAAAACGCCAAACATTTCTGACAATTTAACATTATGCCCAAAAACTCTTAAGGTTTCAATACGTCGCCGGAAAAGACTGATCGGGAATGAAAAGCAAAACGAAGTTTTCAATTTGGTGCGAAAAATATAATAATTTTGAATCAGTAGTGTATGTACAAACCGTCATAATCATTCCAATAGTCACTGATTTAATACTACTTGCTTTTATACCCTCGCAATTATTCGCGTCCCTCGGTAATAACACCCAATTTAAAGCCGAAATTAACGAGCAATCAATTATCCCAAAAAAATATTCAGTTCGGGTGATTTTTAAAGCGATTATAAAGCCTCCGGTGCTCGTCGAATTTAATTTCAAACTTTTACCAACATTTTCATAGTTCATATGTTAAAATTTGTCAATTTTGGGTAGTTTGTTACCTAATGTGACCTCTAGAGTGGCGTGGCCTGGCCAATTAATAACATTTCGTTAGGCACGTACGGCCGAACGTCCCTCGTCGTACCCGGCCCGACTCTCGAGGCCGACGTAACTTTTAATCAGTGTATTCGGTTTACTTTCATTGATTCCGGCGGATTGCCGGTTATTTTTGGAACAGATTGATTTTGTTGTTGTGGCTTGAAATTGAAACTGTCGGTTTATTGTGACACTGATTGTTTCCGGGCTGTAATTATTGTGAAAAGTTATTATTGTCATTTAAATTCGATTGTAAAGTAATGATTTTTTTGCAAAAAGTTGCGCGTAACTTAGTACGAAGTCAAAAAGTAACTGTTTCCGCCCGGGATCGAACCGGGGGCCTTGTGCGTGTGAAGCACACGTGATAACCGCTACACTACGGAAACTTACAATTAGGTTGCAAAATAAGCTATCTATTGTAATGGACGTTGAAATTGGTTGTAACAATCTGAGGTCAGGGTCTCCATACCGGTTGGTGACCTTTGAAAATAATATTAATATTGTATCTGTATGCACTTTATAGTAATTAATTAAACATTTTATACAATATTTAAACTGAAAGTGACAAAAAATATTAGGAAGCTTATCGGACTGAATGCCTAGATTCTAAAGGCATAGAAGTTAAAAAAAAAACATTTCATAGATACTCATGTTTAGAATTTTTAGCTCTATCTTTACTTAATGCAGGCATAAGATACAACGAATAATACATGAATGTATTAAAAACTAAGTAATTTATAAAGTTGAAGTGAACATTGTATCTACTTTAAGAAAACTGTGATTTACGATTTTGCGGTAGTCGGTCCGCAATATCTTAAGCATGCTACAAAGCAAAGACTGCATCACAGCCCCAGTTATTACAGCACTATTAAAGACAGCCCAAAACAAGCGACAGCAGCTTGCAGCCAGCTTTTCTCTGCCTATGCCGCCTGCCGCCATTATTTGACTACAACTTAATGAGTCCTTTGAAGTCTTCTCTCTTTTGTTTGACTTTTCAGAGTAGACATCAGAATTAACTGCGTGCCTCGTCGCCCGGTAATTACCAATAAGAATCCCTCTTCACCCCCTCTTCGCCCCTCTTCGCCCCGCTTCACCCCTCTGAACCCTGCCAATTACTTCTGGTTTGAAAACACAGTTAAATGTATTTTATTGGCAGTAGCATTTTGTTTTCCGCTTGATAGAATTATGAGTTTATTTGTATTGGTATTCGGGATTTGGGTCTGAATGTCAGTCTGAGCGCAGGTTCGTGAATCCCTTTGTTTTTTGAAGGTGATTATTGGTATTATCTGGAGGTATTTGAGTTAATAGTTCGTGGCCGCCATGTTTCTCGTCGATTCCTGAAACAAATGACAACAGTGTTAACAAGAGCCGTACAAGCTGGCGTCTTGTTTTATTGAAACTGCGCCCTCTAGGCTAAAACAAAATTTCAAAGTACCTATTACCATTGACGAGCGGCCTACTGTACCTATATCAAAGCAAAAATTAAATACATTTAAAAAAATCAGAAATATTTTGCCGTTTCAAATCCCAGCATTCTTAATGATTCCCACGGAAACAGCAGGCATTATCTATTCTAATTAAATCTCTTTAATTCCAGTTCGCCCTAATCTGTATGCCACCCGCCACTTAATTATCTTCAGCCTCAATCGTCACAACTCAATAATCTAACCTAATATGATTTCAATCCCTAAAGCTATAAAAACAAAGAGTATCAGCATTAACTGAACAAACGAGGCGGGGATCACCAACTTTAATTGCTGCCTACCCACATTAACCCTTGCCAATTCCGACCAGATAACTGTAGTCAATTCTTTAAACTTTGCCAATGGGAGACAATCTGGACCAATTATCTTGGGCTTAGAGCGAGCACGAAATAGATGGGGACAGAAGGCCGGGTGGATTCAGAGAGTGAAAATAGGCGCACGCATCTCAAACAAAATGACAGTCGCGAGTGCGCTTGCACCCGCTTTACGTAGACCGCTGCCTAGTGAGCCATATACGTATACGTTTACGTCCTCGTGCGTATCTTATATGTGAGTCATGTCTAGGGTATGCAGAACCGGTTCTTACTACCGAACCGGAACAGGTTCCGCAAGACCTAGTACGAGTTGTATAGTTGGAAAAAATCGCTGTGGACGACTTTTTAACCTTACTACCTAAGTCATAGAGGTGAAAAGTGGTCGACCCTCAACTTTTTGGGTGTTCATAGACGCGTGTCTAAGTGTGCGTTTGTTCTCGCTCGTTGTATGGAGCTAGTCCTCTGTATGTATCTATTCTGTGTCGCGAGGTAAGACTTCGACGCTCCGAGATCCGTATTTAATTGTTCCGAGATGTGTGGAGCTGATTGATGGGCCGAGTTCCCAGTTTTGTTTTGTTTTTATTTTGTTTTGTTGCCTTGTTGAATGTTGAGCTTTTCGAGGATTTTCTTCGGGAGTTTAGTGAGTTGGTGCTGGCTTATCTATATTTAAAAGATGTAGATATAGATTTAGATTGTGGTTACTTTTTAAATCGAGCTTTCACTGTTTTATCAAATTGCCCATCAGCTTGATATAAAACCATGTCTTGGTTAGAGTACGGTTTGTTAAAAGATTTCTGTCATAAAAGCTATTTGTTTTTTTTTGTACTTTAAACTATTTTCTAGGAAAGAAACCAGTGATAATGAAATCACTTTTGTTTTTTTTTTCAGAATGCAGATACCGCTGGCAACATTCTGTACCAGAAAATAAATGGCGAAGATATAAACATGATGACGCGTTTGAAATACGCTCACCAAATATTTATAGCACCACAAAACTGCGTCACCACGATCCAAAATACCAAAAAATATTGTTCAATTTGGCTCCTGAGGGCCCAGTAAATATCCTGTGATCTTATATTAATAATAAAAATGGTTGGATGGCGCGAATCACTCAGCCCTGGGGAGCATCAATATCGCGCTTATCTGGCCCTCGCAGGCTGCTGGCTTGTTTCAGCTAGATGGCGCTGCCTGGATTTGGGTTGTAGTCGTACTGTAGATAAGTGCCAAAGGACCAGTTAGGACGATACTGTTACAATCTGGAGTTAGGATCTAGCGTAAGTTACTGGCACTCGATATTACTGCCACTACTTTTCAAGACTGAACGGATTTTTTAAAAAACTTGTGTACTTGGGACTGTTCCAGGCATTTGGCTTGCTTCATCATCATCATGTCGGCTCGGCACAATTGAAGCTCAGCCGAGCGGCTTTTTCCCGACTATCCTATAACTTCCCACTTTAATATTATATAATTATATTAGATGGATGGATGGATAGATGTTTGTTACTCTTTCACGCAAAAACTACTAACCGGATTTGGATGAAATTTGGCACACATATATGGATTAACTATAGGAGCGAACGTGTGCTGGATGGTATGGTAGTCGTTTTTTTTATGGTTTTTCGTATTCCTTTCCATGTCAGCTCCAGTAAGTAGTTACTCTTCTGTATAAATTTGGTGTATGGCACGAGGATCCAGAATGCCGGTCAGGTTTCTAATTAATTTAACTTCAGGTTGTAACTGAGAAAGTTGTATTTGTTACTAACGTTTGTCTAAGATGCTAGTTTCTGAGGTGTTTCCTTTTGTCTATCATTTCGAAGGCTTCTGTAATTAAATAGGTTCAGTTGATCACAAAAATAAATCAAACCATCACGACTGTATTTATACGAAGGTTTAGGCAGTGGTGTACACCAAATGTCGCCTGTTTAAGTTCCATGTAATAGGGGGCGCTGGCTGACACAAATAATACGTAACCACCAGAATTTGAAGTAGCTAGTGCTCGTCTGTTCTAGACTGAAAGCAAACGGCTTTTATTTTATAAACCTTGCAACCTAAATATTTTTAGTCTCAAACCCATTCGTGTACATAATTTACGTTTCTTTAATGGCACTCAATCTGGGCGCAAAACCGTTTACTAAGCACAAACGTTCCATCAAAAAATCAAAGGTAACGCCTAATGTGACCTTAATTGAAACTATTACGTTCAAGTCCCAGTGGGAGGTTTTTGAAGGACCCTAACGACGTAGATTAAAATAAAAATAACATCAAGGGTTAGGCCGATGTGTACCTAATAGTAGATACACCCACATTTTGCCTATTACCGTGGTTTTTTGTTACTGAGAAATTCCGAATAGACAAAACCCAATAACACTTTGCCCGACCCGGAAATCGAACCCTGAACCTCATGTTCAGCAGTAACGCTGGCGACTACTGGACCCAACTACGTAGATTAAAATAAAAGTAAAACATATAAGGGCCCGTCAAAGAGCCCGAAGTTGGTAATCCTCATCGCATGTATCAACACAGTTCGGAAGTTTGAAACTTCTTTGGATTCAACGCGGCAGGAAAAATGTTGAGATTTATTTGAAAGTCGGGCGGTAGCCATGGTGGAAAGTAAAGGACTGTGTTGTTTTTTGTAAGAGGTGATTTTTTACCCTTGTCTGACTTGCTGATTGTAAATAAAAGTAACCATAAAATGCCCTATTCGTCACTCGTTCTTACTATTTTTTATACGTAAAAGCGCTCAAGTGTCGTGTCTTGTCATTACTAACATTAGTGTCTCATTAGCATTTCTGTGTTACTAACAATTTAATTTGAATGTACATCTGAAATAAATGAATATTATTATTCTTAAAAGAACGCGAATTTCAACGTAGCTTAGGTTTAAAATCAAAGACATCCCCCAAAACACGTCCGCTCTTTAGTATTTTTTTAGCTTAAAAGAAAAAGAACACAATAGGTTATCAATTAAAATGTTAAGCATAAACACACCATATCCCTCCACAACTCTGTACACAAAACTGTCACCAGACGGTCTTCTTCAAACTACGCTGTGTAACTCTTTGTGAACGCGAGTTTATTGCGACAAATCAAAAGTTCTGCCCGTCCCTGCGCAGCGTTGACGCCGTGAATAACTTTCCACTCCACTGTATTATGCACTTAAACTAGATACACTACTTCACTTATAAAAAGTAGGAAGTGTTTTTCTATGTTTCCAATGCTTGATCTACTCTAATAACATAAACATTACATCATATAGTTTCAGGCAACTTTGGCCCATATATACCTTACAGACTAACATACATATGACAAAATACAAATTGTGTTAGTAAATAGAACCTTAAAACTATGTTAGTAACACTTCACTTGTGCACTATGTCGCGTTCAAGTGGCACTTGCCCTTGGAAGCGACGGAACACCACTCCCTGCGGCCAAAAGCCCTCTTCCAAGACGAGTTGCAGATAACACGCTTGCGCTTGCGCTTGCGGTGCTTACGGTAGTTGTGGCCCTATGGGGACAGCTGCGACTTATAGTCGTCATAGGTTTGAACCTAAGCAGGTTCTTTGCTTAATGTAGATTAATTCATCGAAACGGTGAAGGGAAACCATAAATTCGAACATTATGACATCTACCAACCCGCAGTAGGTTCGAGTTGTGGGCTACACCCTCGTCTCATAGACACGAGATATCTTTCCCAGTTTTGACAACATTATGAACAAAAAATAAACATTAAATAAGGAATAAGCACTAATAAGAATGATTAAATATAAATCGCAAAGTACAGACAAATGTTTATATCTATTATTTTACGTCGACTATCTTATTCTGAGCTCCCCATAGCTGGAAAGAGAAGTGACCTCACTTCTCTTTGACAACCAAAAAAATCTGCTTGCGCTGAACCCAGTCAGAAGTGAATTAATTTTTGATGGCTAGGGCAACAAACAAACATGATGTAACATCAATTAGCACTACGAAATGCGAAATATATGCTTATACTTATGTTCACTGTCTATAAGCGTTTCCCAGAAAAGGGCCTCGCAACGGCTTTTAAGATCATGTAAAAATCATCCCGTAATTCACAATTTCACAGAAAAATCCACGGGATTTGCTCGCATCTTGCGATTTTATATAACATTATGTATATTTTCTGGTTTTATTGGAGAAAATCCCGGTTTTATATACGCTCGACCCTTCAATCATTTCCTTGTGTAGTGGATTTTGTTATTTTTGATGGAGCGAGTCAAGGGCTCTTGAATTAGCTCCCTCGAGATGAGACCTCTATGACAGTTCTAGACGAACATACCATAAATATTGTTTCAAGAATAGAAAACTGGCTACATCGTTATTTTAGTGAAGTGCTCTTAAAGTACAACAACAGTAGTCGTTTGTATGTGTACTAGAACTGCGGACCATTATAACATAAAATATTGAAGGGTTTACCTTAAATACTAACGAAGTATTTCTTCAATGGACGTGAAAATTGAAACTAAGCCTAATGAGAAGCTCCAATAAGCCTGATCGAGCATTTCAGAATATAAGATTATAATGGGTAAGAAGGTCAGTTTCCAAGATGGTATTTTCTCCATTGTTCTAAAAGATTAATAATTAGAGCAATTTAATTTTTATGTGCGATTAATTCGTCTTGCCTCCAGACCGCCATTGTTTTGGGTAATGACCCGATTAATTGGCATTTCGAGCGATTTGCCCGTGAGTGCCGAATGCCGAGAGCCGAGAGTTGGCCTGTGGAAAAAGCGATCCCAATTAACACTTACTTAGTCGTTATAACTCAGGAAGAAACTTAATAGTTAGTTGTTTATATAAAATGACTAGCTTATGCCCGCGGCTTCGCCCGCGTGGAGTTAGGGAATTGCCCACGGGATCTTACTTCTGGAATAATAAGTAATCTATGTATCTATCTATAATACATACATAGATTTACATGTACTTGCTTATAACTTGCAATCTATACATATAAAATTCAAAGTCCTGACTGACTGACTGACTGACTTATATATCAACGCACAGCCCAAACCGCTGGTCCTAGAAACATGACATTTGGACAGTGTACACTTTGTTGTAAAAAGGATTATTGGTTGTGTAGAAAGGATTTTTGGGAGTTCCACCCCTAAAGGGGTAAAATAGGGGATGGAAGTTAATATGCAAGTACGTCAGTTTTGAAGTTAGGATCTTCAAATTTTGTGTTTAGGCTGACGATTGAAAATTTGAATTCCCAAAGATCCTTTCTTAGTGGAAACCTTCTCTTCACAAAGAACACACCCTCCAAGTTTCATGTCTCTAGGACCAGCGGTTTGGGATGTGCGTTGATATATCACCCAGTCAGTCAGTCAGTCAGTTTACCATTTTGTATACATAGATGTGTATCAGTTTTTCCAAAATCATCCCCCAATATAGTTAAATAGGGCTTCGAAGCTCACGTAGAAGGGCGCATGCCGCGCAGCGTTGCGTGGGGCGTGCGGGGCGCGGGAGTATTTACCTATTACGTAGTAGATAGGATTTTTCTGAGGTAGACGTGTCTGTGAATATAGTTTATTCCACCGATTTTCGCGTTGGCTCGCGATACGGGACATTGATATTAAATATTATGTCAAAGTATTATGTCTATAAATAGATTCCTAATAAATCATTTGTTTGGTGTCCCGGTGTCCAATCTCAAACCAAGATATTTCACATATTATGTAATTTAATTGATATTACTATGAACAAATATTTGCAATAGCAAGTACACGTAAATCTATGTATGTACTATACATACATAGATTACTTATTATCCCAGAAGTAAGATTCCGTAGGCAGTTCCCGAACTCCACGCGGGCGAAGCCGCGGGCAGAAGCTAGTTATTATTATAAAGTTATATCAATTAAATTAGATACGTGAAATATTGATACCTTGGTTTGAGATTGGACATCGGATTTACTGGATTTTATCTGAAGAGTATGTAAACAAATTTTCAAGTCAATCGACCCCGAGAGTAAAAAGTTTCACAGAAAATTCAACACCCCATTTCACCCTCTAAGGGGTAGGAATTTCGAAAAACTGATACTAACTCTTCACAAAGAATACACCCTTCAATTTTCATATCTCTGGGACCCGCGGTTTGGGCTGTGCGTTGGTATATCAGTCAGCCAGTCAGGACATGGAATTTTAAATTGGGGGATGATTTTGTGATACACGTATCTCATCATTTTAACTGAAGTATATGTAGACACATTTTCAAGTCAATCGACCCCGAGAGAGTTTCACAGAAAATTCAACACCCTATTTCACCCTCTTAGGGGTGGAATTTCAAAAACCCTTTCTTAGTGGATACCCACTCTCCACAAAGACTACATTCTGCAAATTTAATTTCTCTAGAACCAGTGGTTTGGGCTGTGCGTTGATATATCAGTCAGCCAGTCAGGACATTGAATTTTAAATTGGGGGATGATTTTGGAAAAACTGTGATACACGTATCTCATCATTTTAATAGAAGTATATGTAGACACAATTTCAAGTCAATCGACTCAGAGAATAAAAAGTTCCATAGAAAATTCAACACCCCATTTCACCCTCTTAGGGGTTAAATTTCGAAAAACCCTTTCTTAGTGGATACCTACTCTTCACAAAGAGTACACTGTCCAAATTTCATGTCTCTAGGACCAGTGGTTTGGGCTGTGCGTTGATATATCAGTCAGCCAGTCAGGACATTGAATTTTAAATTGGGGGATGATTTTGGAAAAACTGTGATACACGTATCTTATCATTTTAACTGAAGTATATGTAGGCACAATTTCAAGTCAATCGACTCAGAGAATAAAAAGTTTCGTAGAAAATTCAACACCCCATTTCACCCTCTTGGGGGTGAAATTTCGAAAAACCCTTTCTTAATGGATATCTACTCTTCACAAAGAGTACACTGTCCAAATTTCATGTCTCTAGGACCAGTGGTTTGGGCTGTGCGTTGATGTATCAGTCAGCCAGTCAGGACATTGAATTTTAAATTGGGGGATGATTTTGGAAAAACTGTGATACACGTATCTCATCATTTTAACTGAAGTATATGTAGGCACAATTTCAAGTCAATCGACTCAGAGAATAAAAAGTTACATAGAAAATTCAACACCCCATTTCACCCTCTTAGGGGTGGAATTTCGAAAAACCCTTTCTTAGTGGATACCTACTCTATAAAACGAGTACACTGTCCAAATTTCATGTCTCTAGGACCAGTGGTTTGGGCTGTGCGTTGGTATATCAGTCAGCCAGTCAGGACATGGAATATTAAATTGGGGGATGATTTTGTGATACACGTATCTCATCATTTTAACTGAAGTATATGTAGACACATTTTCAAGTCAATCGACCCCGAGAGAGTTTCACAGAAAATTCAACACCCTATTTCACCCTCTTAGGGGTGGAATTTCAAAAAACCTTTCTTAGTGGATACCCACTCTCCACAAAGAGTACATTCTGCAAATTTAATTTCTCTAGAACCAGCGGTTTGGGCTGTGCGTTGATATATCAGTCAGCCAGTCAGGACATTGAATTTTAAATTGGGGGATGATTTTGGAAAAACTGTGATACACGTATCTCATCATTTTAATAGAAGTATATGTAGACACAATTTCAAGTCAATCGACTCAGAGAATAAAAAGTTCCATAGAAAATTCAACACCCCATTTCACCCTCTTAGGGGTGAAATTTCGAAAAACCCTTTCTTAGTGGATACCTACTCTTCACAAAGAGTACACTGTCCAAATTTCATGTCTCTAGGACCAGTGGTTTGGGCTGTGCGTTGATATATCAGTCAGCCAGTCAGGACATTGAATTTTAAATTGGGGGATGATTTTGGAAGAACTGTGATACACGTATCTTATCATTTTAACTGAAGTATATGTAGGCACAATTTCAAGTCAATCGACTCAGAGAATAAAAAGTTTCGTAGAAAATTCAACACCCCATTTCACCCTCTTGGGGGTGAAATTTCGAAAAACCCTTTCTTAATGGATATCTACTCTTCACAAAGAGTACACTGTCCAAATTTCATGTCTCTAGGACCAGTGGTTTGGGCTGTGCGTTGATGTATCAGTCAGCCAGTCAGGACATTGAATTTTAAATTGGGGGATGATTTTGGAAAAACTGTGATACACGTATCTCATCATTTTAACTGAAGTATATGTAGGCACAATTTCAAGTCAATCGACTCAGAGAATAAAAAGTTACATAGAAAATTCAACACCCCATTTCACCCTCTTAGGGGTGGAATTTCGAAAAACCCTTTCTTAGTGGATACCTACTCTATACAAAGAGTACACTGTCCAAATTTCATGTCTCTAGGACCAGTGGTTTGGGCTGTGCGTTGATATATAAGTCAGTCAGTCAGTCAGGACTTTGAATTTTATATGTATAGATGGAGTTTCTATGTCGTAATTATTACTGTGTATGTAGTTTTTCTTTGCGTCGGCTTAGTAAAAGCTTCGATTGGATGCGATTTACCTTCTAATATTATTATCACATAACGTTAACATAACATCACGCCTTGTAATGTATTTCGCCAGTTATATGTGAGTCCCATGTAAAGGGGGCGAGCCTAGGATTAATTATTTAAATGTAATTAACTAATAGTAACTACCAATCCATTCCAAATGTACACTTCAAAATAATGATTTAACACTTTGAATTTTGCCCTGAAAAAATCGTCTCCCTTTCTAACAAGCTGTTATCATGTATCGTGCGAGGTTTGATGCGTCGTCACGTCACAGCAAGACACGTTAACATACGTCACGGCAACCGAAGTACCGTACGTCACGTGTTGACACCGCGACACGGACGGATCCATCGCTCGTGGAAACACTCTAATTTTTCAATGATTTCCCTCAGAACATAGAAACAACGGAGATAAGGTTTTTTAGACTGGTATAAGTCTTAGGCTGTCCGGTAGCTCTTAGAGAATACGTTAAATTCATGAGTCATGTGGGAATCCCGGCCGCCTGTATATCATAGGCAAATGTCTAAAATATTTTTCAAACAAAATTATCACAAAATCATGTATTACGGCATAAGCCGAAACTAAGATAAAACTTAAAAAACTTAAGTTAAAACTTCAGGGCAATAATGCCCTGAAGTTTTATCTAGTAAAATAATTGATATTGTATAAATTACTCGAAAGCCAATATTAAGATAATTTATGTTAGGATAACACAATTAATGTATAATTAGATTTTATCTGTATCGATCTGTCGGCCTGTGTCGGAGTGTTACTCTTTCACGTCTTAACAATAACCGAACGGATTTGGTACACTGATATGCTAAGGGTAGGATTAAGATAAAAAAATTGTCCCAGTATAATGATAAATACAAATCATGACATGGGATAATTTCCAACATCAACGTGGACGAAGCAGTGGACAAAAGCTAGCAACTATATAAATGTGAGCAATTAGCATAGACTCCCTAAAGCTCTTTGTTACCATTAAATTTATTGTTAGGTCTAGGTAATAGCTCCTTGAGCATAAGAAAGCTACATGGCGTCCATTTAAAATTTTCCCCTTCTCTCTTCGCTTCACGTTTTTTTCAAGACGTGTTTTTGTATTCCCGTTTTATATGATCCGATTCAAGCGAGGAAATTTGTTGGCGAGTATAATGTATAGACATTTATCGATGGAGTGTAGACATGATTTGTCGTGATATGTGGGAGTTGTCTCGGGACAGGTGGGCGCGCCGATAATGGTAATGATTTTTATTATGATCGGAATGAAAGGAAAACACAAGAAGGATCGACTGTCTAACATTGTGTTTGTAAAACTTGAGGGATTGGTGTGGAGGTGTTATTGTTTTTATAGACTTACTAAGGTCATAAAAACATTGCAAAAATACGAGAAAGTAAGCTGTTATTGCCACTATTGTC
Source organism: Noctua comes (assembly GCA_963082995.1). Lineage (NCBI taxonomy): Eukaryota > Metazoa > Arthropoda > Insecta > Lepidoptera > Noctuidae > Noctua > Noctua comes. Next base: position 18,455,640 of record OY720272.1, read on the forward strand.
CTTACTATAAACGTAACTGCAGCACTTAGTTTTACAACCACAAAACACTAAACAAAAACTCAACTAAGCCCATCAGGTCTAAGACCTCGGCCACACGTGCGGAGTGCACCACAAAACGCGTCCAAACGATTACCTAAATCGCCTTGTAACGTCACTCAACGTAGAAGCGTTCCTGTGTCGCCGTCTTATGGCGCCGTATCCCGTCCCTCGTCCTCCCATCTCCGCAGTCTGTCCCACCCCTAACTTTGAAAACTGTAATTGCTCGTTACAAGTGTATCATTGGCTTTAGACGGATAAAAGCGTCTTTCAAGCGAAGAGTTCTGCAGATTCAGTTATGGATTATTATGATAGCTTTGAAATATATTGTGACGGGTGGAATTGAATTTTGATGTGAGTATCATATTTTGGGGGTTGATTTAATGATAAGGTTCACATACATCACAACAAACTTCAACATGTTGGAGTTTGTTACGCGTGTGAAGAAGGAAATAAGATTTTCTTTTGGTTTTGATAGAAATTTTTTGCTTTGTTTGGTTTATTTGAAACAAATTATATTATTATATTTTAACTAGAATAATTTGTGCTTCCACCAAAATCCAGGGTGAAAGATAGTGTCTGTTTGATTTAAACCACTAAACATTCCCAATTCAAATGTCGAGGTCCTATTGAAAAATCAAAATATTCAAAATAATACAAATCTTCCTAATTTATTTATATATCTACAGAAATACTAAACTATTAAGCACCTACAAAGCATGTAGCACAAAACAAGAAGTCCAATAAACTACAGTCACCCAATTTAAACAAAGAAGCGGCCCATCGTCGTCGTCGTCGGAATCTGTCCAGTAGAGCGTTGAGCACACCTAACTGATTCGAATATTTTTACACGGATTCCCAGAAGAAACGTCTGTAAAAGGAAGCTGTTTTGTTGAGTCTGAGCTGTCGTTTGCAGAGTACCTGGGGCTTAAAATAGCGATACAGGTGTGTAATGTGCCGGGTTAAACTAAGGTTTTTGCTGGATAAGACTTTTTTAGGGTTCCTTTGCCAAATGGCAGAAACTGTTGTTGCTACGAAACCTGTTGTACGCAATTCCGACTCGCACTTGGCCAGTTTTTATAGATATTTTGTAGGTGATGGCAGCGATCCCTCCAAAAATAACTGCAGTAGCTAATTGTAGAAATTTATTTGATGCATTAATTTACAATATTACGTAGGCCACCCAATAAAAATGTTCACAAAACCAGTTTAAATTCAACAGGACAACATAACTTCTGAATTGTGTCTTCGTTTTAAGGTGGTGGTAAAAATCGTGCAATGTGACATGATGCTAAAACTTGAGGGAATAAATTGGCAGATTTCACAATTTGTAAATCAACGCAATATTTGCTGGTTTTTAAAGAAGACGGCATTATTCTATCAAAAACTTACTTCAAACAAACGTTTACATTAGAGTTTTGTGTAAAAAAGCTTTTTGGCACTTAGCAGTAACTACAGCTTTTGTGTGAAATTTAAGGCTTTTTATTCGCATTAAACTAATGTGTTACGCCAGTTAGGCTGTGTAGGGTAGGATTTAGAGGCCTTTATTGATCTAGACAAGTAGTAAGTCTGAAAGATTCGGCTCAAAACCTGAGTGAAGGGAAGGGCATGTTAGGATTAAACATTTTTGGGACTAAATTAAACGAATGGACATTGGTGAGACGAGCTTAAATGAGAATTAGGAAGACCTTAATTATTGGTTCAAAATAATAAGAAATACTACTTCTAAAGTGTTGTTTCTCTTCAATTGTATACAAGAGAGAAAGATGTAGGTACTTCAGATTAATTTTGTTACTTCACCTGCCTCTCACGATACACACATTATCACAACAATTCAATTTTCTCGTTCTACTTTACGTCGACGACTTTATTTAGCAATTTTCTAACAAATTAACTCCATCTCACAGCCATTATGAAAATGAGAATATAAAACTTATGCTAAAAGCTAGCAATGAATACTAAGAAACAATATTTACTAGACTTTTAATTTGTCTTAAAAGTTGCGACAAAATATCTTTCTCTTAGAAAGTTTCGAGACGTGACAAAGAGTAAGTGGGCAATTGAAAATGAATCGCTCACGGAGGAGCTGCAATTGTGCATTTAATATTTTAAGTGAAATAAAAATAGTATGGCGTCGCTTCGTCCTTGTTTTTGTGCCAATCTCCGCAAGTCAAAGGTCGGAAGTTAATAAAAACGTGGAGACTCGTTCGAGGCGTCACAGAGAGTGACGGAGAATGGTTTAGCACGGAAGACGATTTCTCGTCTTTCTAAAAATAATGTGCAATGGGTGAGATTTAATTTCTTTTACGTATTTCTAACTGTTTGTTTCCTGCAGTACTGCTAGTTATTGATGGTCTAGATATGATTACAATGATGATTAAAACTATGAAAACATCATGTACGTTATGAAAAATCTGTATTTATTTAGTAAAAGAGGTGACAGTCACCACTATAATACTAGAAACAGGGACCAACTAGTACAGCTACGTTTCAGGCTAGCTAAAGTAGACTCATCTTTCATGGGGTACTGTTTAAAATGTTATAATAAAATACCTCCCCACATTCTTCAACTGAATGAGACGAAATTTAAATCTTGTATCAACGCACACAATGTAGGCAAGCAAATTATAAGTTGGGGATTATATTGATGATAGAAATGCTTGGCTCAATGCTAGTCCTGCTCCACAACCACAAGGGTAAACTAATTATTAATTACCACGTGAAGTTATTGTGGAAGCTGCAGAAGACTGTAAAAATATCTCATAATTTTATATAATTGCATAGCTCAAATGTGTGAGTACTATGTACTGTTAAGCTACCATTTGCATTTGGTTATCTTTCATTGTCTCGAGTTTGCCTTGGCGGAAGAGAATGTCATGCTCACTCAAATGTCTCGCTGATGGTGGCGGGTGGGTCGGATCATTTAGTTCCCTTCAAAATTGATGAGTTGAATGGTGCTGATCCATGCGTCATGTTCGTGAACGGGCGCTGTCAGCAGGGACTGGTCGACTCTTAGCTGCCATGGTTTATTTTTGAACTGTTGATTATATCTTTTTGCTCTGGACGCTCTTAACTTGCATTTCTTTATACATCTTTCTCACATAAAAATGTGTCTCCACATGAATGATGTAACCAAGATTTTGTAACAATATTTTAATTGAAAACAGTGTCCATGGAGTTTCTTGCCCATTCTTCTCCATAGAGATCTACGCCTTGGAATGGGAAAATGCAGTACTTTCACAAGTTATTATGCCTTGTGTCTTTGACTGTAGCTTCGCTTTCTTTGTTTTTCTGACATTCAAAAGTGCCTATACTGGTCTAATTGAAATAATTGCTTTGAGTTTGAGTTTAATTGCGCGTGAGTATTTAGAATATATTTATTTCTGTAAGTTGGTTTTAAAAAACACTTTTACACGTCAATTTGATGGTACGTTTTAAAACTAGACGACGCTGGTGCTTCGTAATACTCCGAGAAACAACAGCCGAAACAAACTTAGAAGTCACTGGCTCTTTTAAAGTCCAGACATAATCTTCGTCATGTCACATGAACATTAGGAGCACATGAGACTGCTCCGCTTTGCCCATTTAACAGAAGTACTCTGTTAGTTAACTTATAACAACTTAAAATACAGAAATGCTTAGGTATTTATCCTTACAGTGTTTACCAGACATTACACACACGCAGAAGTAACAATTTATTGTGTTTCCTTACAAAAATTATTACCAAAAGAAATACAAGATATCACCCACACCTGTATTGAAAACTTTCGTGAAGTAGGTATCTTCGCACACAATCGGTTTTCCCACACGAAGCCCATCGGTACGTCGACGGCGCCGCTTTGCTTTCCTCTTGATCCGTTGTGCAGCGCTCTTGTGAATACAGCTGAATGAGGCTGAGAAGGAATGAACAGCCGGTGGTGGGCGAATAATACTAGTTCTGTGTTTCTCTGAGTCCGAGAGTTTAATAAATGGATTTAGAATTAGGATGTTTTGCGACGTGCCGATCCGCACCAGCATCGTCCGGTGACGGATTTTCATACACTTTTTTAAACTCTTTTTCACCCGCTTATGTGTTCAATTTTCCAAAATGCTTTCTTAGCGGATGCCTACGTCATAATAGCTATCTTTATGCCAAAAGACAATGGGCAAAAATGTATGGAACTTGCTCCAAAAGCCTCCACTGATGAGACTTGTGGGGAATGAAAGTACATACTCATAAATCATATGATTCTGGCAAAAGTTTATCAAAATCCGTCCCAGGGTTCTTTTTTATAATCATGTTGACCTCACTAACCTTTTTTTTTTTTCGGTTGGAAAAATGCAGGTGTAGGTACTATAGATAACATACACTCCTACCTAACTCTACGGCTATAACAGGCGTCATGTTATATTTCTACAAACATAACTAAATATTTGTTGATTCTTAACACTTTGACATTGTGTGTGATGTTTTTGTATCATTGTGGCTCATGAATACAAACTGAGCATGAATATGTATTGCATCGTGAATGGCCCCGAGCTAAGGATAGGTACGCACTGGGCGGTTGTGTCGCCACTGCACACTGGTAAGAAGTTAGATAAAGCAGGTTGCGGGCACAGCGAATGACTTGTCTTATTGTGTAGAAAAAAGTAAGTGAAACGCATCAGTGAGTGTAGTAGCTTTAGTGTTTTGTGAACCTCTTTTTGCTGTCACTAGCATGCATTGTAACTCCTTATCTAGAGTATAGTTTGTCTATCAGACTTAATTTAATAAAACAAGGTTTTGAATACCTTTAAAATCTTTAATTTTAGGCAATCAAATAGCTTGAAGAAACCTGATACACAAACACTTGAATTGTTCACAGCCTTCCTGGCTTTTCAAAGAGTTTTGAAAGTAGCAGATCATCTAGGTATAGTTTGTTACTATGTCTCCGATGTCAGTTGTATCGTTCGCATCGTTAAAGTTCTCATCAACAATGCAAGGTCTGTCCAAGTGTTCTCAGGACTCAGACAGGATCGATAGCAATTTGTGCGTGAATATCTGAGCGGATTATCTTTCCATAAATAAAACAAGATTTGCATGAAACTGAAAAAATAAAGCAATACTACGTAATGTAATGTGAGCGAAATATTTGTTGATTGTGTGACTTGTGATCAAAGAGATATTAATTTGATAGTCAGATTTCATATAAAAGTAAACTTAAAAAGCAAACTTTAAATTATTCATCACGCATTGAATGTCAATTTTGAAATTATTTTTATCCTTTGTTTTAAAATGGCTCACAGTGTTCGCATAAGCATTTATTTTTTCAGTGACTTATCTTGAACACTGATCTATCCGAACAAGCAAGTCGTTGTTTATATAAACATGTACAAATAACTTTTGGCAAACAGACATAGACAACACGAAAAGAAAGTAGGTACTCAAGCAAGCAGTGATTGTAGACCTACCTTGTTCTATTTTGAGCACAGCTTTTGAACGGTCGGTGTATTTATTCCCTGGACAGATTGTTCTTGGGTTTCCTCTAGAAAGCTTCTGAAAACCAGCTGTCATATAGAACTTGAAAAGGGTGCAAAGGCTCACCTTCCTGAAACTTCCAGTCATACAAGGGAATGTTGTAGATAAAATATAAAATGATTTTACACAGTATGTAAGATGGATAGTTAATTAAAACACAGTGTAACTTGAGGTGTTTTTGGCCGAAAACTATTATTTGGTTTAGTGGCTAAGCTTTGCTTGTCACGGATTCAATATTGCTCTTTGTTCATGGGACAAGAACTCTTTTTCAATTGGTCAACTGTCTTAATTGCTGCGATTTCTGAAACTGATTCTTTGATGGGTCTTTAATGTAACGGGATAAGTTCGGGTTCAGAGCACTTATTGTGATTTAAAAAGTTACGGGTCCACTGCAGTAGCCTTTTAACATCTCTTACGAAATCATATCAGTATACCACAAGATATTGGGAAAGGGATGTTGGGAAACAGTTTCTGGCTCCAACTCCGTTGTCTACCCACATTCAATTTCAGACCGAACCTACAACATTGTTAGAAAAACTCCACACAAAGCCTTCCACCTGATCGCCCCCAACAATAACAGGAGTCCAATAAGATTCCATCACATTAAGCAGAACCCCTAAATCCGAAGCTACGTCCGCACGTCCACGATATCCTCGCAGAGCGCGCTATACATCGCTGGCTCACACCGAAAGATTTATCACGCCGTCAATGCATTGCCCGCATGATGGATGGAGCAGTATCATCTCCACGTTTGAGTAAACGTATTGTGCTAACACTGCGCTTGCAAGATGGATCGGCTAGTGTGTTTAAAGGCTTTTAAGATACTTTTGTGGTACTTTGTTTTGATAGTAAAGGGTGGGTATGGTTACAATGTAATGGCTGTCGGTGCGATGAAGACAAATTGGCTGAGAAATTCATTGTATTAGAATCTTGATAGATTCATGTTTGATACGGATGCTGAGATTGAAGAGTTTTTATTTTACCCAACATGAGGTGTGAATGAATGGGCGATTGTTAGATCCCAAATAGTATTGGTTTACTTGTGAGTCATCCAAAAAATTCTGACATCGAATATAGTTTGAAATTGAGCTGACAAGATGATTCCATAATTATATAAACGCGCTATAAAGTTTCAACTGCTGAGACACAGATGCAGAGAGTAGTCCTCCTCTCTATGAGAGGGAATGGGCTGTGATCCACCACGCGGGCCCAGTGCACTTTGGTCGATGATCCATAGACCGAGTAAAATATTGGGCATAATTTTCAATTCCTCCAAAAAACATTATGAAACCAAATTAACATAGCGCAAATGAACACGGCCATGTTGCGGCGTTGAAATACCCCATCAAATCGTATGAAATAATGCTGGCAACCAGAACGCGGCAATTATGACGCCGTTCTCGTTTCGCACCTAATAATATATGCAATTAAGTTAATTGGAGCGATGTCGCGGGTACATGTACTACTAGTTATTAGTAGCAGGTGTTAAGCGTTCATTTTCGTGGTTCGCGCGAGTTCGAGACTGCGCTACGAGCATTCTATGACGTCACATGTCCTGTGAGAAACTACGGCTGTGAAGTTCAGCTAGCTAGCATAAGGAAACACCTGACTTACTACTAATGGGAAAAAAAAGATGGGAATTATCCCATTTTTTCATATTGCATATTGCCCTTAGTTCATAAGCGGACTGTTTGCCAATCTATAGCATCATCTGCCTAGCCTTTTCCCAACTAAGTTGGGGTCGGCTTCGGTTTTACATGGAGCGACTGCCTATCTGACCTGCACAACCCAATTAGTACTGGGTAATATGATACCCCTTGGTAAGACTGGTTATCAGACTTCCGGGCTACTGACTACCAATAACCACTGTCAAAGATCTACAGATGACAGTCGGGACCAACGGATTGCTTTCCGAGGCACGGATGAAACTCGGTATGATCTGGATCACATTGGTCACCCATCGAAGGACCAACCTAGGCAAGCGCGGCTTATACATAATGATCGATCCGAGCGGCTGTTGTGTGTTTTGTGATATTTTTTCTAATGTTTTCTTTCAAATGATAATATAAGCGATGATCTCACGCGTTTTTGAGAAAAAGAGCCTTGACACACAGACATACGGAGAGACAGAAGGGCGTGTGGCGTTCTGCAGCCTCTGCCTGAAAAATAGAGTGAGTTTATGTATGTATGTAAAACAGTTATTATACTTGCAGACCAAGTTGATGTCGATTCTTGTCAGTGTGTCTCCGTGTGCCAGCAGTGCAGGCACGTAATGAACTGGCTGCAGGCGCCCGAATGCGCGAGGTTTTGACGCCGCCGCGTTTACCGAACGGCTTTTATCAATATTTGTATCGCTTTACTCGAGAGAGGGGTAATGCTCAGTCAAGGGTTATTCTTCTATATTGTTCTGTTAAACTTATTGAGCTAACTAATTCAGGTAGTAGGTATGCTTGTGAGCATTGTTTCACAATTTGAGTAGGATAGAGGGATTTTCACAGGTGTCTACTTATGCCATCCAGCATTGTGGTGTCCGGTTAGAAGGGTTCAACCGCATATCAGTAGGAACACTTGCACTTTGCAAACTGACGTTACTACTTCGATATAAATGCACTGTCAGTGTCAAAATAAATAGACACCGCTGACATGCACTTTTTTTTTTAACACGTTTCCCCGCTCAAGGAACACTCTCTCTCTCTCTGTTCTCACTCTAGTTGACTGAGCATTTTGTGTAAAGTCATACACATAACATGAGACAGGTATTAAGGACTTTTCCCATCGCCGACGAGGAAGCGATTAACTGTCAGCTATTTTAGAAGCTATCAAAGATATTACTCGCAGTATCGCCACTTGCTCAGCGATACTCGCTTGGCGGTCAGAACTCAGGCCAAGAGACCAACCAGCGGTCATTTCTACTTAGAGTGCGGATCTGAGTGAACTCAGAACAATTACTAGAAGTATCATTCTTGTCGGGACGGGAACACGTGCGTAGCGCGTGCAGTGTTACGCAGGACTAGCCGCCCCGTGCGAGTGGTGCGAGTAATCGTCCGTCACACTCGCACACTCGCTGGGCTACCAGCGACCAAACTATCGGAACTACACACTCGCTTCTCGCCAACGCGTTTCTACTTTCTAGCTCTACTCGCTTCTCGGTGGGAAAACTGCCTTACTGTAGGCAGGTATTAGTTCTCAAGCACACTACGATCGCTTCATCCTAGATCTTTCAATCGAGAGCTTTTTCGTTCAATTCTTACAGTATGAATTACGCTAAACACAACAACCCAATTGCATCTGAAATCCTTATTTCTTCTGTACCTGTAGACTAATGAGAGCTACAGCCAACTTAAACTTTTGATTTATAAGTGTATAGCTGTAGTAAAGCTATTGCAGCTGTTAGCAGCCTCCCCACGTAGCTCAGGAGTTAAGGACCCACTGAAAAATGAGTCTGTGTGGCAAACTTCATACTTTCCTGACAAATACAACTTGAACTGGGATATGAAAGGTATAAAATGAAACTCTAAACTGTGTTATGATTGTCATAACAACGGTATTCAAGTGACACTGGGTAGGGCACATTGAACGCAGAATTGTCCGAGGGGGCTTAAAGGTTCTAGAGTGACGAAAAAGTACTAGAAGGCTTAGTGTTCGAAGGCCTCCTAAGGTGAAACGACCGGAGAGGAAGCGACCGGTCGATGTTGTGAAGGTTGATGATTTTTTTTTGTCGAGTAAAAGGCTTTGGTGCAAATGCGATTATGCCACTCTGGTTAGTTTTAATTAACAATATCATGTCTATCATGCTAGTCTGTAACGCGCTCTAGCTGGGGCAGAAAGTAGTTGGTGATGGCTTATAATGTTGACCACACTCTCGATACATAGAAGGAAACAAGAAGCGTATCTTGTTAGTTTCCAGCAGCAGAAACTTTCAAAAAGTATTTAAAAAACTTTGACATCCATAAAAATTATAATAAAACAGAACAGTTCATATAATTGAATTGCCACTAATTAACCAGATATCACCAGTTCCCATCGTCGCACATTCATCGACATCTGATCGGCAATTATCGAGTAATTATCGACTTCTCGCGTACGATTTCAAACTAATGATAAGTTCGCTCATTATACAGTCCTGCGAACTGGAAATATAACTGAAAGATGTGAAATTGTAATGTTCTTAGAGTATTACAAAGCGGGGTCGGTCGAATTCAGATTCAAGTTGTGCAACTTGGCTGTGTCCTCCTTAGGCAAACAGTAAGCGGCTGACTATTTGCTTCCAATTCGCCTCTCTATGCATTTTAAGCAGTTTACGGCATTTCGCATCATCATTGAGCGGCCGTTTCCCAGCGAAATTACGCATGAAATTTGTTACAGTTCGCTGTTCACTCGAATATATGACCGATTCGCCGCTCAGAGTCAGTCAGCGGACAGTCAGCCGCTCACTGTTCGCTTAATGAGCACACAGCCTTACGCAAATACCGCGCGGTATGCGGGACGAAATTCTCGAACGCTGACACAACATTAACTAACTTGTACGGAAAATATTCAAACTGGTCTGAATTGTGGCATGACTTACGCAATCTTATCCCTGGTTTCGCTGGATTCGCGTCAATGTGTCTAGAGCTTTATTTTTTAGCCAGTCTGACATCAAAAAGTCTGATTCATGTCGGTGAAAAACCTGTGAAATAACGCGTAACAAATTCAATACTAAACTGCTATCAAAGCTATAAATATTACCAAATATAAATCACATTCATATTTTATAAGCCTGTTACTTCGGGGTATAAGGTCACCTGTCTACATTTTCTCTTTTCAATCTGATCGCTATTTATATGCTTTGAAATTTCCTAAAGTAGGGTCTTTTACATTTAATTTTTACTTACGTGGTAAATAAAATAGGGTAATACATCACACTTATTAGACAGAGGTATAATACACCCACATTTCACCAGTTATGTTTAAGTCCCATGTAAGTATTAAATGTGGTTTTAAAATACACCTACAGAGCATATTATAACTCATGCGTTTTACCCATGGGGTAGGCAAAAACAAAAGAACTCCTCTAGCGTAGCGACAATCATTACATACATCTTTTGATTCGGTTATACGTTCACACTTCTTGTCATAAATTCAAGTACATATTAACACCTAATACCGACCTAGTATCGACACACAGGGACTTGTGTATCTTTCCGAGTCCAATTTATACATACGTCTTGTGTAACGATTCAGTAAATTCAAAGTAAATGCTCCTTGAGGACTGAGGCGATCGTATTTAGGTCTTAAATGACGAGCCTAATGGCTGTCCTAAGGTTACATGCGAATATGGGCGCTGTCTCGTACCTCTGCTGGACTAACGGCAAAGGGTTGGCTGATAATAGGCATTGAAATTCAAACTCTTCAGAAATTGGGCGAATCAAAATTTGTGAGGCAGATCATGTTAAAATGGAATATAAAATTAAGTAAGAAAAAGAAAAACTGTCGTAAGTTATGGAACAGGCATTACTTTGCGGAAATCTGTGACTGAGTTGAATTGGAATTAAATTTTAATTCCGCCATGAACCAGATCGATGCTTGAATACAAAATGCAGCTTTAACATCTGCTCGCAAAAATATGCTCATGCAGAAAGCAATGCAGTGTTTCTCGAAATTTCCCTATAGTTATAAAAATTGTGAATGGTTTGTAAAAAAAAAATTGGATTACCTCGTTGGTCTAGTGGTCGCAACCGCGACTGTGACCATGAGGTCCTGGGTTCGATTCCCCGGTCGGGCAAAGTGTTATTGAGTTTTCCCATCAGGAAATTTCTCAGTAGAATTTAAGACACGGAGTCTGGTGTGTCCGGTTGATGGCAATAGTCCCTCTGGGACTTAAATATAATTGGCGAAATGTAGGTGTACTATTAGGTATAGGTACCTTTGCCAAACTCTGTGGGGATTACAGGCGTGCTGTTATGTTATAAAAATGTGTTAATTCTGCTGGGGTTTCTTTTTTACGAAAACAACAAGTAGTCAATAGTTTCGATTGATGGTAGACATTCATACATTTTCACATATTAGCATATCATGTACCAAACCGCGTGCATCCGAACCCATGACAAGAGATACATTCACCCTCCCATACGTCCCGCGCATCTTACATAACCAGCGAAGCGTATTAACATAATAAGAACAACAAAAAAAATCGTATTAATATTTGTACCGAGGGTTCGGATTCCTAAGGGATCAAAGGGCGAAGGGACTCCTGAACCCAGGGCGAAATGGAACGGGCAGAGGGGGATGTATGGAAATTTTGTCAAAGTAACATCTGGCCAGGGCCGATGCCCGTAAAAATAACGGAGACGCTGATTGTCTTCTCAAATATACATATTTCATTATGTGCCTGTTTCTTTGCGTTTGTTCGTGAGATGTTACTCTCTGACTGACGAACTTCTTGATGGCAGTTTGATGGAGTTGGCGTGATCTGTTGCAGGGTTATGTTGTTCGTTGGCGTGGTAAATTGGAAGTTTTGCTGATGACCTTGAGGATAATTATAGAAGACTTTGTCAACTGGATAAACAATTTAATTCAATTAAAATAAGCTTCGTGGTATAAACTTGGAATATACGGTACCACAAATGGCAAGATGCAAGCAAACATAGCATACTTCTTGCAGTAGAAGATCACATTATGTTTTGGTAGTCTACGTTATTGTTCTGTTAGTTGTTCTAGAAAAATGCTTCTGGTAATACACTCCTACGACAAGAGTCATCTCTCAGAAATCTATTTTTAGCTCTTAAATACTCTCGGAGCTATTAAACCATGCAGTAACTTCTAGACGTTGTTTGCAAGTTATTATAATAATACCTCACTTGTAACAGAGAAGCTCCAAATCCAAGCATTCTCTTCTAGAAATTTTCACTCAACATATTTATTTGAGCTAAATATAGAGCTAGTCCTAAGAAATTGAGGAAATACGCTATAACAATATTGTGTGGGCGGAAAACTTCAGTCTATATGTAACTGCCTACATTGCTTTTATAAATTGTGTGTGTCTTTCAGTACAAATGAGGGCTCACGTCTTGAGGCTGAATTATTTGGTTGCGTCAAAGGCTCAAATGTTCATGTAGGGTAACAAATTACTACAGCTGAACAGAACAATGTAAGCATTATTGGTTTTAGCTACGAAAAGAGTATTTTCGTCAAATTCGTATATGCTGTAGGGGATATCAATGTTTATAATTTAACGAATTATATAGTTATTTGGGATAAACTTTAGTCGGTTTCTCCTTAAATGTAAGGAGTTTGTAGGCAGCTATGCCGTAGCTTGGCGCGTTGCGAAGCGTAATGCGCACCGACGCCCTGGTCTTAGACACGTTATCATCATCTGCCTGCCATTTCCCATGTTGGGGTCGGCTTCCAGTCTAACCAGATGCTGCTGAGACACTACTATACTACTACTACCACTACCCTTCTTCCCTTCTACTACTACTGATACTTGGACCGATTGCCTGCCTGACTTCCACAACCCATTTACTGGGTATTTGGGTAATATATCGGTTGATAAGATTGGTTATCAGAATTTTGCGCCAGTGACTACCTGCAACGAATGTCACAAATCTCAACATCATTAATCTTATTTATTTATTAAGTAAACACATTACAGAATCATAATTAGGTAAACTTAATCAAATCCTCAAATAAATTGGTCTGAAATACCTTCACTGTGTAGATCAGACCAAAGTCGTTCACCGAAGCCTAATTCGACATGTTTTATAGTCCACATTCATGTGAGGTCATGACGACTTAACAATACAAAACTATTCAAAGTCTCGAAAACAAACGCCTATTGTTTAGCCACAAAGCCAAGTAAGCAATACTTGTCAAGACTTCACGAATTTATGTGCTTTGCCTGAGGCTGTTAGTAATTGGCGAATAGAGGTACTACAGACAACACAGGCAGACACAGTGTCTATCGATAGTCTAGACTGGGTCAGACTGGGTTGGTCTGTGTTGAAGACAAGGTCGGTTGTATTAATTATTCTGTGGGTTGTGTGATCTTTTTGTTATTGATGGAAAACAATAGCGAGCTGGTTTTGAAGTGGATTAAGATTAAGTAATTAGTTTTTAGCTATGGGCTAAAATAATAACACAATGGGTCCCAAACAACAGGAAACGGCAACGCGGCAGGCCCAGAAGGAGATGGCGGGACGAACTCGACACTTTTCAAAAAAATTGGCAAATAACAGCACTGGATAGGGATAAGTGGAAAGAGGGAAGGGAGGCCTTTGCCCTGCAGTGGGACACAAATGGCTGATAATAATAATAATAATAAAAATAACTGGCAACACTAAATGTCTCGGTACGTTGAAATCTGTTTCTGTTTCGTAAAAATACAAAGTAACTGTTTTTGTCATCCATACATCATAAAAACCGATAATTAATAATTACTGGACAAAAACCAAATCAAAATTGGGAATAAAAACTCGTAAAAACTTATATAATGTCGAAAAAAGATTTGAAAAATACCCAGGCAGTGGCAGACAGTTACTGTCAACTGTCAAAACAAATTTTCAATAATACAAAATAAGTAATGGATGAAAACGAACTGAAGACACAATGATAACCAGATCAGTGGCTCGCCACCGCGCACGCCTATCGCCTCCGGACCCGTCGCTCAGCTCCGCCTCGCCACCACCGGAATCCAGCCCCGTCGTGAGTGCTGTGACACCGGCCGTGGCAGTTGCGTCGAGCTCGAGCGACGAGTATTTCTCTCCACCGACGACGCCACCACCTGTTCGTCGACGGGGAGGACGCCGGCCGCCGGACGGCTTAGGACCTCGAGGCCCACCGGCCTCTGATAGGGTCCCAGCTCTCGGCGGGAGTGTGCAGCGCATGCGATGGACGCAATCCATTAATACAAATGTCATGCGCGCATACTATGGGGCTACAGAGGGGGGAAACAACCTGACCGCGTACCGTGTTCGAATGCTCTCTCTGTTTCAGGTGCTTGAGCCAGCTGTCAACGTGTCGGCACAACGACTATCGGATCAGGTACGAGTCATTCAGCGTAATCGTATGTTGGATGACACCGTGCTTGATCGCTTGCGGATGGAAATGCAGAGTAGCCATGTCATTGCCACGCCGCCGCAGGCTGTGGTTCCACCACAGTCTACCATGATATCAAATCACGATAACGACGTGAGTAATGACATGGTTACTAATGTAAGTACCCAGTGCAATGAGGAAATGAGGAGTGCTTTGGAGGGTGCGATTCGAGAATATCGGTTCATGCAACCCGACCTTAGACCACGCATACCTCGTTTGCCCATGCATAACAAAAATAGGGCGCTGGTGGCTGTTCTGGATTCGCAGTTGTCAAACTATTTTGACAACTGTGAAGACCTCACCGATGCTCACTCAATCCTGTATTGTGCGGCTGTAGCGGCATGTCGTGTAGCTCATGTCAAATTTTCTAATGACAGAGCTACACGACCTAAACCAGCCGTACCAGCATGGCAGTACAGGATTGAACGACGTATTGGTGAGGCCAGAGCACTCATCGGCAAACTGATCTGCTTCAGGGAGGGCAATACTCGTCCTAGAGTGATGCGTTTTGTGCGGCGGGCATTCTCGGGGACTGATATTAGTCCTCGAGACTACATGTCCGGTGTCACAGAGCGCATCGACTTCCTGAAGCAGAAAGTGTATGCATGGGCAAACCGTATCCGTAGGTATAAGCGGAGGGTGGACCGATACACTCAGAATCGCACATTCCAAAGAGATGAAAGGTGGGTTTATAGGGCTTGGGAGCGACCGGACCAAGGTATGGCTGACACGCGCCTGCCGGATGATGATGCCATGTCTTCGTTCTGGCGCAGCATCTGGTCGGTGCCTGTTAGCCATACCGAGGGTGATTGGACTCGGGAGGTTGAGCGAGCGTGCGATCTAGTACCAGAAATGGGGGCAATCATTATCAGCCCCCAAGACGTAGTTCGTGCAGTCCGTCCGTTGCCGAACTGGAAATCTCCAGGGCCGGATGGGCTGCACAACTTTTGGATTAAATGGTTCACCAGGTCGCACGCTCGCCTGGCGATCCTGTTCCAGTCAGCCTTAGAGTCAGGGTCGCTGCCAGAGTTCCTGACAACAGGTATAACCCACCTGCTCCATAAATCGGGTAGTACTGCGGAGCCCAAAAATTATAGACCGATTACCTGTCTTCCGACGGTCTATAAAGTTCTTACATCCATTTTGAGAGCTAAAATTAACAAACACATTGATGACAATTCTATCATGTCCGCTTCTCAAAATGGATGTAGGAACGGGTCCCGCGGTACTAAGGAGCTACTCCTCATTGATATGGCCATTAGTCAACAGGTTCGCCGTTCCCGAAAGGATCTGTCGACATGTTGGATAGACTATAAGAAGGCCTACGACTCCGTGCCACATACATGGCTCATGAGGGTGCTAGAGTTGTATAAAGTTAATGCAACTCTGCGCACCTTCCTGATGTCATGTATGAGGCAATGGAGGACAGTCCTTCGCTATCCAGGATGTCGGCAAATCCAGAGGAATAGCGAACCGATAAGGATAGAGCGAGGTATATTTCAGGGCGATAGTTTGAGTCCACTTTGGTTCTGCTTAGCCTTGAATCCTCTTAGCACGCTGCTGGAGGATTCAGGTCTAGGCTATCGGTTGAGGAGAGGTGGTCAAGTTATATCTCACCTCCTTTACATGGATGACCTGAAACTCTTTGCCCCCAACGATTTACAACTGATGGAGCTACTGAAGGTAACTGAAACTTTCAGTAGCGCCATCAGGATGGAATTTGGTGTGGATAAATGTGCGGTCATGCATGTAAAGCGAGGGGAGATTGTGGAATCCGTGGGAACCCAGCTCTCGAATTCCATAAATCTTAGATCCCTCTCAGCAACCGAAACCTATAAGTATTTGGGTATGTCGGATGCGCTGGGCATCAATGTTGCTGACATGAAGCAATCGTTGAAGGAGCGCTTCTTTGGCCGCCTGAAAAAAGTATTTAATAGTCTTTTATCAGGCGGAAATAAGGTACGTGCCTTCAACGGTTGGGTCATGCCGGTTTTGATGTACTCTTTCGGCATACTCAAATGGACTCAAACAGAACTAGACGCCCTGGATAGGAGGGTCCGTACATTGTTGACGGCATATCGTATGCATCACCCGCGTTCTTCGGTTATGAGACTGTATATCCCGCGGAAGTGTGGGGGTCGAGGCTTTTTAAATGCTAAGACTCTTCACAATCGCGAGATATGCAGTCTCAGGGAATATTTCCTTGAAACCGACGTGGGGATGCATCGAGATGTGGTCGCGGTGGACAAAGGCCTCACCCCGCTTTCCTTGGCTAAAGAGAACTGGCGCAAACCTGTAGTGCTTGACACTAACGACCGCATGGAGGTATGGCAGAGTAAGGAGCTTCACGGACGCTTTTTCCGGGCCTTGCATGGGCCCGATGTAGACCTATCAGCGTCCGTAGCCTGGCTACGTTCTGGGGACCTTTTCGGAGAAACCGAAGGTTTTGTCTGTGCAATTATGGATGAAGTTATGATGACGAATAACTACCGAAGATTTATTGTGAAGGATGGTACGGTTGACATATGTCGGGCATGCCACCGTCCAGGCGAATCAATCCGTCACATTATCTCCGGGTGTTCTCGTCTGGCTAACGGAGAATACTTGCATAGACACAACCTTGTAGCCAGGATTATCCATCAGCAACTTGCTCTAAAATACAACCTTGTGGAATCGGAAGTGCCGTACTATAAGTATGTGCCCGACCCAGTTCTCGAAAATGGCAGTATCACATTGTACTGGGATCGATCCATTATCACTGACAGGACTATTGTAGCCAATAAGCCTGATATAGTGGTGGTGGATCGATCAGAGCGGCGCGTAATGATTGTTGATATAACGGTCCCGCATGATGAGAACCTCGTGAAAGCCGAGAAAGATAAGCAAATCAAGTATCTTGATTTGGCTCACGAGGTTGTCGACATGTGGGATGTGGACTCAGCGATCATTGTGCCGATAGTTGTATCAGCCCATGGCTTAATTGCCAAGAGCCTCGACCAATATCTGACGAGGCTCTCGTTAGGCAGCTGGATCAAGGGCTTGATTCAGAAAGCGGTATTTCTGGACACGGCTCGTATTGTTAGGAGGTTTCTCTCTCTGGAGCCCTGACCGCCGATAGCTTGGACCCTGTTCCCGATACCGGTGGGCTACAATTTTTTATATTTTTAAATGTTTTTTATATTGTTTTTTAAGGAATATTTAAAAATGTAATTTATTTGTAAGGAAATTAATAAAGGAAAATAATTAAAGGTTTTTCGGTCAGCTTTATCTTAGTCACAATTAGAACCTAAGGGTACAAGTTATTTACATTTTGGCTCATTGAATCCCCAAACCCTTACAACCCCTTACACCCCAAACCCTTACACATTTCGCCAGTTGTTGAAGTCCCATGTAATAGGGGGCGAGCCTATTGCCATCAACCGGGCACAAATCCAGACCCCGTGAAATTCCTAATGGAAAATCCTAACAACATTGCCCGACCTGGGAATCGAACCCAGGACTTCATGCTCAGCAGTCACCGCTATACCAACGATATAATAATACACTATGAATTTGAAAATTCTCTGTCGGTCTATCAACTTTTCGCGCCTTTAACGGCTGAACGGATTTAGATGTGGCTGGCAGATAGACCATGACTTTTATCCAGATAATATTATGTTCGCATGGAATAATCCGACCTCCACATGGACAAAGCCAAAGTTTTCTAAACTAAAAAGGTTAGTTTTGTTAAAAATTCAAAGAGATTATCTAAGTTGCTTTTTGTTAAGGATTGTATTTCCAACTTTATTACTTCTCTTCAATCATCTCACGGCTCGATATGAAGAATGTCCACATTGTCCACTAGATGGCCGCTATCTAAGTTAGCCCTCAACGTGGTGTGACGTCATAAACCGTCGCGTCGACTTGTTGGTGAGTCCCTCGGGGGAACTCGTGTAGATCTATGTGCGCCTGTTGAGTACCAGGGGCACATAGCACACGCATTGTTTCTAACAAGAGGAGGATATTGTGATAACTTTGAAGGATCCTTTTTACCCGACTACGGCGAAGCCAAAAGGAAGGGTTATAATTTAAGCAGTCTATGTGTTCGTATTTACGTATGTTCCTCCGTAGCTCCTAAACTATTCATCCAATTTTGATGAATCAAGTGTCAATCGATTCTTTATTATGGTCCGGGTAACATAGGCTACATTTTAACAGACTTCAACAAGGTAAAATCGACAACTCCTACGATTTTACCTTGTAAACAACGAATTTAATTAGAGCTTGATTTTTCAGTAGTTGCGTTTTTTAGTTGTAGTATAAAGGGTGTTAATAGACCCTTAACATAACCGAAAGGCACTTGTTCTCCCGGTCTTTGCGATCATTTTTTTGTTCTATACCATACCTGGGATGAACTTTCTAGTTATGGAGATATTGGAGGTCAAAGTTCCAACTTTTTCACAAGTTTTTTTTAAATACATGTTTTTAATGTAAGATTTTTACTTTAAACACCTCCACGACCCCCGTACTATTCAATCCATCCATCAGCACAATCCTTTGAGTGCTTTCCATCGAAACCTACCTAACCGTAAAACGTGATATTTCACCCCAAAAATTCTATTCCCAGCAATAATTTTTGGGTAAAGTTACTTAGTTTGATGTACAGAATGCTTGGTTGACGGCTATGTGAAGGGTCTGTTTACACCCTGTATAAGGTCTACCTTTTCATACACGAAATATTTTAAGAGTAACTTCTATAAGTCTTAAAGACGCCATAGCAACGAAAAAAAAAATTATTTCAGTGTTTTTTTTTACGAAATTATTATAATTCTAAATTTTTTTGAGACATTTTGCATAAAACCTTTACTCCCATATTCTAACAATGACAGTAGGTAAATACGACGTAGTAGACAAGCGTAATGGGTGTTCAAAACTAAGAAGCCAGTATTTATTCTGTGGGTCAAGTAATTTTTTTTTTTATATATACTCAGATGAAAATAAAAAATTCCTTGAAGTGGCTTCGTTATGGCCGTTAGATGATTCTCTGAAATTATTTCGTGTATGAATAGTTAGAACTGTTATATACCACACAAATTCTGGTTTAAAATAAGTAGTGTGGATGCTGTTTTGATCGGTTGTGAGATACAACTTTTAATCGCTTTCACAAAAATATCATACAAACAGTATTTTTTGGGCATTAAGTTACAAGAATTAGTAGTAGTCCTGTAACGTTACAAAAATTAAAGCGCCAAACTTGTAGCTAAATTCTGGATCGACTCAATATGGAGTGCCATCGATACGCTAAGAAGTAGAAAGAAGTTCTTGCTTAGCTGTTACGTTTTAAGAATAAAACGAGTGGATTTGGAGGGACGAATGTTCGGTAGCTGTTTAAAGAACATGGTCTTTGGATTTTTTGTGACATCGAAAAAAGGTACCTTTCTTTAAGAGCAACATGAGCGATGCCCTTATCAGTGCTGGTGTAAGAGCGCGCCATAAACCGGCCGCCTCGACGTTGTTGGCGACTCCGCCGGGAATAGGACAAGCTCTTAAATCTACGCTTCCCTCATATTTTCTCATACGCACTGAGAGGGTAAAACGCTATCCTATCTTTTAAGGATAAAACGCCAAAAAACATGTTTAGTAGAAAATGCCATTAAAATGTCATTAAGTGAGCCTCTGCGCTTTTGTGCAAATTATGCAATAAATATCCTCCCAAAAAAGTATGAGTTAATTGAAACACAAGTTCTGTAGAAAATAATACTTTTTCTGGATTACTATTAATAATGTATTAACATGTTGCACCCACATTTATTAAGAATTATGCCTTTAATAATGTTAAATGCTATTTTGGTCTTTGGAAGCTTAAGATAGATACTAAAACAGACTAAAATTGAGTCGTAACTACATACTAAAGCTTAAAACTTGACTGATATTAGGAGCTATTGACAAAATATGTACCGAAATAACCTATGAACGCTAACTCACCTACGCTTACTTTCGACCTATAATATTGGTATTGAATTTGGAATACTTGACTGTAGTTTCTAGTCTTTTTAACTCATAATCTGAGTAAATTGACGTCTTATTCCCGTGGGGAAAAAGGTTTCTAGTAATTTAATGAAAACTCCTTCTGTTTGTTAACCTATATTATCCCACTGCTGGGGGATACTTTCTGACCTTCTGTTTATGCTGGAAAAACACGTCGTCATCATCATCGTTTCAGCCGAAAGACGTCAAATGCTGGACATAGGCCTCCCCCAACTGTCGCCACATTGACCGGTCCAAAAAACAAATGCTGCGACGTAATTATAAATTAGGATTATGGCAGGAGAATAATGAATGATGATGACTTTTGTGATTTTTTAATGAAAAAAGAGCAAAATGTCTCCTAATCATAAAACTGAACCTGGGTTCTGAACAATAGAAATGGTGTTATCATTTTTGTTACGATAATATGTCTCCTATTCTTCACACCTATCTGCTGACTGATTTATTTAGCACTCGTGATCCATAGGCGTCGGTAGTAATGGGGTAAATGAAAAGGGCAGCAGTAACACCCATCACCGCGGGAATCAATTAGTGCTGGTAACATGGGGATTGCACGTCTTGTCCAACAATTGTTGTGGAAATAGAGGAAGCTCATTTAGGATATATTAAGGACATAATGAGCTGTCTCACACTTGGATTGAGTATAGACATTACATAAAGTTAGCATTATCTAGGAGAAGGGAGCTTCATAAACCCTCAAGCAGGTAATCCACCAAGTGCGAACCCCCCTGTAGTGCGTATCACTAACTGTAACATTGTTCCGATTTACGATAATAGAAATATGAGTTATCAAGCGTGCGCCGGCGGCGGCGACAGAGGTCTTATCTCTCTCATTGTACTTGCAATGATCTCCGATAACGCTCTTATTGTCAGCCTCCAGCCGGGACAAATGGCTCTTTGCACCAATACTATCTGTTCCGATGTTTGTGGCTTGGAGTATGAAGTTAAGCTGTAGAGCGCAATTGTCACTAGAGCAGGTATCACTACATTAAACACTCGTTTTCTAATGTACCAAATAGAAATACGGCAGGAAACATCAGTGCAAACGCATGGTTGGCAGTTATTTTTAAATTGTGTGATTATCCATGGGAAGAGGAAGGCTGTGTACACGTATAGAATCATAAAATGCCAATGTGTTGCTTTTTTGTTCCATTTTACGGTTTGAGGACAGATGTACGGCACTAGACTGTTTGCATAAATATTACCTACATGACCCATTGAGGTACTTCCCCTGTACTTTTCTATACTTTGTCACATTAATACTTTATGGACATCAGAGATTCAGCGAAATAAAGTCGTTCTGGAGTGATGGAGATGATTCCTGTTCGCTGTAAAAGATTATGATAATCGAATTGTTGATTTATTGTAGTACGCGCAAAAAACGAGCCCTGTATGACATTGTAATCGTAGGGGAGATGATAGGACGTGGATCGGATAGACTAAGTTTCTTGTGTTTTGGGAAAGAATGGGATTCGTTTAGATGTTGTTTGAGAGAATATGATTATCGCTATGAGAACAAAAGTCGGTTCTGAATCATCAAATAGATTATTATGCGCTCTGGGTATTCATATTTTTTACACCATTACGTAACAGACACGCCTAATTCCCAAAATGCGACGGCCGAGGGGTACGAATTGGATAGTACACTCACGTGCACTAATATACACGAAGCAACTTTTGAAACTGATTCTCTCCTGCTGTATTAATTTACGTTTTCACGAACTGCATAGCGTTTGGAAGCCATACTACTACGCAAGAATGTCTTATCTCAATGTAGTTCTGCTGAGTGTATACGTATTAGTGCTCATGACTGTACACCCACATTTCGTCAGTCATGTTTAAGTCCCATGCAATATGGGACTGTAATTAAATTCCCAAAAATGTTGAACTGGTAAATAAATAAATAAACTTTATTACTATTTCTGTAAAAGTTTTCTACATCCTTAACCAATTTTCAGACTCAGATTAACACGTGCCCACAATTCAAGAAGCGCCCAGCGCAGGCATTCGACGTAGAGAGTCGCTTTGAGTTAAGAGCCTTACAAAGAAAATACCCTCCTCCGAAATAAACACAAGCCCTCACAAAAAATGGCAAAACAAAACTTTTGAGATCCGCGGTTAACGTGGAGGAGGTCTTACGAGGAGTCCTGTCTTTTGATGAATTCTTCAAACTTGAGAAACGTCGGAAGGCCGATCATTGTGGTTCTGTATAATTATTATTTCCAGCATTATGATGAACATGTTTATATAAGAAGTTGTTGTGATAGTCAAAATTATTGGTAAACGTGCAAAAAACTAATCAATCAAACGTTACCATCCTTCTAAAATTTTAGGAGTTAGTGGCTCAATTCGCGAATTTGTGTATTTAAATAGCACGATTTTGCAAATGCCTCTTAACTCCGCAACTGCTGATCATGAGGATCTGCTGATAATGGAAGGTTACTATGACGTCTTAAAGCGGGAGTAACTCCAGTGTTGGACAGGGACAGAGCTATACAGGTCGTCTAGTGCCATCTCTTTCCCACACTGGAATGACTCCTGCTTTAAGACGTCATGGTAGGCCACCTGGGCTCGATTTCCAAGTCAGAAAAAGTGATTTGATTTTTTGTTAAAAATAGCAAAATACAAAAAAAATATAGAAAAAAAAATAGATATTAAAAAAAAGTAGTCAGCCTGAGTATTGTATCTGTGCTCGGTATATGCAATAGGCTCCCTTAAATAGGAATTATAAAACATAACCAGTAAAATCCGGGTGTTCTAATATACTTATACGTCATCTGTGCTTAATCCTTTAATCCTTTGCAGACAGCAGGCGTGATGTAGTGTGCTTTTAAAGAAATAATAAACTCGTTGGGACAAAAATAAAAATCTCAAGAACCTCACTTATACATGTTCAACTAAACCTAAATAAAATTTAAACACGAGTCTTTTTAAAGTGAAACCTTTGCGCAAAGTGATTGGTGCTCCGAAGTTTTGATGGTCAATGAAAGGGATTAGGGGGCTTGCTTCTTAAGTTTCATGGTTTTTCCTAACTGGTTATGGTGTTTTGTTCTTGTTGTTTGCAGTGAACTGTTCAAGTGATGGTTGTTGGATGTTTCCGTATTAACACAAAATAGCTACTCTTGTTTTTTGTGCCACATAAAATTAGGTTAAATAAGGCAGAGTTCATTTTTAACGTACACTACTTTGCCCCACACTAGTAATTTCTCCTGTATCGTGGGTGCGTTTACAAACATGTAACCTCACATACACAAACAGCCAGACCCGGAACAACTACCTGTAGGCCATACAAATATTTGTTCCGTGCGGGAATCGAACCCGCAACATGAAGCGCAGCAGTCAATCGCTCAGCAACTGCGCTAACTGTGCCGTCAAAATGGCAAGTTGTACAGGGTACGTCTCGCAACAAAGCCATGCGAAGCTCAATAGAAAGGTGTTATGTATTTATATGCATGCATGTGTTTTAATTTTTTTCTTGTAACGACTCGTAGAATGTGTTTCTGTTTGTATGTTTTCTCGTAGCCAAGTTAACAGTTTACCCCACCCCAAACTGAGCTGTTTTGCCAATTGTATCCCTCTTGCTTAAAAAATCCCAACGTCAACGTCATACTTTCTGATTGTCTTGTACTTTACCTACTTTAATTACTCACATCAGTCATGTTAATTTTTTTGGCTAAAATTAATTTCAGATTACGTTCAAACTGAAAATATGCCACACAAAGTGCAAAGGAGCGACGGGAGAGAAAGCGTCTAGCAGAGATAAAAAGAAGAGCAAGAATAAAAAATGACACAGAGTTACACAATGTAGTAAAAAAGAAGGCAAGAGAAAGGTACTATGTTGGGAAGTGCATGGCTTTGGTATTTTATTGACAATTTAAGACAAAGATTTATTGTGATTCTAAAAGAACTTTCAGAATTTCAATTATTGCTAATTATATTGATTAGTTAAGTTTCTTAACTATTGTTATTTTTTAAAGTTAAGTGGTAATTGAATAATGAATGGAATGTCTTGTCAAAAATTCTAAGTGATTCGAGGCTGAAAATATAAAAAAAATAACATGTAAACTAGGTACTATTATAGCAACTGGCAGAAAACGGTGTGTTTTATGTTTATATTGTTATATGTTTGCTACCAAACTGGTTGCTCGGAACTTTTGCACACAAAAGCAAATCAAATTTTCACTGGGCGCGTCACGTAATCGACGAATATTGTACCGCGAACAAAATCTACGATGAGCAACAACACAACACTCCGATTGCGAACGCACGCTGTTCATCAGTCCACTGCGACATTGTGATAAAATCACCCTCATGAATGACAAATCAAACGCGGCCCCCGCTTGCCCCTCCGCTCTATGGTATAAGAACAGTTCGAAATTTAAAACCAATGTCTCCCGCCGGACACCCTTTAACCTACAGTAGTTACGCACACATTTCGCCAATTATGTCAAGTACTTACATATGGGCTGATTTTACATATTGTCTAGCGTACTTAAAGTATGTTTCTATGTATAAAATAAATCAAAAAGATACACTCAAACCTTTCAAAACCAGATTATCCAACAAAATAAAAAACCCATTCCAATATACTTGTCCCAGGCGACACTCACTCGACAATCTTATGAACCGACGGATCCCTAACTTCGACTGGTGTTGATTAAAACAACATTCTGCGTCAAACTTGTGTCCTCAACAGCTCAACTCAGCACAAAAGTCACTTTCACACAATTATGCGTTTAAACGCGTCTGATGCGAACCATTTTTGTAACTTTTCTCTTTGGGATTCAGCGCCGAGTTTAAGGGATCTACCCGAGAGTATGTTTTTTCGTATGTTTCTTGAGTTTTTCTTCTGTAAATGTTGCGGTGTGAAGTTTCTTTATGGTTTATTACTTTGCGCTTCTTAAGGATGTTGGGTTTTTGTTTTGCTGGAGGGGTGGATGTTGTAAGAATAGGTAATTTTATATTTTCCCGGATAAGTAGGTATTGGCCATGCCGCTTTGATTCCAAACTATCAACCCCAAACCTACAAAACAATCCAAGAAGCAAATCATTTTTAAGTCAGTCGCCTCACTGTCGAGAAGTTAACCCGCAACAACTTTTAATAAACCAAAGACTCCACAATTTGCGTGATCACAAAACCCCTAAAAGTTATCAACACATTTCCTTACAAAGCTCAATCTCCCAATCAGGGTTTAAATAAAAACCAGAAACAAACGCAAGCCGTCACAACTCGCAAACGATCAACGATATTCGTGGCTCGGCAAACAACAGCCGTTCAGTTTCCGCCACCTATTCGACTCCAAAAATACCATCGCGCTGGCGAAATAGGTCACCAGCAGAGAGGCATTGTGAATAGCAAATACGATGTAATTTGGCGGAGTGGGACGATAATGGGAGACGGGCGTTACGAACCGGCCCTACATGACCTTTGTAATAATTCGGATCATTTTTATTATACCTGCCCGTTCTACCTAAATAAATGTTAGTGTAGGCCGCAATAAACGTTTGCTTTTGCATTTACGTGATTTACAACGCGTTGAGAGTGGAATGATGGTCTTAAGGCGGGATCTTGACTCTGCTTCTTTGGATGTGCACGGAATTTTAAAATGTTCAACGTGTAAACATATTACGGAAGGTATCCTTTAGGTTTATATAAATATTGGATGCTGTTAGGCCTGTTTTTGAATACAAAATGTCAAATGGGTTTCTTAACCAAGGATGCAATTGTGAGACGTGTGAAACACTTAGCCGAAGCCTATGTATGTAAATGTTAATTTTTGAGATCTTTTCATTTATCGTGGTTATCATGGTCGATATTCTGACAATATAAATATTATAATCTCAAAACTTTAGTATAATCTAACTTGGTTCTTCAATTTAAACAAAACCGATACAAAGAAAAAAATCCAAATAAATCGCCTACATACATTACACGGTCCTCGAGCAGTCTAGGTGATTTTATTTCTAAGTTGGGGATCAGCATTAATTCTGCGCCGAAGATTGATCGGCGGCGTACTGGCGACGGACCGAGTTTTTTACTTCACTCATTGACTTACTGCTCCAAGGGGAGATGAATAGAGCTTGGGATCTAGGTGTTACTGCATGTTGTAGACTACAATATAGCATCATGCCTGTAATCTGTGAAAGGTTGGGCAGAGGTGTTTCTATAGTTTCCTCACAATATGTCAGTTAAGTCCCATGTTGTAGGAGGCCAGTCCTCATTTATCTATACTTTTAACTCTGCAGGCAAAGTTTATTAGGTACTGCGTTAATTGTAATCATTCCAAATTCGTACTTTAATTCATTTATTTAATTATTTATCGACCTACACACCAAAAATGTATTATGACAAGAAGTCAGAACAGAAAAGAAGAGTGGGTACTGGGTTTATTTGTAAAGCAATCACGTCTCATTATGTATGAGTATTATTTTATCTAATTATACCTACCAGTTACCTACGTCACACTTATTACTGTTTTGAAGTGCTACTTCGTGCACCCACTGGTTACAGTGGTCAGTGGTCGGTCTGTTGCGGTAGGGTCGCGGGGTATTGTTTCCACATTAAGCTTACGTGATTCGAGAATTCTATTGTGGCTATTTTCAGTTACTTCTTCTCCAAACATTAATAAGTGTTTTTAATCAACAAAATTATGTGCAAAACTTTCATGTTTGTACCTTGTTTGCTAGATAAAATTATCAGATCATCTTTTCCAAACAGACCTCGACCTAGTGAATTATGCCCTAGCATACCTAGTGAAAATAGAAAAGTAATTTGACCAGCGATAATGATGAAGTCAAAAATGTAATGGATTCATACAAGCTACCAAAAAGCTTATGTTAAGTAATCGCGGTGAAAGATTTTGTAGAAATACGAAACTTTTTGTCGTCTGTCACTTGTAGGCCTTCCTTTCACGTAAAATCCAGCCGTTTCTCATCATATAACAACTATTACAATAACACTTCTCAACGTTACATTCATGTAATACAGGACGCTTTTCCCTAGTTTCAACAAAGCGTGTACCTTCCTACATATTGTAGTATTTTTTCAACATTTTTCTTAGACAATGCATTGGAAAATGTTGTTTAAAAGCAGAAGTAAGTTTCCTTGCAGGTGTGGAAAATAAAAAGAGAACTGCTTGTAATAATACTACTAGTTATTTTCTGGAGCAAAATGTTTATGCTTATAAGCATTGGTCGAGCAATTTTTCTTGTGTTCACACGTTTTCCTTTTTACGCGGGTTGAACAGGATTCCAATCAAGTAGATGAGTTGGCAAGAATGTACGCTCAGCACAAATGTACTTGGCTTTCTTCTATTTCATTTTCACACCTAATTTCTAGAACATTTAATAAGGGAACAAACTTTTCATAATATTATGAAATGTTAGAACTGCCTCGCAATGTCGGCCTCGTAATTGGTCTAGTAGTCGCAAGCGCGACTGTTGAGCATGAGGTCCTAGGTTCGATTCTCAGGTCGGGCAAAATGTTATTGGGTTTTTCCATCAAGAATTTCTCAGTAGCAGCCACGGAGTCTGGACTTGTGCCCCGTTGATGGCAATAGGCTCGCACCTATTACATGGGAGGGACTTACATAAAACGTAAGTGGCGAAATATGGGTGAATTATTTTACATTCATATTCCCTTCGGGAATTACAGGCGGGAAGTTATGAAATGTTCAAAGTTTTGCGTTCAATTCACATGCAGGTTGGAAAAACTTTTATTGAATTTTTCCATTAGGATATCTCAGTAGCAGCTTGGAGTCTGAACTTAGGCTCGTTTGATGGCTATAGGCTCGCCCTCTACTACCTAAGACTGAAACAAAACTGTCATATAGTGACTAATTTCTAACCTTTGTGTACAGGCGTGATATTACGTTTGAAACACTGTGCTATATCTTACAATGAGTACATACATAAATAAGGCATAATTATTTACTAAATCTAGATTTTGACCCACATTCTACTTCAGATTTGTGTTTCATTTAATTCGAATTAAAAAACGTCGTTTGCATAGAGGCGACCTTATTCAGCTACACTGTTACCACGCATATTTAAACGACATGCCATCATATTTACTCTAGTCCAAACAAAAAGGTTCAACCTTTTATTAAAATAATACTTTAAAAATCTCACCCTTCCATTTCACACATACGCAGATACTATACGTCGGTCTAGTTTAATACCAAGGCTGGCAGACTATTCCAACGTTTGTGCGAAAGGGACGAGGGCTAACTAATGCCCTGAATTTGTATGAGTCCCGAATATATGGCGACCCTCGCAGACCCATTGTTTAGAATACTACGCGAGTTATTCTTACGACTTGCAAACGTTCTGCTATGGAACATTTTTTGCGGGTTTTACCTTTAAACGGCTTGGTCAATGTTGAACATTTTGTCTCTTACATCAACTTTTTTGAGTGTCTTGTTTAGTATGAGAGATATGTAATCAGTGATAACTATGTTTTAAAGACAGTTTGGTGCTCAGATATCACTCTAGTTAAGTATTAAATTACAGCAAGAGGTGAAGAAGAAATAAAGAGGAATTAATTAACCACTTTTTGATGAAAACCTATGAAAAAAGGAAAGCCTCGGTAAATAAAGGTGCTTCTAGACAAATGTCGCCTTAGAGGACCAACATAAAAATATCGTCAAAGTAATCTCAATTTCGAGATTCAAATCTTTTGTTACTCAAACATAATCTTACATATTTCTCGAGCTCATATCTTGGTATGAACATAAATTATCGAAACTACTCTGTCGGAGGCGATAGCAACTCAATGGGCAAAGTTGCGCTTGTGTTCGATTCTAATCCGCCCAACTATTGTGGATCCAGACTCCAGTGGATTACGTAAATACGAATGTTGGTAATGCATGTTTAATGTCACGCTATAATCCTTAGTTAGGTAAGCAGAGGTGGCGCTCGATATTTGCTTTCAGAAAATTAAGGAGCAGCTTGGATGAATTAAAATCCTCGAAAGCAATTTACAAAAGTAAATACCTCGGAACCCGGAAGAAAACCTGGATGAACCAACTACTGATCATGACGCAATTTTCTCCATCCAGGGAAATGACTGGCAAACACCGTACAGAAGAAAATTTACAACATTTTCTAACAAATAAGCACTAAACTTTGTTCAAAATTACCAGGACGCTAGCTCTTCAAAGGAGGTGGTAAAGTCCGAAGCTAACGCCGATGAGGCGATAGATAAATATTAAAATATTCATAGCGTGTGGAAAATGGAGGCCACCGTCGGTCGAGTAAAATGGAGTAAATTGACAGACACAGCTATTCGCGGTAAAAGATTGCGTTTCAAACGCTAATACGATTTTTATACCAAATATCCGGCGCCTCGGAGTAACCGTGACGACGCACTACTGTAATAGTGAGGAGAAAGCGCCTAATGGTTGTCGATGATTAAAATAAATGTTTTATTTTTTACTGACGTCTTCGATGTTGTTGGATGTCTAAGGAATAGCTCCAAAGTTGTATGTATACATACACTACAGAAAAAGCACCGAACAAGTCTTCCATAATCAACTATTTTCTAATCATATAAAAACATTAGTTATACAATTATATGGAATAGATGCAACTGTGCTGTTTTTATGTGCTTGGAAACTTCTGCTATTGGTAAAACAATGTAGAGACACAACGATAGCGTCGTTGTAGATCTACATAGTTTTACACAAAGGCATTTGTTACAGAGCTTCTAGAAATAAATAAACAGTCCAAGTAAACTTTTTTTTTACTTATTCTTTATTGCACACAAAATAAAAAATATTATTATGCATACAAATTGCAATAATATAGCTTATGTACAATGGCTAAATTCACTATTTGATTTGGTTATTTATGTGATCTCCAAACACAACACTGGGTTTGTCTTTTTTAATTGTGTTTCAAATGTTATATTAATTATTTAACATTATTAACATTTATTATTTTTTATTTACAGCGATGCGAAGGAATACTTTGACGCCTAAGTGTCCTATTGTCTTCGTTGTATATATAAATATAGGTACTTACTTTTAGTTTTCTTTTTATCATTATTTTAGTTCTATTTAAATTCTGTATGTTTTATTTAATAATGATAATGTTATAACCTACGTTGTTTTCAGACAAAGTAACCTTCGATTTCTGACAGCCTTGAACTTTTAAATTAGCTCTATAATTATGACGTTATTTTCAATTATAGCTTTGTAATTACACTGTTGTTTTCCTATGTTGTTATAATATTAAGTGCTGTGTGTAATTAAATAAAATTAAATTGTGTTTATTTCGGTAAAAAGATCTTCTAAGACACTTTGATACGTCAATTTTTAAAAAACGCGTCCCTGCAACCATAAATGCATTCCCTTCGTTTAGTGAGGTAAATGTCATCATCTGCCTAGCCTTTTTCCAACTATGTTGGGGTCGGCTTCCAGTCTAACCTTCTAGTGAGGTAAATGTAAACACTACAATTACTTAAAAATAAGTTAACGAATTTTTTTAGTCGATTATATAATAATATAAGGCAGCGGAAAACAAGCATCGGAAGCCATTCATCGACCAGTTCCGAGAACATTTAATTAAAATGCTGTAACAAGCTGGCGAAAACGATATTTTCGAATACAGATCCTGGATAACTAACAAAAAATATACCATGGAAGAAGCAAAATTGAATTTTGGTATTTAAATAAGAGCAAAACAGTGGGATAAATGGGGCAGCTGGCTGTGTCCCATCACTAGCGGGCGCTGGCGCACATTTCCGTCTGCGTGATGAATAGTCGCGGCAACTCGTCCGCTCGTCATATAGCGAACATCTATTATGTGTGAACTAGCCCCCGTACAACTGTACAATGTTACGTTTGTGTGAACTCGGCAGTGAGCACAAAACTATCAGTGTTATGGTACGAGTTATGTCAACTAGAACCTAAACGAGATGGCATAGAAAATGAATACGCTTATAAATTTCAACATGAGGATTTGAGTGTGCTTGAAATTCATCTGCCATTTAGAATTAATGGGCGCAAGTGCAACTGCTGGGCAGTCGTTTCTGGGCCCGATGCCCAGGTTAGCCGATAAAGAGCGTTATTATTATGGCGCCTTTAATCAAATGAGGTTTTATGCTATGCTTTCCTCCCTCCCAGCATCAAGTGTATGACTGACAAATTAATCATGATCAGATGGTTTGAGAATCTGTTAAAATAAAAATAAAACATAAAGTTTGATTCAGTTCGTTATTGGTAAAATAATTTTACGCGTCACACATCGCACTAAAAAATACACGTGATTGTCACATTACCATCCCCCATAGTGATTAATCGTGATTTTTTCTGACGCCCCTTCCATCTTTTCCAACCGTGTGATTAAAGGATGACCCCTAACGGGTATGTATATATTTCTACCCCTAGCTTCTTAGGACACCTCCATGGAACTTAAACATAAGTTGGCGAAATATTCGTGTACTCAACACCTCTGACTGTTTTTGGGAGAATGCGGGCGTGATGTTATGTTCTGTTATATTTTTGCGTAGGTACACAATGTTTCAGTACAGTGCTAGATACTGCATAATGAATCGATAAATAATATCCCTTTCGATCTAGAGTGGTCTATCATAACCTGCGGACTACAAATTAAAAAGCTATTTATAAATACAAAAGCGCAGGTCACACTCTTTCAGAAACATATTTATATTTTTTCATTTCCAAAGCATCAAGTGCACGTTCATTCACGGTTGCGTTAATGCCACATTTTGTATTAAAACTTTTCATTAAATCCGTCAAGCAATTTCAGTGTTTCACTATTGAGTTGGGGAGTTTATTTTGTAACACCTGCTTAAAACATACAGATTGGAGGGAATGAATCAGTTCCGTAATATCCCGCGCTCGGCTATTATTATTTGACTGTCGGCAATATAAGTGCATACGTAACGTCATTATTCCCGGGGCTGCGTAATTCCGCTGAGTTCCGTGTGAGGTGGCCATGAGATATAATAGGGAGACGATAGATTTTGTACAAAAAGATTTAAATATATACGTTTAATAGACTGGACAACTTGAACGAAGTCGTAATCTACTTGCAAGCGCCTAGTGGTTGCAGTGCGTACAAGTGTATCGTGTCAAACTTAGCTATTATGTCATTATGCCATATGAGCCAGATCATATTTATCCTGTGTTTTCTTCTGTTAACCTCTCTGTCCTTAATTTCGTAGACAGGCCAAAGATTTTGTTGTGATTGATTATTTAAATCACAACAAAATGTTTGACAATTTTAATTTTTGTATTTTTTTTTTGGCTGCTAAATAAAAGAAATTGTGTTACAGTTGTGATCGATGATAATTAATGAAAATGTGAAATTCCAGATAATATATTTCAACACAATTTATACCGCTATGAAAATTATTTTTAAATGCTTATCGTTTACATTTTAATAATTAAACACACATATATTCAAAAATTACGTCATTACAATATCCCATAAAGCTGAAAAGCACAGTGAACGTACAGGGCGGGGGCAGTGTATTGCTAGGGAATCTGACCGTAGCATTTTTCACGGACCAAATCCTTCCGGGAATATTAACGCGATCTCTGGATACTTTGTATATACTTTATGTACTTCTATACGCTTGATAGTGCACGATCTTCCACTTTGTGAAGTTTAGAAAATTGAAGGAAGTTCTTTATGTGTTAGTCGGACAGTGAAATGTGTTTTTATAGTATTTTAGAAGATATTTCAGTTGTTTTTGTTGCAATATTGAGTATTTGTTGTTTAGTGAAAATATTTCGTGTATGAATAGTTAGACCTTATACAAGGTGTAACGTAATAAACGCAAGACCTCCCGTGTGGTCTCTCGCACCATGAAACTAAACATCTTTTGTTCTACGAGTTCTTGAAATTCGCAAAAAAAAAAAAAAGCTTTCTATAGGAACGGACGCAATCAGCTGATCCACATGTATGGTAAAACTAAAAAAAAAGTTATGAATTTCCAAAAGTCATAGAACAAAATTTGTTCAGTTTCATGGTATTGCGTTTATTACGTTACACGTTGTATATGACGCCTGGGAACGCAATACCGCGCACATTAATGGCTAATAATATTTTTCAAAAAAAAACAAGCTATTATGAATCTTACACAAAACATGAAGTACTATTAGTTACTACGTCAAATACCAAACAATGTGAAAACAGTCAGATTAAGCAAAAGCAAAACCTGTTCAGGTGGATATTCATAGATGACTCTGGTCTGGAATGTGAATGTGGTGTTTATATCCTGACTTACCTGTCCTGTCGTTTGTACATTACAGGAACTGAAGGACGGAACTGACGGAAATCGACGCGGTCAGAAAACGACAGTCAGATGAGTGTTTATTTTCGTTTTTATATTAATCTCTGCGAAGTAAAGCTATCATTAATGTATCACTAAGACACCCAAACCCCCTGCAGCGGAAACGCTAAAGTAGGTAGGTTGGGAGGAGGTAGGTAGATAGGTAGGTATGACCACATTTCTACTATTCTTTCAGCTCCCGTTAAATTTTAATTCGGTCCTGAAAAATTAAATGTGGCCTTTCCACAATAAAAAGAAGCGCTTTTTGTGTTACCGGGTTTTCGCAGATTAAATCGCTAAGCCTGGATATGCAGAATTGAAAAAAAAGCTAACGAAAATTATATTTTATGGCACATTTTAATGTATGATGTTTGTTTATGAAATGGGTTATTTTTCAACTGTGGTTTTTCGAGTTCAGTGCACTAAAGGATTTCACAATAAATGAAGATTGTTTTAGTTTGGGTATAGTGGTCCAAATCAAGCATTTCATTGAATAACAATAGACAAGGAACTGGCGAAATGTGGGTGTACTATTAAATATACCTCTGCCTAAACCTTCGGAGATTACAGGCGTGATGTTATGTTTCTGCCGCATTGGCCTACTGATTGAAAGGGCTACTGCTGAGAATAAGGTCCTGTGTTCGATTCTCAGATCCGTAAAAATGATATTGGGTTCATGAATTTCTCAGTAGAAGTTGGGAGGCTGGGTTTGTGCCCGGTTGGTAGCAATAGGCTCACCCCTATTTCATGGCACTTAATCATAACTCAGGAAATGTGGGTGTGCAATAGGTACACATCAGTATAGCCCGTCGAAGTTTACAGGCGTGACGTTTTATAAAAACTGCGTACTATATTGATCTACAAAATCAAATCAAGATCAAAGACTACAGACACCTCTATCTCTCACAAGTTTTCTTATACCTACCAAATTACCTTAAAAAGTGTCAGATTTAATAATATGAATAATTGAAGATTGTCAAAGTACTAGCTAGTAATTAGACGAGACGTGTAACTCAATTAATATTCGCAAAGAATTACGCGTAACTAACTTATCTAGGTACTGATGGAATTAATTGTAATCGTATTAAATTATTTACGTTATAATATGTACTTACCTACTTACTTTCATCGTTATTTACTTGATTTACATATTTTAAAATTGAAATCTAGACGATGTAATTATTTTATGAAAACTAAATACTTTGGTACCTAATAAAAAGTTGTAATGCCAAGGATGAAATGACTGGTAATTTTGGTACCACCACACCATGCTCTAAATCAAACTAAAATTACGCCTTTTGGAGAAAAGTAGTATGAGTGTAGATAGTACAACAGTACTCCACCTGCTTGATACTCGCATACTGTTTTGCAACGTCTAGGGTCCACATTCATACATCTGGTCAAACACGCACGCCCCGGTAGTGAGTCAGCTAACATGGTAATGTACTAGTAGGTATACTAGTCACCTAACCTTCCTGTCAAAGCCAACATAAACCTAACAAAACTATATCACCATGCCAATATGGACCTAACAAATACTAACATAATTAACGATGAATTTATTAGGCCTCTCAGTTAAGAATAAAACGTTAATTTCAGATACAATCCATAAAGCATAATTAATAGTAATAAAATAGTCAGCGTACAAATATAAAAAATTACTAAATTAAATAATTCAATAAATAGCAATTATATACTAATAATTATAATATATTTAATACTCCTCCCGTGACCTAAGGGCTGGCTTTTACCTTGGCCAAAGGCTTAGCGTTGCCATACAACGTGGCAACGCCGCCAGTCTTTTGGGTACATTACCAGTTGACGGAGGAGGAGGAGGAGGAGTTTTTTGACGCCATTTTTTAAGTTTATTTTTAAGTTAGTTAAGTAATATAGGTTATTTTAATTTATAAAATAAAATAAATGATAATAAAAACCATAAACGCTCAAATTAATAGCAAGTACAATAGAAATGAATATGCAGAACAATTATATACATTAAATTAATTATTCAATGTCAATATTAGATATTATTATGTCAATCAATCAATTAAATTAGAAATTGCACATACATTATACATGATATAATATACTCGTATGTTGTATATATATCATGTATTATGTACAATAATGTACACATGTGTAATTGTACAAAAATAAATAAAATAATATGTCAGTATTGTCCAGTATGTATACACAACCATTTATGTTGGATCGGACAGTCTGTGCGGGAAGCAATCATCTTGAGTATGCCTTTGCGACTGTATGTCACTCGTCTCAATACAGAGGCAACCTTTTTTTAAATTATAGCTGGATAGCCATCCGTTCTAGCTACTGCAAACATTAGCGACGCACTGCAATAGGGAGGCAGCCGCATCAGCATCCTAAAGATGTTGTTATATTTAACTCGCACTGGCAGCCCGACGGAACGGAACAAAGTGATTTTTACTGGAATGGAGCAGCGAGCGAATCTACGGGCAATCATGTTCCCTCGGACCGCCAATGCCCTGCGCTCCCGCTACAGATCCGCGTTATCGGTAAAATCCTCCGTCACAACGTGCCCTAAATATCTCAAACTGGTCACTCTCTGCTGTTCTTCACCATACAATGTAATTGGAGGAACACAAACTGGCACGGATACACTAAAACCCTTGAAAAGCAGAACTTTGCTTTTTGCTGTGTCACACACCAGTCCATGTTCCACCGCATAAGTCTCACATATTGCTAACATTTAACGAATAGCACCCACCGATGGTCCCAGCAGCACCATATCGTCCATAACGACGCATACACTATCGATATGACTATGCTAAGCTCACCGATAAGGTCATTTATGTACAGGTTTAATAACAAAGAAGAGGTCAGTCCACCCTGCCTAACGCCGCACTCCATGCTATTTGGCTTGGACAAGGCTCCTGCCCATCTCACCTGGTTTCGCTGGCGGTGATACCATTATTGCAACAGTGATATGATTCTACCGGTACCCCCGCCCTGCCCAGTTTGTACCAAAGCTTGACATATAGGACCGTGTCAAATGCTTTTGTTTCCGGTGTTTTCCTGTCCGTATAGTACTGTATAGCCTGCTTAAGACATAACATGGCACTTAGTTAAAAATACGCTTTAAAATTTTCCCGGGAGAAGTCAGCCAGTTATTCTTAAATGGTAAAATAAAAAAAATACGAGGAAATCTGAAATCATATAAGGCATTATTAATATCGATGTACCAGGGAATTAGGAAGCCTTAGGAGTCCCTACGCACGTTACACGCCTTTTTAACAAGCCACTTAGTACAGTCAATCAGGATCAACAGATTAACAAAGTGGTTGTACGCAGTATCGGGTTTTGTTTCGATTTTTTCTTTCGTAGACGTTTATTTACTGAAATACACGATTGTTTTTGGAGATAGGTAATACTTACTTCAGAAGATATATGGATTGCAAAATAATATGATTAGATGGGAGTGAATGAATCTAAAGTAACGTTTGATAGAGATATTATATTAAAACAAACGATTTACAGCGCCAAATAAGTATCAGGGCGGTAGGATAACCTGTTTCACATAACATGAAGGCTACAAGTGGATCTAGTGCATAACTGACAAGACTATTAAGTGAAACTTTAACCCATTTCGATATAACTGCAAACCGAATACTCCATAATGTTAACCAAATAATCGAACGCTATGAATTTGATCCAACATCCCTGTCCGAAGTTTATATATTCAGCGTGACACAATATATTGTATACAACACAACATGATACATGTTACAGGATTAAAAAAAAAGAGATTTTTGTCATGAAACATGGGCGAAAATGTGCCAGTAAATGTTGTAGCTGAATATGCTTCGCCGCCCAACACACAAACTAGATTCGGTGATTAAAAACGTATTTTCGTGACTCGTTTTTGAAACAAAGACTTTTATTTTCTACTTTTATATCAGCCCATGGTATCCTGCTGCTAGGTAGAGACCTCCCTCCACTCTTTCCATTGTCACCACCATTGCAAAGATTTATAATTTTATTTTCCACAATGATCTAATAAGCACCATGTTAAGGAAAACGTAAGGATATAATTAGGCGTTTGGCTTACCAAACGCCTAATTCTGTAGTCTAAAAAAAAAACCTTGAGGGCTTACCCTCAAGGTTTTTTTTTTAGACTACAGAATCAATTAAAGCATTATCATTTAAATAAATGAACCTACTAATTTAATGTACGTACCTGAAGACTCATCAGAATGTTTATTGTTATTGCATATTTATTACGAACTTGATTTAAAAGTTATGAAAAGAACTAATTAAAAGTAAAATTTTCTAATGTTCAAACTCACAAATCACCTACCCAAGCTAGCGTATTACTATAATGTAATAGTGACAATATTTCCGAACTAGCTCCGAATAATATTGGAACTTAATCAATTTGCTGTCGCAAGCAAGTACTCGTACATGCGGTACGAGCGATTCCGGGCGTTTTCCATATATTATTCAGAGCTGTATCGGGCAATACCGCTCGGCTGATATTAGACTACTGCCGAAATAAGGAGCAACATGACTTACAGCATGTGGGAATGAGAATAGAACTTGTGTTTAGTTGTTTTGGTCTGGAATTTAAAATATCTTACTTGAAACAAACTCATTTTTTGTTAAACCAGAATAGGTATGAATGATAATAATAGGTTTGATTGCAAAAGTGTCAAGCTTTAAATGCAGATGAAAGAATGGATGATGAATTTCATGAATAAAGCGGCCGAAACCAACGCCCACTTCACTGTTTTAAAATTATGCATTCGATGACAGGAATATGAAAGCTTTTTGTTTAAATAAAATCGATTCTGTATATTAACGGGATCGGATTTTTATTATAATTTGAGCAAAAGATGAACTCAAAAATGGTCTCTACGAAGAATAGTTCGTAGCATATTGCTACGACGGAGCTACGACGAAGCTACGGCGTAGCGCGTGTTGTGCTACGGAAGCGTAGCTGAATAGTCCACCTCTTCGGAATATTACATCGTTTCTGTTTGCAGGGTTTAAAGTAACCTAACCTAACCTAAAGTCGAGGTGCCCCAAGTCCCGAGATTTGCGAAAATGTGGCCGTAAAATAATACAATTTATCTCTCGTTTAGAATCCTACGAAAGTTTATAAATTTCCTAGAAAATTTATAAATTTACGATTCTTGATATTTTCCGGTGATATATACATATAACAAAGGTTGTTGGTTAATGAGAGTGATCGTAACAAAATTGCTTATATTAAAATCTTAGTCCAAATGAATAGCTCAGACAAATACATATTTTTTGCCAAGAATCGCATACTAGGTATAAAAGCTTGGAATTTTCCACCAAGAGTATACTATTACATGTAATAAAATTAGAGCAACTACGGGGAATTTAACCGTAACCGTCACAGAATCACTCACTACCTGCAAACTGCACAAGTGCACATGTCCCTTCAGAGCTGGGGTAATTACACCGCGGAACGTTTTTATTCCCCACGTGTACAATAAAGTGTATTGTTTTTGCGGCCGCGGGCTAACGCACCCCGCTATACATCCCGCCACACAACGCCGTCCCGCTGAAATATTCGCACGTCCCGCTGGATCGAACGTGCATAGCTTTACGTGGATGGTTTTTTAATGATATTTTAGTGGTTTTGTCAAATCCCTAGTATGACATATCTTCAGCCCTGTGAGTATCAATCATGATTTTGGCCCTAACGAACAATCTGTATGACCTACTACTACTAATGTTTGTTTGTTGCGTCCGGCAGTTGAACCTGCTAACGTAGTGCAGCAGCTGAACACTCGGTTACTGCGCCAACAGTACCGCCAGTGTTATAAAGCATTTTGATATTTCAGTGACAAACTGGTACTCTCAAAACAGTGAAGAAACCTCGTGAGGAAGCCGGCACGATGTAGAACCAAGAATTCGCAGTCATGGGACTTCCACTAACCCGAACTGGGTCCGCGTGTTGAATACCATCCCACTCCCTCTCATAGAGAGCAGGTCTGTGTCCCAGCAGTGGGACCGTTATAAGCTGATAATCCCACATAACACAGTATGGCAAATAATAGAAGATTGGCAAGAATAACAAACCCACAATAGTGTACAGTGATATGCACAAACATCCTCACTAAGAACAAATACCCAGAGGGCCGCAAATATTGGTCTTTGTGTGGAATCGAAGCTTACATGTGGGGAACAAAAACGATACGCAGAGGCAAGCAAATAAACATTTCCTTGTAGGGAAACTAAGGATTTTTCCATGGAAAAGATAAGTGAGGTTAAAATAATTTGAAGATACTTGAGATTTAGGTTTCAATACAATTACAAAGTAACGTGCCACTTTTATATTTTACTAGCTGTTGCCCGCGACTTCGTTCGCGTGGAAATTTTGGTGTGCATGTGTGAGACTGCCTCGTTGGTCTAGTGGTAGCAAGCGCGACTACTAAGCGTGGGGATCGATTCCTGGGGTCGGGCAAAGTGTTAAAAAAAAATGTTTATTTCAATTACATTAAGTTGTCACACACATGATTTGGAGATCACCTTTTAAGCAAGAAGATGCTTTTGTTAGGGGGCGTCCATTAATTACGTGAGGCGATTTTTCGATCCCCCTCCCCCCTTGGTGGGATGTCGTGAGATTTGGGTTGACCCCCTCATCTCCCTCCTAATCTCACGTGAGATTTATCAAAATGCGTAGTTTAGTATAAATACGGTAATCTGTGCTTGATTGCGTTGAATTCACTAAA
Organism: Noctua comes; assembly: GCA_963082995.1. Taxonomy (NCBI): domain Eukaryota; kingdom Metazoa; phylum Arthropoda; class Insecta; order Lepidoptera; family Noctuidae; genus Noctua; species Noctua comes. Next base: position 18,496,321 of record OY720272.1, read on the forward strand.
AGAAAATAATTTGTAGAGAAACATGTTTACTCAATTAAACCCAGTTATATCTGCCGGGGCCCCCCTCTCTCCCTCGTGAGATTGGGTGATAACGGGCGCGACCCCCCCCCCCCCCCTTTAAACGTCTCACGTAATTAATGGACTCCCCCATATGTGACTCCGCTCTTCCACTTAACTTTAAAATATGCACATGAAAAAATACAATAAATATTAGAGTTATTGGGTTATCCCATCAGGAATTTCTCAGTAGCAACCACAGAATCTGGATTTGTGCCCGGTTGATGGCAATAGGCTCACCTCCTATTACATGGGACTTCAATAAAACTGGCGAAATGTGTGTACTTTTAGGTACATTGTTGCCCAACCCTTCGGGGCTTTAAGGCGTGATGTTATATTTTGAGTGAGAACTGACTGCCAGATCAAAAGGTGATTCTGTACTGACGACTACAAAAGGCGTCCTTTTGGGTGCTGTAATTCTGGGCGGCAGAGGTCCGAAACAAAATTAAATGGCGTTGAGGCAACGATATGGATTTAAAAATCGGTGTATTTTGGCGCTATACAACATTTTTTTTAAAGTGAACCTTGTTGGGCGCTTTTTAGTCTAATACCATTCTGTATACAACATTAAATGACTTTTTGCGAGAGCCCTTAGACCTCCATAAGTCGACCCTGTCGCAAAATCCGTTCTTAGCGAACGTCCACTAACTATAAACTACCTCACTGCCAAATATTAAGTTTGTAGCACAAAAAGTTAAGGACTTTCATCCAAACTTGCGAGAGCCCTTAGGCGTCCTTAATCCGACCCTGTCGCAAAATCCGTTCTAAACAAACGTCTACTAACTATAAACTACCTTCCTGCCAAATTTCAAATATGCAGCACAAAAAATGGAGGACTTCCATACAAACTTGCGAGAGCCCTTAGATCTCCTTAATCCGGCCCTGTCGTAAAATCCGTTCTTAGCGGACGTCTACTAACTATTAACTACCTTCCTGCCAAATTTCAAGTTTATACGTCAAGCGGTTTTTGATATTTTGTGAACCACCAATTTTTATGGTTTAAACTACAAAAATGATGATTTTCCATTCAAACTTTCATCCCCTATTCAGCACCCTTAGGGGTTGAATTTCGAAAAGCATTGCAACACGTTTTAATTTTCCCCATAATGATAAGACACCAATTTTCATGGTTTAAACTACAAAAATGACGATTTTCCATACAAACTTTCATCCCCTATTTAACTCCCTTAGGGGTTGAATTTCGAGAAATACTCAAACACGTGATTTTTAATTTTTTACCAGGACGGTAACCACCAATTTTTATGGTTTAAACTACAAAAATGACGATTTTCCATACAAAGTTTCATCCCCTATTTAACTCCCTTAGGGGTTGAATTTCGAGAAATACTCAAACACGTTGTTTTTAATTTTTCACCACGATGGTCACCACCAATTTTTATGGTTTAAACTACAAAAATGACGATTTTCCATACAAACTTTCATCCCCTATTTAACTCCTTTAGGGGTTGAATTTCGAAAAATCCTTCCTTATTCCTTGTCTACATCATAAAGGGAACCTCTGTGCAAAATTTCAGCTTTCTAGGTCCAAGGGTTTGGGCTGGGCGTTGATGAGTCAGTCAGTCAGTCAGTCAGTCAGTCAGTCAGTCAGTCAGGACTTCTCTTTTTATTTATATAGATTTTTCGACAATTCAAAAGTGCCTGTAACTGGCCTATTTGAAATAAATGCTTTGATTTTGATTTTGATTTTTGATTTATAGTCAATTTCTATTTTGAACTGCACTACTGACCTTCATCGTAATTTTTTGTATAGCCAAGCTCTTAATTTTGATAAAAACTCCCTAACTCAAACTCGAACTAAAAAGTATTTATTTCAATTAGACCATAACAGGCACTTTTGAATGTCCGAAAAACAAAGAAGGCGAAGGTACAGTCACAGACACAAGGGATAATAACTTGTGAAAGTACTGTAGTTGCCCATTCCAAAGCGTAGATCTCTATGGAGAAGAATGGACAAGAAACTCCATGGACACTCTTTTCAATCAAAATATTTTTACAAGATCCCAGTTAATTAAATCTTTAAAATGGTTAAAAAGAAATCTAACTATACCTATGACGTGCAAGTAAAATTCAATCCTTAGTAAAGTGATAAAGCAATTTATAGGGCAACATTACTTACACAAAATACAACCATAAAATCGAACGAAAACCATAAATCAGTTTTTAGTCTTACTTCAATCATTACATTTAAAAAGCTTCAGTCCAAACCTGTTTTACCATTAGTCACGCTTTGTTAGTTAAATAAAACCTATCTATTAATGACATTGGAACAACTCATTTCAAATCACTTCCGCGTCCGATAATCAATTGGAAAGCTAAATAAAACAGCCCTTGCCGGAATTTGATTCGTTTTGGTACAGTTCGGCTGCGATTATGGTGAGAGACTGACAGCTGACCTTATCACCGCTTGACATAACTGGAGGCACGCGAATGTCACGCTGACTGACTGTACTGAGGAACTATTTCTATGGTTCTAGATGTTTCTCTGGAAACTCGGGTGTTAAATATTTAGGTTTTGTTGGTTAGGTATCGAAAATTGTATCATAACTAGCACATAAAGTTGCTGCTAACTTGTGGGGCAAGCAAAGTATCGGTTTATTTTAATATTCCGTAACTGGTTAAACAAATTAACAGTTTATTTAAGAACTACTACTTACTACTCATTGAAAACATTCTATTATGAACTGGAAAACTAAATATTCTAATTCCAACAGAACTATTCGTTGTAATATGATCCAAGTAAGATATAAATAGCCGACGAAAATGGGTCTTAATGCCTCTTTATAGCCCGTTAGATTTTCTATTCGTTAAACAATTGCTTTTCTCTATTCTTTCACCTTCTGCCTCAGTGGCATTAAAGGCGGCGATCTTCTTTTGTCAAACAATTGTAAACACGACTCAACTCAGGCTCAGTTGAAACACACTAATTTTTCATTCGCGCCGACAGGTAGCCGTATCTCTGTTTGCATCCTATTTACAGCTCCCTCGGACAGTTAAAAGGAGTCAAAGAAAAGCCTATCTTTTCCGTTTACACGTTTGCTGTGCTAACTTCGCCGGGGCACTCTCTGCGCGCGTGGGTGTGTGTGCACAGTGCACACTTGGACGGTGCACGACACACGCTGCGCTGCTGAACCAGGGCTGCCACTGGCCTACTTTTCCCCGCCGTGTCCGGGAAATGGAACGTTTGTGAAGATCCCTGGCGCTAATTACAAGCTTCCTTTCACACGCCCGATGGAGCTTTTTCGAATGTTTATCACGTATTCCGTATGTCGCACAGTTTCTTCGGAATTCGGGATTTGTTTAACGTTTTAATCAAGTTTCAGCGGGAACCCTAGGCGCGTGGCTGTGTGCTAATGTGTGTCGGTGAGGGCTGCTTTGTCGTAATGCACACAGCGTCATTAGCATGGAGCAAGTCGTGGGTGCAGTCATAAAAATTTCATTTGTCAATCTACAGCTCGGTCACTGCAGGCATAGACTAACCTCGCGAGTTTGCGGGTGGAGGCAGTTTATATTATGAGCTTTTCTTATTAGTATTTAAACTAGTGTTTAAAGTAGGTAAAAACGTAAAATTTTTACTGGTTCACTTTCAAATTAACCCCGAGATAACCTTGTGGTTCTGCTGTTAAATACTATAATCCTGAAAGAGAAGATAGATAATATCTTATTAGTTAGAGAACATAAAGATTTTTGGCACCGCCCAAAGCTCAGCTTGGCTTGACTTTGAAAAAAACGTGACATCTAATATTCTGGTCGTTACAGATTTCTGAGACAGGGCGAAATGGAAAGATTGAGCGGTGGAAGTATGGCGCATCCCGTTACGAACCGGAATTAATCAACCCGACCTGCAGGGATAAGAAATATTATCATGGGGTACGGAACATTTGTTTACGCATTAAATATAAAAGTTGAAATAGGAGTAACCTTTGCCCTACCATCTGGTAATATTATCAATTTCATAAAATTCGTCAAAACCATGACGAGATCTAAAATACCAATACCTTTGTTGCCTTTTGGCGACGTTAAATTAAAGAATTTCTGTCGTTGCTACGTAGCGCTAAAGAAACAGGTAAAAAATATTCAAAAATTCGCAAATGATTAGTGAGCGCTATCATCTAACTATCTACCAATCCGAACGGTCGAAATACTCTTTGACGCGGGCCGCAGAAGCTTGCGCCGCGCCGGGCAGTAGTCGCCGCGAACCCGTGCCGAGCGGACGCGCCGCGCGCTCCCACATCGCCTGCATATCGCAGCGAGTGAATTGTGAAACGAAAAAAATAAAACAACACCGCAGTGAAAGTGCATGTGTCTGTGGATTTAGATATGCATTGTGTTTGATGTGTATCACTAACGTGGATTGAAGGTATTGTGCTCGATAATTCTCTAGTTTAGTGTGTCGGCATCCCGTATCCCAGGTAGGTGCAGATTTAATCTTAAATTAAATGTTTTATCAAATTGTGATTGTGTAAAGCGGTGTAAAAAGCTGTATCGTAAGTAATGGAAATTCGATTGAAAGCCTTTCCCATTAAAATATCACGATGAGTATGCGTGTTTTTACCATGCACGCTTGAAAGGAAACCAACTTAAATAGCGAGCATGGGTTTTAACTACGTGCGGTCCCACGTTGGGCGCCTATTTTCTTTGGTCCCACGGTGGGCGCCAATTACTTTCCGCCAAAAAGGTACCACATGAAACCTTAGGGGGAGTTATTTCGTTAAAAGGCAGACATATTTTCGGTGTATGTTACGACACAATTTAATTCCCTAAGCAACGTAAAAGCCTTTTTAAAACAAATTATTTTCGGAGTATGCATTATCTAATGCTTTGTTAAACAACAAAAGGCTTCATAATCGAGTAAATAAACCTTTTAGGCCTGTTTTAACATGTATTACGTGCGTAAAAAGGTAAAGAACGTCGTTAGTACTTAAACGTTTATGCGAATCTTTAATGTATTCGCGACATTTTATTTTCAATTTTTATTTTAGCCATCATTTTCGTCAAATTGTTTTACGAGAGAGAATGTCGACACTTTGGCATCTACTGTAATTACTAATAAAAATAATACGAGGAATAATAACCATGCTTATATAATTCCATGCTAAGTGAAACTGAACTCGAGAATTAGCTTTTCTCAGAATTGAACTTGACATTGATTAATCAAACCATTAATTAGAATAACAGATTCTTTATTATTTGAAGTCGCTGTTGTTGAATAGAGAATAATTTGGAACAGTTAAAATAGCAATACAAAAGGCTAGTAATATTTTGAAATCACTTTGATTTTAAGCTTAAATTAATTTCTCTTGGACAAGGCTAGTCAGATTATAATAAAGTGCTTGTTAATTGTAATTTAATCAAAAATCTACATACTAGCTTCCAGGGCTCACAGGATTTCTATTAAATTACCAGTTCAGGCACAATTAACGCTACAAGACTTTCAGTGGAAAATTACCGATGATCTAGAAATACCTAACCACAGATCAGAATAATATCCTTATTTACTTTGAGTGATTGTGATCATAATATCATCATTATTTTGCTAAAGCCTCACCATGTAAGATTCTGCTAAATTCAGCTACCGAAGCTCCGATTTCGGTTAGAGTGAGAGCCGACTCCAACGTAGTTGGGAACAGGTACTCTGGTTATGTTGTCGCCTAAATTGAACTCTGTAGTCACCTAATTCTAAAACAACATTTAAATTTAAGCCATATTTGCATAAAGGCAGGGGAACGATGAATGATAACGATGATAATTTGCAAAAACATACAGTTTGAAGTTCAGGAATTGCCGATTCTTGGACTCATACCATATCTCTCATACATAATTTCAGGCTTTCCTGCAACACCAGTAGGAAGATATTGTTGTCTTTATCTAAACTCTTGCAGTTATAACTTGGATCGTTGCCGAACTTTGAAACGTGTTTTAAAATATTTGATCAATGACTTTCTTCTTACTTTTTCTTTTGCACCGAGCGTTGTTCCGAAGTTCAATTTTATGTTAAAACGTGCGACCAGGCCAGTAGGTTAAGGAAACTTTCATGACATTGTATTTACCGAGGATGTTATTAAGGTTGCTTTTGAGTTAAATGTATTTACTTGTTGAGAGTGAGCTTTTAGATATACGTGTATTTTATTTCATATGACATTAGTGGAAGCTGTGCTTACAAAAGCCGCACTTAAATAGAACAGTTGTTAACATGTCATTATTTTCTTTACTTTTAAATCAGGAATTGTTACCTATACTCATAATTGAATATAGTTACTGCTGTCACGCGAGACAATTCCTAATCAGATAAAAATATTACAGTAGTAAGTACATTTAGAGCATAACATACTTTTTATGCCGTTAGTACCCATAGGATAATTTCCGACCTACACGCGGACATAGCTTACAAATTTTTTTTTTCAATATGTGAAGATTAACCTCTTCACATATTGAAACTATGTAAAAACCGAGCCAAATATTGTCAAAATCCTGTTATGCATCTATCTATACATATAAAATTCAAAGTCCTGACTGACTGACTGACTGACTGACTTATATATCAACGCACAGCCCAACCCACAGGTCCTAGAGACATGAAATTTGGACAGTGTACTCTTTGTGAAGAGTAGGTATCCATTAAGAAAGGGTTTTTCGAAATTCCACCCCTAAGAGGGTGAAATGGGGTGTTGAATTTTCTATGAAACTTTTTATTCTCTGAGTTGATTGACTTGAAAATGTGTCTACATATACTTTAGTTAAAATTATGAGATACGTGTATCACAGTTTTTCCAAAATCATCCCCCAATTTAAAATTCAATGTCCTGACTGGCTGACTAATACATCAACGCACAGCCCAAACCGCTGGTCCTAGAGACATCAAATTTGGAGAATGTACTGTTTGTGGAGAGTAGGTGTCCACTAAGAAAGGGTTTTTTGAAATTCCACCCCTAAGAGGGTGAAATGGGGTGTTGAATTTTCTATGAAACTTTTTATTCTCCGAGTCGATTGACTTGAAAATGTGTCTACAAATACTTCAGTTAAAATGATGAGATACGTGTATCACAGTTTTTCCAAAATCATCCCCCAATTTAAAATTCAATGTCCTGACTGGCTGACTGATACATCAACGCACAGCCCAAACCGCTGATTCTAGAGACATTAAATTTGGAGAATGTACTCTTTGTGGAGAGTAGGTATCCACTAAGAAAGGGTTTTTTGAAATTCCACCCCTAATAGGGTGAAATGGGATTTTGAATTTTATGAGAAACTTTTTACTCTCGGAGTCGATTGACTTGAAAATGTGACTACATATATACTTCAGTTAAAATGATGAGATACGTGTAGGTATCACAGTTTTTCCAAAATCATCCCCCAATTTAAAATTCCATGCCCTGACTGGCTGACTGATATACCAACGCACAGCCCAAACCGCGGGTCCCAGAGACATGAAAATTGGAGGGTGTATTCTTTGTGAAGAGTAAGTATAATTTTTTCGAAATTCCAACCCATTAGAGAGTGAAATGGGGTGTTGAATTTTCTGTGAAACTTTTTATTCTCGGGGTCGATTGACTTGAAAATTTGTGTACATACTCTTCAGATAAAATCCAGTAAATCCGATGTCCAATCTCAAACAAAGGTATCAATATTTCACGTATCTAATTTAATTGATATATCTTTAAACTAATATTTGCAAGTTATAAGCAAGTACATGTAAATCTATGTAAGTATGTATTATAGATAGATACGTAGATTACTTATTATCCCAGAAGTAAGATCCCGTGGGCAATTCCCTAACTCCACGCGGGCGAAGCCGCGGGCATAAGCTAGTTTGAAATATATAAATTTAGCTATTCTGAGATTAGACTGCTTAACCCGTAAAGGGCGTTAGTGGAACTAGTTCCAAGTAGTAGTCTCAAGTTATGTGTTTAATAAATGATTAATTTCACGCCCCGGGCCGACCTCGCCCACTCACTTATGTATAGAATGTGCCTGAAAAAGGACACTATATTACTCTGGTTCTGCTCTCAGTGGGAAATTGTGAGCTGCTAATTATATTGAGGCGATCATATTATTATGTTTTGTTGATAAAATTTAGGCGAAGTTTTCATAATATTTATGACACTATTAACAAAGAAAAGCGTTGGTGTTTGCAAGATTATTTTAGCATTCTTTATTTTTTACAAAATTAGAAAGATAGTGTAAATGAATAAAGGAAAATGCCCAATTTTGTATGGGAGTTCGGCTGTTCTTGCGTTTCGATTGAATCATCGATAAAATACACGAAAGTTAGTCCGGTTTATGTAAATGAAAAATCATTAATTATTCGATGGTAGTTTTTAAAATCAGACTTTTAATCTTTAAATTATTGTGATTTAGCGACTTTAGCTTACCGGAGCCAAAAGGACTAGTACTCAGGGCTTTAAAATAAAATTTAAAAAATAGCAGATGCTTAGCTGCGATACAATACAGTCGTTATTTCTTATTATCTTCTTGACCGGGGTTCAAGAAGATAAGAAGAAATAACTGATTGAAATTTGAATAAAATGAACTGAAATGATAATTCAAAGGATGATTTTTGCCTGAAAATGGAAAAGACGCAGCTACAAACTGCTTTATGGCATTCTCCTTTTCTTTTTTTTTTTTTTCTCTTGGTAAAATCATCAAATGATGAGTCCTCCCACCCAGGGCAGAGCGGGAGGGACTGTCAGACTTGTACTGACTAAAATCCACGGTGTCCTTCAATAGCCCTTTATGTTCCAGGGTCACGGTAATTCTATAAGTCCCGCGACCCCGGCAGGCTTTGGCTCTCTAGAGGGGGGCCCCGTCATTATGCTGACACTCTCTGAGGCGCGCGTGAAACACAACGCGCCGTCGACCCGGACATGGGCCATGGTCGGACAGCGAGTCGCCCATTACACGCCGCCCGCAAGCCCGCGCCTACGGTGGCCGGAGATCGTCTGTCGACGTCCGGCGCCGTGGGCGTCTACCACTGCGGCTGGGGTGGAGGGAGGACGCTGTCCTCTCCCTCACGCGGCCCGCCTCGTCCTTCGCGAGCATGACTGCTTCGCAGAAGGAGGCGACCGCTTCCCACCCCGTCTCGCCCCGCAGCATGGCCTCGACCAATGCCGGGCGCGAGAGGTCTCCGCCTATCGCCGCCGTGAGGACACGGCGGTGCTCTGCCCAAGCGGGGCAGTTCTGAACCGTATGCTCCACCGTATCCTCCGGGCGGTCCTCGCAGTGGTGACACCCAGACGTTTCCTCCTTCCTTATCAGACACAGGTACCTCCCGAAACTTCCGTGTCCGGTGAGGACCTGCGTCATGCGGTAGGTTAGGACGCCGTGACGCCTATCCAGTCACTCCTCAAAGAGGGGTCTTACCGCCGCGATTGCGGCGTGCCCGATGGCATTCTCCTTTCATCTATTATGAATTTTTGATGCGGTTTTCAGCATCATTGAGTTAATACACTCCGGAAGGTTTATTTATACAAGGTCGGTAGTAAATCGCGATGTTTTGACATGTCGCCACATTTCGAAATCGCACCCGTGCGCAGCAAAGGCGGATTGCTAGATTTCTTATCATGATTTTGTATTCTTATCTAAATTATCAAAATAATGTCACCAAAACCAGGTTAAGTTAGATGAAAACTTTTGTTGTTAGTGCACCAGTATCTGGGCCCTCGCGTCTGTGCCGATACGTGCATCGCGTATTTCGCGAGCTCCTATAAATAGGTCAGGCGTGCCATCTTCATATTGACTGGTATGGCTTCAAGTCAGACCTTACGTATGTGCAGTTGGATAGCAATGTACCTACTCCTTGTATGTCGTAGGTAAGGTTATGTAACTTAGAAATGTCATATAGAAAGTTTCCGAGTAAAATTTTCTGTGAATAAAATATCGTAATGGTGACTAGAATGTAAACTAATAATTGAGATACAATGTAAACTGTTGTATTGAATGCACGTTTATATCGCAAAATATGAACGTGCTGATTATGAGTAATTTACGGTCCTGTCTGGTTTCACAACCCAGTTAGTGGGTAACACGATATCACTTGAAAAAACTGGTTTTTAAACTTTGGAGCTATTTATCTACATAACGATTTAAATAAAAGGTTCTAGAATTCCATAGAAAAAATAGTAAAATCTCTAAATCGTTGTTGAAATTCTAACACAAGCAAGTCGAAAATAGCAACATTACAGGAGAGTGAAAAAACTGCACAAACCTAGGTAATGAAAATAGTAATTCACTTCCAATTAGATAGAGATGTTGCCTGTTTCTGATTGGCTGAAAAAACGCGTCTTCCGATTCCCGAGCAAACGGCATCAAAAATGAAAATTACAAAACCGCCAAAAATTTACTTACGTAGTATTAGAACTTCAACGACGAATTCCGTTTTAATTTGTTTAAAAATACTTCAAAACAAAGCCAAATGATATCCCCACATAAACCGAATCGAGTTTTTCAATATTTTTGGCCATACGTAAAACATATTTGAATATAAAGTTTTCGAGGGCCGACAGGATCCAATCCTGGCACCTCATCGATTACTTTCAAATTCAACTTGAGCCAAACTTGTGGGATGTCGATAATTTCTCCATTGATATTAGAATCCCGAGCTTCGCTCCCAAACCTCGATCCAAATATTTTTATACGAATCCAAATATGTTTTTGAATACTTTCTTGATGATTGTATCAAATAAATTTGCATTGGTTTGAATTTCATTTAGAAAAAATGAGTTGAAATCAAATCTTGTGTAGGTTTTACTGTTTAATTTAGTTAGTTTTTTTGTATCTAATTTGTGAATCGTTATTGCTTGTTGGAGTAGTTTGTTTTAAATTATTCAAATGAATTAGATTCTATCTGAAATTAAACTCGACTAAATAATCTAAAGGGTGTAAACAGACCCTTAACGAAGCCGAAAGGCACTTTGTTCTCCCCGTCTTTTCGATCGTTTTTTTGTTCTAGACCATACCTGGGAACCTTCTAGTTACGGAGATATTGGGGGTCAAAGTTTCAAGTAGTAGTAGTAGTTTTTTCACAAGCTGAAAGCTCTCGGAGGAGCAAGGAGTTCATCATATAGAGGCCCTCCTTCTCCATAAAACTAGTCAGTTGGTGACCCCGGTGGTTCCTTCGATCTTCGCCAGGTTATTCACGAGGGACTTGTGGACGATAAACCCAAAGCCACCCTGGGGCTGCCGGTCACCCTCTCGGAAATAGAGCAGGATGTCGGATTTTAGGATTATCGTGTCCTCCCCCTCTCTTCGGACTTCAGATAATTCCACAATACTCCACCGCAGGCTGCTTAATTCCTCTTCGAGTTCCGTTATCTTCTCTTCGGTCCGGAGTGTGCGCGTGTTGTATGTTGCCAGGTCAAGTCATCGGTATAGGCAGGCGGATCCCTTCCGGAGATTCTTTGCACCCCTTGCCACGCCGTAACCTCGACCGTTACCATAGTCGAGGGTAGACGGGCTGCCCGGTACTAGGGGCCATTTTTGTGTTGCGCTCATCATTGGTTGGTTTTGCCATAATCGCCACGCTTGGGAGGCGGGTTGGCGAATCGCAGTACGGCTGTTACAAAAAGCACAGAGAACGCCGCTGCTCATTCTCTGGTAAGTCCCTTAGTCGCCTCTTACGACACCCACGGGCAGATATGGGATGGTGCTATTCTTTACGTCCGACACCATACAGTACCGACACCATACAGTAGATATTATGCTAAACGATTTAATTTATGAGAAAACTTAGATGTTTTTTTGTCAATATTCTACTTTTAGTAAGATAGTATATTTACTAGCAACATACAACTGGAGTTTATATAAAAGAAAGAAACGCTCTCCTTTGAAACTAACCCCGTTACATCACCAACAACTAAATCAAATAACATCACATTTGCAGTCACGTTCTCATTACGACCAGCTTATATTAGTATCGCTAATTAAACAGTAGGCTTAGTCAAAATCAATGTAATCCTACACCATACCGAGCGATTTAGCACGCTATATCACGACACACGTTAAAGGTTACATGTTACATGGAAAATATTACTCTTCAACCACACCCACAACTCTAAAATTTTTACAAGTTTGACATTTGACATACGGAATTAATTTGTCGCTATTGTTGACAAGCTTATGTCTACAGCTTCGCCCGCGTGGAGTTCGGCAATTGTCTCACGGGATCATACTACCAGGATAAAAAGTATCATATGTCCAGGTTATAAACTATCTATGTGACATATTTTATCCAAATTCATTCAGTAGTTTTGTTTACATCCACACATCCTCACAAACTATCACATTTATAATAGTAGTAGGAAGTAGGATGCATTACATCTAGCTGATGTTTTCAGAAGTTAAACACCTTTATGGTGCAGTTAAAACAACCGAACGACCGAAAGGACTTTGACCTTATCTGTATAATTGAAATATCTGTCAAGTCAAGTCCGGTGTCAGTAGGCAGTCCGGTGTCCGTAGCCAATTCGCTTTGCACCGTTAGTGCACTTTGACTTACTGTAGATGTTAAAATAGATAACCGAATGTTTAAACGAACTATTACATTAATTGATTTATGTAAGAATATTTAGAATTCGTTAGTAGAATGAAAATAAGCGATTTTTGTAACCGGTTTTTGTCAAATGTCTGACAACTAATCTTATGCAAGAAGCATTCGTGTTACCGAGTTCCGCGGCTGTGTAGGCCTGATAGCAATTACCTTGTAAATAAGATATACAGGGTGTAAGGAACAGCCCTCCACAAACTGATGGGGTGAATTCAGTATACCATACTAAGATGACCGGTACAAGAAATTATTTCAGGAATGTGATGGGAATTCAATAAATTTGATTTGTTTTATTTCCTTATAAGCAATGTATCGTTATTGTGGCAAAACGCACGTAGCAAACGGCAAGCGCGACGACGAGTTGAATGAACTCTGTAGCTAGGCAGGAAGTGAACAGCTGATTTCACGCGTCGTTCGTTAAAGTATTTCAACATCCATTGTTGGATTTTTTATTTTAGCCGTATTATTTACATAAGTAGAATGCTGCGTACGGGGCCTGTAATTGTACGTTGAAATATAGGAATAGTAACTGAAAAAATATATAAATAAAACAAAATTTTCCGGAGCAAAATTCAAGTGGAATGTTATTCAAAATAAGGAGCTGAATGCACCCTGTCAGTTTGTGGAGGGCTGTCCCTTTCAGGTAATCAGGTTATCAGGTAATACCTACTTGAATTGGGAGTAGTTGGGAATAGTTTAGGTAGATGATGATAAGTTAGGATTGGAAAGAAGTAGCACAGAAGCGTGACCTTTGGAAGGAATGGAGGGAGGCCTTTGCCCAGCAGTGGGACAATGTGGGCTAGCTATAATAATAATATAATAATATAATAATGATAAGTGCGACTTGTGTGTAAATGAACTGATACAACAATTAACAGGGCCTAGCACGTTTGATTATGTTGCTTTGGTCGTCCGATTAACATCGATGGAACCTTTAAATTATGTCGTACTGTACTGAGATTTGTAAATAATGCTACTCAGGCACGCAGCAGAAATATTGAGGGCACTTCATAAGCTGAGGTGGCTCCTTAATAAACTCAAGATGACGGCGGGGCCGGAAATGTTGCTATTGTTGCCATTTGGAAAATAAAAAAACTCATTCATTCTAATTTTTTTCATCCGCTTTCTAACCCGCAAGTGAATGAAAGCACAATGACATAGATGATGGAGTTAAGAGGCCAAAGGTATTGTTTAAAGGCAGTCGCGATACGCTGGTATTTCTAAAATGGTCGTTTCGCGTAAGCCCAAGAAGGAAGTCATGCTTTGAAATCTGACAAGCAAAGATGTGTCTTTTTCAGTTTTATGGTGGTGTTTTTTGTTATCTTGTTACTTCACGCAAAGAATAACATTGTCAGGAAAGCTGGACTGATAATCATCTTGTAATACTAAGTTGTCAGCAAAGTCTTCTCTTTGTCTTACGGATAGACAGTCCCTCTCATTATAAATACCCGCCCAACGTATTTTCAGCAAGGCTTCCAAAAATTGCAAACCAGCGTGTGCAATGTCACCCACTAGTTGAAAACTTTGAGAATCTAATATGACGCTTGAAATATAAAAGTTGGGGAAACTACACAGCTGAACCAATTTGCGTATGTTGTTTTGGGTGTTTTCTATTTATACGAAAGTCACCTCATTGGTTGAAAGGCGAACATGGCTTCTGTACGACGAGTAGCTATTAATGTTTTTGAAATTAAATTCGATGTGAAGCAAAACTAGGTTTAGATTAAATTCTTGCCAGATCAGAACCGAGGTCATAAGAGCCTTTTCTGCTTGATTCATTGATAGTATTTTGGAATAATGTTAGCAAGTTTCAGTTTAAAATTCAAATTATTTTTAAAACGTTAATTGCCGCAAAAGGCAAGTGTAGACCTTATACTTTATTACAAAGAGCTATTTGAGAAGTATAAAAGGATCAAATCAAGATCAATGATCGCCTGTTTGTAGTAGTTAAAACAAAGCTATATATAGATTACGATCTCCAAATTAACCAGATGCAGCTGAATACCGGCATTTTAAACAGAGTAGCTTCCTACTACCTCCACAACCCAGATAATGAATAACTCGATACATCTTGGTAAGACAGGTTATCAAACTTTCGGGCTGACTTCCCGTAACATTGCAGCAGGATATAAACTTAAAATGGCTGCGCCTGACAATATAATATCCGCTTTCTCTTTGTGTCTTCCACACTTATTAAAAACTCGGTTGTTTCGTATTCACGATAAAGTTTTACAGCTTGAATTTATGTGAAATCCCTTATCCGACGATTAATTGTGTGGATTATTCGGCGCCCTCAAGAGAGCCTGATATTAATCTTAATGAACCCGCTGCTACACATCGGGCACTTTGTCTTCATTTTTGTATTAAACTTGAATTACTGGTTTGGTTACACTGGGTACCTACCTATAGTACACCCACATTTCGCCAGGTACTTTTAAATCCCATGAAATACGGTGCGTGTGTTGCCATGAACAGAGCACAGATTTACCAGACAAAGAGCTGCTACTCAAAAAATACTGATGCAAAAACCCAATGACATTGCCCGACCGGGGATGGAACATAAGATTTCTAGAACCACTACGCCTCGAGACAGTCTCCCTCGGTAATTATGGGCGTGGTGTTACGTTCAGACTAGGTTTGACTTCAGCATAGCTAAGGTGATGATGATGATCCACGGTGGAAAAACCTGACATACTGAAACCAGCTTCAAGGCTGATGATGGTACAGTCCAAAATAGGTAGATATGGGATTGTCCAAAGCCTTCGAAGGGTTCTGTCAATACTGTTGAAAGTCGTAGCAGAAGTACGAAAACCTTTGAAAGTGATTGAAACTTGTGTGGGCTCTCTCTGCATGTTCGTGGTCACGCATGCAGGATGTCTTCTTTCATGGACCGTTATGCATATCACTATCACCCGTCATCTCAGTTCCTGTTCACTTCATCTCTAACGAAATCATAAATCTTCTTAATAATCTTTTTATTTCATTAAACGTACTACTTAGTATTGTTGGATGCGATCATATGAGAGTTGTTTAAACTTGCATGTTATCAGGTAAACAAAGCCAGAAGAAAAACGTTCCTAGTTATCTGTCTTCAAAAGAAAACGAAGTGGAACTTTATAACAAGTCTCATTATAAAGAATTGGAAACAATCGTTCACGTAATTTCGAAAGATTTTTGTTGTGAAGATGCAATTCGAGAAAGGAGATCAGTAGTCATTCTAATATACATAAAATGAAATTTTATCCTTATAAAGAAGATCAAAAACATTTTAGGATAGTTAAAATGTCAGCGTGATGTTGAAAGAAATGAAAGTATTTGTTTAATAATTATGAGATATAAACAGACGTTAGTAAAAGTTTTTCTGATATTTTATTTTTCCTGCATGTAAACCCTCTGTGGAGTTATTAAAAAGAAACAGAAAATCTTAAGAAATATTTCATTTCAGAAGTTGTGGAATCGGTCTCGTTTATCATGATTTTAATAATTAAGAAAGACATTTTCTTGGAAAAATAAATAGGTATTCAGTTGGTTGAGATCTGCTAAAAAAAGCGCTCACTAAACCTATACCGAAAGAATATTTAATTGAATCTAAATTAAATGAAACAACAATACTTACATTTTCTAGAAATAATTAAGTTTTTCCTTTGTTACGACCAAAGTAATTAATTTATCAGCGTAATTATAGTCCAGTTTTGTTTCACGTATTATTTTACTTATTATAACTTGCTTGGGCAAGTTTTAATTGGGAGATGTACAGGTATCGGAGCGTGAGAAGTTCATGGCACCCATTAATTGGGATATGGAGTCGTGCACTATGAATAAGTTCCTTCGCAAGGAAATGCGACGGCTTCAACACTCATTAGTGGAGTTTCATTTTCTTGTTTTGTTTTTGCTTCGTCTATCTACTTTTGTGACGTATTTTTCTGTGTATTTCTGCTTTTTTAATAGAACTCTTCATACGAGTTTTTTGATACTCGCAGTTTTAAGTTGAATATAATATTTGTGGTATTCTTTTGAAATACGGTTTTCAAAATATTTTTCATACGTCCAAAAAACGCTATAATGAAGGAAAGAGAAAATGAAACAAACATTTCAACTCCTTTGTTCGATTCACAAACAAACCCTAACATAAATCTAACAGAAGTTTTCAATAAAGTATAGAGAAATAAAACAGCTTATACATAATCAAAACATCGGACCTATCCTTTGATCCTTATGTCCATTTTCCATATTATAACAACGAATAGATAAATCAAAGCAAACAAAATACGTTATTCTGATGCAGGAGTATAATATAAAGAGAATGTTAACAAATAAATAGGTACGCGAGCGAAAAAATATTCTAATATCGGTATTCTCCGGGGTTTTTCGGCAAGATGGTATTTTTAATTTAACAGAACACGCCCGTTCCGCTCCTAAGTAGTTCTGTTCCTTTTGGATGTGCAGTCTGTTCTATAAGCTCATCACGCTCTGATGCTGCCTTCTTTTTAATTCAATCAGGCTCCGGATGTACTGTTGTTAATTAATTCAGTTGTATTTACATGTGTAGCTCAGCAGGTATATTGGGGTAGGAAAACAAAGGAAAAAAAACATGGCGACTTTGTCCCGCATCCCTGTTGCCGGTTTTAATACGTGCCAGTGGGATTATTTTATTCTCTACGTAACATTTTGCTGTAGCCTGTAGGTGAGTCATATAGAGTAAATATTTATGTTTGGGTCTTAGTGTTATCAAAGTTTAAGTAACTGTATTTATCCACTTATAATAATTACTTTTACATTATAATGTAACAAGTTATTTCAAATTAGACATAGACAAACAGAACATGACACTCTTAAGCCACGAAATAGACAATTTCGTGAACACTGACGACGTACTCCTCGCCCCTCGAACAAAAAACAGCCAACATTCCCCACATTTGAGGTTAACAACTTTACACCATTCTATTTTAACGAGAACTAATTATATACCGTTCTCGGCACCCACTTAAGGCCTACTCAGCGATACATCGAGGGCCTGCACGCCCGGCCTTTGTTCGCGACGTAAACTTGGAGGAAATTTGACAGTTTTACGGTATATAAAGGCAGTAATGGATGAGCGGGTGTTTAGCGATAATTAGCGAAGAACGAAGCGTGCATAAATCATGCGACCGACCATTGTTAGGATGCTGCGAGATCAGGGATGCCTTAGTGCGTGGGGTGTTTTGATCCGAAAAACGTAAATTCGTCATAAATTCTATTACGTGTATTGACTCTTAAATGAGTACAAGGTGCAGGCAAAAGGAATGACATTTTCTAAAATTGTATTGAGTTTTAGATTAAGCACTCAAGTCCCGAATTAGGTACCTTAAACAGACAGGGGTGTTTTTACAAAAAAAATAGTATTTTCGCGAAAAAAATCCAATAACCCTGTAACATAGACACAATTCAATTTAAAAAAAAGTTCTACTATATTCACGACTACTGATCACTGTAGCATTTCCAGTAAAACTGTTTCATCTTACTGAACACAGAGAACCCAGCGCGACTCCCAACAACTCGCAATCGTTTCGAGGCCTTTCAATATCAACACTTTCCGGGTACAAAATGCCAGCAAAATGATACAAATTCTCAAAGACTCCTTCAGACGACCTTTCGCGTCAAAATATCAGAATAGGATTGTAAGTAAACTGTATTTTGTGATGTATTCCTAAACATTTTCTTTGTAGTACATAATAGGCTCAGTTCTTAAGAGTTTAGTTTTATAGTACAAATAGGAGCGAAAGAATTGAATGAGAAATTGAGAAGTACTTATTTGCGTAGTTTGTTTGTTTTATTTACTTATTCCTTGATCAGACCAACGAGGCAGTCCATTCCAGTAGTTTCGTTCAATCTAAAATATTGCTGACACATTAATATTCTTTAAATATAACATTTCTTCAGCATTTTCAAGCTAGAGGTAGCTTAAATCTTCATCGCCTTTTTCCGTTATCAGATGAGACTCAATCCAAATAAGATACTGCTTGGTATTTTTTACTTTTGGACGTTTTCGGAACTTAAATATTAATTTTTATTTCAAACGGTTTGTGCACGCCCTTTAGAAAAGTAAATGGATTTTATAATTTATGAGGCATTTCAACACGACCTTATGAAGGATGCTTGTTGAATTTAAAAATTGTGGTGTTACATGGAAAAAGTATTGTTAAATATTATCGTTTTGAATGTACAATCGAACAAGATATTTAGTATGCAGGCAGCTAGATTTAAATACATTTTAAACTATGTTGTGAGTACGTGGAGTACTTAATTCTTTTACGTGACTCTTTTGAGTACAACCTTAAAAACTAATTACATACGCACACGAATAAAAATAATATTGACAGTGTACTAGAAGTATTAATATTTTTGCCTGTACACCAAATAACTTAGCTCCTGGACAAAGTGATATTTAAGCAGCGATAAAATAATAGAAAAGCCAAAAATCGGATTGACATATTATAATCTACCAAAACGCTATCGTCGATCTGGTTGAAACGCTTTGAAATCGATTACAACTGGTCCAAGCCTTTTTGTGTAGGTTACTGTATAAGCAAAATTAAACAGCGTAACAGGGAACAGCTTGTGCATGAAACTAAATAACCAAAGACATGAGACCAAGAGATGATATGAAAAGTTGTGCTCAACATGAAATTTATAACGATGGGAGCAGAAACTGAGGAAACCGCCTCGTCACCTCGTTAGGCAGTGAACGACGGGTGACGGGCACCCGTCACTATAACTATTAACGATGTACACTTATCTGCTAATTTATTAAGTGTTGCTTTACAAGTTGGAAGTGTTAACTGGAGATGCTGTTGATGATTTAAAATAAGTATCCGGTTCTACGGTTTACGTGTATGTCTGTGGAGAACTGTATTAGATATTTATTTTTACAGTTTTTGGATCATTCATAGAAAAGCATAAACATTTTTCCCCAATTTCACCAAAACTATGCGACGCTTCATCATCTACCTAGCCTTTTCCCAACTATGTTGGGGGCGGCTTCCAGTCTAACCGGATGCAGGTAAATACTAGTAGTTTACATGAAGTGACTGCCTATCTGACCTCCACAACCCAGTTAGTACTGGGTAATACGATACCCCTAGGTAAGACTGGTTGTCAGACTTTCGGCCCACTGACTACCTGTAACGACTGTCAAAGATGTACAAATGACACCCGGGACCAACGGCTTAACGTGCTTTCTGAGGCACGGAGGAAACTCGGCATGTAATGGGCGGTCACCCATCCACGGACCAACCTAGACAAGCGGGGCTTAACCTTAAAATCGATCCGAGCGGCTGGTACTATATTGTACACCATAATTGAAACGCAACTGTTTTACAATATTGCTAATTATATGGCGGTCTTATCGCTGAGAGCTATATCTTCAACACAAAATAAAATAATGCAAAATGCATGATTTATGTTTTATTAATTTTTATTTACAGTTAATAGTATTGCTCTGTTGGAATTTGAAAATCTTACAGTGGGCTTTTATTTAGGCATTATATAAGTGTCGCTTAATGTAAGTAAGAGCATAAATAAGTTTAGTGGCACTAATTGTTTAATAAATTAACTGATAAAAAATGGATATGTTATCAATAGTAACTCCCTTATCATTTGCCATTTCAACATCTTCACTGACACTTCTATTTCGTCCCTAAGGACTTTCTCGGCGTCATAATACGCACATAATCCAAAACATTAATTACGGCAAGTGTTTTCGGATAGTTCCTCTGGAGACCTCGTAACGAGCGGACCCTCCGAACATTGTTGTTATTTACATACCTTTATATTTATTACACGAAGCAGGGTCGGGAATTTTGAATTGAGCTTGAACTTTCTAGAGGTTAGTTTTTGTTGCCTGTAGTGTTAGTACTCAGCTAGAATTTTCATATTCTTACAGTCTTCTTCATCACCTCCCTCAGTTCCGGCTACTAATCTGGCAGATTCAGATTCGATTCAGAGATGCAGATCAAACTAAGTAACTTTAAGCAAAAGTTATTGCTGGGAAATTACTTTTGTTTTTTGGGGTGAACCAACACGTTTTACGGTAGGACTCTGTAATGCACTCAAAACATTGTGCTGATGGATTGATTGAATAGTACGGGGGTCGTGGAGGTGTTTATAGTAAAAATGACGTGTATTTATAAAAAAAAGCATGTGAAAAAGTTGGAACTTTGACCCCCGTAACTAGAATGTTCCCAGGTTTGGTCTAAAACAAAATAAAATATCGCAGTGAAGGGGAGAACAGGTGCCTTTCGGCTTCGTTAAGGGTCTTGTTACACCCTTTATAAGGGAATTATGATTGTAGCGAAAGATGTTAGGATCCTAGCAGGTGGTGATCTGCAGTTTCTGCCTACCCCCAGAGACAAGTTTGTGTTATTTTATGTTTGTCTATTAAAGTCAGGCTTTCTGATTCAATAGAGACCAATAAATCGACAACCCAAATACTTAGACATAACAATTACGCTCCCATAATAGCCCCACAATTCCCAATTTCAAAGATAACAACGAAAACTAACAACCGTTCTATTTTTATCAATCTACCCTCCGTCCGCATATCTTTATGAATGCAATATATCAGAGCCGTTCCATCTTACGAGCTCTGAAGTGATCAGATAGAGGAGGCGAGGGTCGCAATAAACACATAATAAAGCGTGGCCACTCGGGCCGCACCTCCTCGCAAGAAATGCGGCCGTACGTGGCGGCTCGCGGCCGACGCCGACGTGCGTGGAATCGTGTGCGGGGCAATTGTCGGGAATAACGGACGGTGATTATTTGGATCGGAGTTTGATTTTCAAGATTGTGGGTATTATAAATTGTAACAAATATTATTGCACAGATCAATGTTTTACACAGCTTTCACTGACTGACACGATTGGTTTTCCTTTAGTGACCACACTTTTTGCTGAAAGGAGCAAGGATGGGCTTGAGCCGGCCAGTAACATCTTTATATGCCTTAAAAACCGAAAACCATATCTTTCGCCTAGTTATTATTAATTTTGGGAGAACTAGAGTAGCAATAACTCGATTTTTGCATACTTATCCTCAAAAAATATAAAAGCTCTTTGGTTAATACCAGCAGCAGAAACGAGAGCTGTTCTGAGAACTGCCTGGCCCGGTAACTTAGTAAATTGGGGTAGTGGATAAACAAACAGAAGAAGGCCTACAGTTGACAAGGACATACAGGAACAGAAGTTTTTTTTTAAAAGAGGGACCTTTAAAAAAAAACTCACAGGCTGACATCTAATTGACAGCCCGCCAGACATCCGTAACGACGACGGAAGAGTTTGTATACCTACCGCTACATACCTTTGTTGTCACACTCATAATCTGTAGGTATGAAACGATGACCCAAAGTCCAGACTAACTTTTGAATATAATTAATTAAGAAGACAATGGTCGCGTAATGAGTTTATGAGACACTGTGATATTACATTCTCATAAAAAAACGTGTCACAATGATGTATTTCATGAGGTCTTTCACATAAAAGTTGGTTTAGTGAACAACGTCACCTGCCCAGCCTTTTTGCAGCTATAATAGGGTCGACTTCCAGTCTATGCCGGTGAAAACCATCATTTACATGGAGCAACTGCCTATCTGACTTCGATAACCCAGTCATTAGATAACATGATACCCCTTGGTAAGACTGGGTGTCAAACTTTCGGTTTTGTTTGTACACAGATCTACAAATGGTAGCCAGGATCAACGGTTTAACGTGCTTTCTGAGGCAAGTCTCGGTGTTTAGTCAATCACTAGCTCCTTAATATTTAATGTAATATAGAAGTAATCTTTGCACAATCTACTTGTGGTTCATTTCTTACTCTTTACATTGTTATCATGTGTGTGAGTATATTACAGTTTTAGACCAGAATGAGCCTACTGTGCCCTCTCCCTATTATCTTGTAGCTATAGTACCGTAGTCAGGTGGTCGTGTTCTCGGACATAACCGCCGGTTTCTCGGAAACCCTCTGACGGCTGAGGGCAGAGGTCGACGGTTAATCATAATATACCGAGCTCTGGGACCATGCAGGAATGTTATGAACAACTTGTCTATGTTTTTGGTCTGCTATGTTTGAACCTTGAACTGTTTTCGGTAAAGTTTACCTGTATAGTATTTTAGTACAGATATTCAGAATTGTAAAAAGTTTCTAGACAATTGAGTTACAGTATATAGATTTTATTTTATTTCAGTAGATAGTTATTTTTTGACAATCAAAAGCGCCTATAATGGTCTAATTGAAATAAATGCTTTGAGTTTGAGATTCCTTTCACCTCGGTAATCACCAGTACTGTTTCCTTTCTTAGCCTCGCTAGGCACAACAGTAACTTAGCCCATAGTATAGCATAATCAGCCTGTTCCGTTCCCACAACTGGAACGCAGGCTTTTTCTCTGAGAGAGGTAGTGGGCTAGAATCCACCACGCGGGCCAGGCGGGTTGGTGAATGACAGATGTTTTCGATTTTTTGATATTTTGAAAATGTGTCATCACGCTATTTTCCTTCACAGTTTTAAAATCAACGCCAATCTGGGTTCGAACTTACCACCGGCAAGACGAAAGTCGGTGCTGCTACCACTGGGCCACCACTGCTCTAAGTTTAGCACTGTTACCTCTCAACATCATTCTAAACTCCACACACGTATCCAGGTTTCCTTATCCCTTTATATTAGGGCCGAATGGAGTCTGAATTTGATGGCAATAGGCTCGCCTACAGTTATATGGGACTAAAAAATGGCAAATTGTCAGCTTTGGTACTATGGTACATGTCTGCCTGACCCGACGACAAAAACAAGCGCGATGTTATGTTTATGTTTAATCATATTACTCGTGAGTACAACAAGGAATTGTTAATTTCAAATGTTCCGTGGAGCACCCCCTCTACATAATTTAATTGCTGAAAGACCAGAAGCTTGACATAAATAATTGATGTATGCCCGTGTAATACCTGAATATTCGCGTAAACTCAACGTTTTTTTTACTTGTTTGTTAGGTCACAGGTAGATTTTATTTATAGTATGATGATGTCGGTAATTGATATGAAGCTGTCCGGCGTCGTTTTATGGTTACAAATTCAATTTATAAAAATATTATGACTTTATCAATAATCGTTCATGCATGATGCATGTTCATAGTCATGAATTCTTTCAACTGCCTAAAGGTTGCTACTACATAGTTATTAAACGCGGACATAAACATAACGTGAACTTTTCAATCGAAAATGCAAATCCTATTGCAGATTGGTCTAAAAAACTTGCTACTTGCACGATGAGTATCTAAAGGTTACACATACGTATAAAAGAATTCCTTGAATCAAGGATACTAATTCACGGTCGACTACTGAACATACGCCTCCCAAATTGCACCATAATGCCCAATTCTTAGCGTTTCTATCTCAGTTACTTGTCAAAATCCCTGCAACGTCATCCATTGATTTAAATGAATTTAAATATAAATAAAATGACGTTCATTTTGCGCGGGAATGATGAGAGTATGTCACGAGAGGAGACGCGGTATTATTTTCAACGTGACGACGAGAGAACGCTTTTAAAATTGTTTTACTGTTAATAATTTTACGCAGGTATTAAAAATATAAGAGTAACATTTTGTAGCTGCTGTCATAATATTCTTGCTGATAGGAAAAAAGGTACAAAGACAGAAATACTTTGTTTTTCTTTCATTACGTTTTAATAGCTCGGTTTAGTTTCGTGTCTAGCGGGCCAGCAGTAGGAACGTAACGGGCTGATTATTTAACTTTACTACAAGATATTAATCTAGACTGTGTGTCCTTAAAAGTAATATGTCGTTTAAGGAAAGTCTACCTTCTAAGAGAAAAAAATACTTGAGCCTCACGCTGTTATTATAACTTAAAAGCATATTGTAGACAGTCTAAAAGTTAAGTGCCGTTTGAGAATTCGGCCGTTAGCCCCCAAAAGATCAACGACACCCATTACGCGCCCCTTAAACTCATAAATATCTTCACAACAAATTCTTACTTACCTTCCCGTATTATTAACATAATTCACATGGTAGTATAAGTCATTATTATCGGTGTGTGGTGGGTACTGGGTAGTGGGTATATATCAGTTTATTTTGGCGGCCGCGAGCGACCGGCCTTTTATTGCCTCGGTTATGGCTTATGGACATTTTCGGCTCCCAAGTTGCGTCACTACTTGCCAGATATTGAGCTCGGTGTGGTGGCCAGGCTGGTGGAATACGGGAGCTTTTTTTGTTTTAAAATATTCTCAAATAAGGCGGGTCTCTTTCCTCTCTTTATTTTTTCTTAGCAAATAGCATCGGCGTACCAAGGTACGTAGCAAGGTTCCATACTCAGGTCGGGCTATTGGGTTAGAAGCAGCCTAAAGTTAGGATATATGCACGGTTGATGACACTAGCCAGCTAGGCAAACATCCCTCCCGCTGTTTCATTGAAATTCTTTCAAGTTAAGTAAAAACTAACTCATCCACAAAAATGAAATGCCAGTTACTCGAAAGTAAATTGTTACTGGCTCTTACCATACGTCATTAAGTAATCTTCGCACTCTATTACCTCGACTAACTTCAGAACTCTAAATGCCTCCAATTAGGCGTAAAATTAACGCTCCAAGTTGCTAAGTTACTAGATTTAGAGCGATTCATAAA
This sequence comes from Noctua comes, assembly GCA_963082995.1. Taxonomy (NCBI): domain Eukaryota; kingdom Metazoa; phylum Arthropoda; class Insecta; order Lepidoptera; family Noctuidae; genus Noctua; species Noctua comes. Next base: position 18,521,595 of record OY720272.1, read on the forward strand.
CTACCCTCCGATACCGCTGGATAAGTTTCAGCTCAGGGACAGATTCGGGGATGAAACCGATTTGTTTTGCGATCGGAGTAATTCAGTACTAGATTGTTTATTAGAACTGAAAGTTTGAGACTAAACTTAGATTTGCTGATAAGTTACAGCTGTTTAGAATATCAATCGCCGAATAACGGAATCTGTTATCTGTACAAAATGTAAACGGTGGGCAAAGGTGTTTTTTTTGTATTTACTACTGTATGCAACAATGATAAATAAAAATTGGTACATTTATTATCGTACAATTGATGCAGACAAATTCAAACAATTGTCGTAATTTAAGTACTTCAAGCGCAATAGCTATCTCTTTCTGTATCATACGTTCCGCATTATCTATCGCTTCGTAACAACGCAACGATATTTGAACGCCGCAGTATGAACGTAGCGTATCTTCTTTATAATATCATTGGTATGCAACATAAAAGGTCCAAAAGTGAACTTGATGCCTTAGACATTCTTGGCCAGTAAACTAAGGATGTCACCAAGATATAATTATGTTATGTATTTACTTATTTGATATACTTAAGTATGTTCAAAAGAATGTAGGTACAATTCTACCAAAAAATTTTTTTTTAATTGAAAAATCTTTTATTTACGCTATGAAGTGAAGTAATTTACAGAATAAAACCTCAAAATAACAGATAGCGCTAAAAATGCACATAGTAAAAAACCTACTTATAGATATTATGGTGTCATGTTAATTAATTATTTATCACTGTGTCTTCTCGCAATCAACTCAACACGCAACAAAAATCTCACAAAATCTGCAACGGAATTTACATAACCAAGCTGGTCACCCTACTGTCATGTCGGGAGTAGGCCAGGGGAATAATATATGAGAAAAAATATACACCGCATAATACAGTATACAATATACAGCGCTGTATAACTTCATGCAGTATACAGCGGTTATGTTACACGGCTGATGAGATCGCACTTGTTATGTGCGTCGAGTCGAGCTGTTTACGTGTTGCTGACTGTACAATTTGCATTTCTGTTGATTCTAGAAATTGTTACAGTTTTTTTGTATAGTCTGTTCATTGAAGTACAAAATATTGTCGCATTTTTTACTGTGAATAAACCTATGTGGAACTGCTTTATCGTCAGTATCGTGTGTTGGTTCACGAAATAAGACAGCCAAGTCTTTGCGTAACAAACAACATCGGTAGTCCCATACAACATCGGTCTTCATTATCGAACTAATAGCGCTACGCCCGCGCCGTAACTAATCGCTACGTGCGTAGCTGCTACGAAGCTACGCGCAATGCTACGAAGAGCTACGCCACAGTGGGAACTCATTCAAGATTTCAATATTTATTTATTAAAACTTTATGCACAAGTAAAAAACTGTACAAAAGCGGCCTTAACGCCTTGAGCATTTTCTACCAGTCTACTTTAGGGTGATGCAGAGACACAGTACATAGTAATAAACTTTTTGTTTTTTTGTTATTGCACCTACAATAACAGAAAAAAAGACTAGAAAATATTTATAATTAAAACATATAAGAATAAATACATAATATACATCCATAAATACAAAAACTTACAACAACTTAGCTCTGAGACGAATCTGCCAACTTCTTGTGTATATTATGTTCTCGAGCTTTCACTTTAAAAGTGAACCGACTGGTCCAACCAGATACTCTGAGGGAGCGCCTTCCAAAGGAAGACCGCCTGGACAAAGAAAGAAGATTTTTTAAAACCAGAGCGGTGAGAAGGACATCATAGAAGACAATTATTGGCGGAACGAAGATTCTCATTTATAATAGACAAGTCCTCGTTAAATTATTTCTAAATGAGTAAAGAACCTAATTTCAAAGAGCCGATTCTTGTCGTTACGCATTTTATTGTCCGCTTCTAACTACGAACCTACTCAGTCGTATAATTGAAATTATTTTGTAGAAGAAAACTTTCGAGCCTCGTGTTTTTGTTGGCAGTTTACCGAATCATGGTTTCCTGTTAGTATTGACTTCGGGAAAAACCTTCGATCAAGAAAATTGTAATTATTTTGTGATAAAAAATAAAGTTTTGTGCCGACGGCACGGTTGGCGCAGTGGCTGAGCGATCGGCTGCTGCGCTGCGTGTCGCGGGTTCGATCCCCGCACGGAACAAATATTTGTATGATCTACTTGTTCCGGGTCTGGCTGTTTGTGTATGTGAGTTTAAATGTTTGTAAACGCACCCACGATACAGGAGAAATTCCTAGTGTGGGGCAACGTTCTTTTTTTTTTAAAAAAAAAAAAGAAAAAAAAAAATGCTTAAATGCTAACAATTTTGGTCCGAATTTTCAATAGATCGTAACTGAATTTAAGAAAATTTATTACACCATAAGCTTTTTATGCTTTTATGTAAACTACCTGACTAATGAATACAATTTATATTATAGATTATAAATAAAAACTTCACTGATAAATTACACCACTTATAGAGGTCCGTTCACTATCTAAATATTCAACATCAATTTTCAGTACATTTATAGAATCCCCATTTTCCTAAATATAGCGCTAATACACCTCAATTACATAAATTAGTAGAGCCGTACAATATTACTCGCGGTACGATTTTCTACATCGAAATATTACCAAAAGTGACCGTTAAATAACCGAATATGACCGTAAAATAACCGAATTTAACTAATCAGTCCTCTGAGGGCTTGTGGTGTAAAACAGGTCAGCTATTCTGATTTAGCACTCGTTATTAACAAATAATGATGCTTCGATTTTGTTACCACAGGAGACCACAGAAGTATTCTTGTACTAGCTTATGCTCGCGGTTTCTCCCGCGTGGAGTTCAGTACTTGTCTCACGGGGTCATACATCTGAATAAAAGTAACCTATGTGTTAATCCAGGTTTTAAAATATTTGTGTGCCAAATATAATCTAAATCCGTTCAGTAGTTTTTTCGTGAAAAAGTAATTGTACAGGAGCAACCAGGACTTGGATACAATAAAATGAGGAGAATTAGGAGTTACTAAAAAATGGTGTACTAACGTGGTAAAGACACAAGCAGTATTGACTAGACAGTTATTACATAAAATACTTAAAAACTAAAACAGGACGCATCGTCGCTCGCTGCTAAGACGAATCCATCAGGCGCTCCAGCATGCCCCCGGACGTTGAAAGATTCTCTTTCAACAAATATCAGCAGAAACGGGCAGTGGGCAAATTTTGTTGAAGGCCCGTCTTATTACTCCAGCAGTAGTCCGGATGCCGTCTGATCCTGGATGGACGGCGACAATTCTACCTAGCTTCCACTTAAGGGGGGGTTGGTTATCCTCTTTGATCACTACCAAGGAATCCAGCTTCAGTGCATCTTTGCAGGAACGCCATTTTGTTCTCTGCAGCAAATCGGAAACAAACTCCTTACTCCACCGAACCCAGAAATGCTGGCGGAGTTGCTCGATCCTTTGAAAACGAGTTAAATGATGAATGGAGTGTTCCTGAATATCTCGCTGAGGTGGTGAAGTAAGCGGTCGACCGACAAGGAAGTGTCCTGGAGTCAGAGGTCAGCAGGATCAGCGGACAGCGGTGTCAATGGACGAGAGTTTAAAATCGACTGAATGTGGATGAGCGTGGTGTTAAGTTCTTCGAACGTGAGATTACAATTTCCCAACACTCGCTTTAAATGTTATTTGGTCGACATAAAACCCGCTTCCCAGAGTCCGCCAAAGTGAGGAGTATAAGCGGTAATAAAGTGCATCTTAACTCCATCATTAGCCAAACTTGCACCTAAGGAATCTCAATTTGATTTTAAAAATTTCGATAAATCGTTCTACGCAAATGAGGTGCCGTTGTCGGAATAAATGTTAACGGGTTTTCCCCTTCGCGAAATAAACCTATACAAAGCCAGTAAATATTTATTACTAGTTAGATCGCCTACTAGATCCAAGTGAACAGACTTGGTGGTGAAGCATATAAATATCGCCACGTACGCCTTTACTAGCCTACAACCGCGGCCTTGCCGACTGGCACACATGATAGGGCCGGCATAATCTACGCCAACACTTTCCAAGGGGTAGCCTCCTAGACGGAGACGCTGCTGCGGCAAATTCCCCATTAAGGGGGTAACTACATTACCCCTCAGACGACAACAGCGCACACAGTTGTGATAGCAAGCCTTAGCCAAATTTCGGCCGCCTATAGGCCAATACGATTCCCTTATCGACGCTAATAATAACTGTGGGCCTCCGTGCATCAATCTCTTGTGCTCGAAATTAATAAATAGCTTTGTAAATACATGAGTGGACAGTAAAATAATAGGGTCTTTTTTATTACATGAGAAGTCAGAATTCTCTAAGCGTCCTCCGACACGCATTATATTATTGCTGTCTAAATATACATTAAATTTGGTAAGTTTAACATAACGATAACTTTTTGAAGGTAAACTTTGTTTGTTTGCAAGTAATATGTGCTCTAGAAACGAATCGATTTGACATTTTAAAATAATAACATTTAATGCTTCCAGTAGTTCTTCTTCTGATAGAAAATTACTAATTACAGGAAGCTTTTAACTAATTTTAGCAAATCGCAACACATATGCAACGGACCGAACAAGTCTTAAATAATTATAGAAACGCTTAAAATCTATAAAGAAATTGCAAGAACTACTTTCTACAACAGCGTTCAATGAAACTTGAGGTCGCGTTTCGGGCAATGTCTCGAATTCTAAACATTAAAGTTGAGATGGCCAGTTGGACTGATCTTCCTTCAAGAAGGGGCCACACCACCACAGATGTAAACCCTGCAGAGCATCAATATCCACGGCACGAGACATTCGATCTGCTGGGTTCTTGCCAGTTGGGACATGACGATAACTACAGTTTCCTGTCTTATGTTCCTGATGAAGTAGGGCAACTAGCATTGAACACTACACGCAGTTTGGTAGTGGTACTACATTCGCGTAGTACCCCGTGATGAGGTATGTAATAGGCATTTAAATCTAGTTCCTTGTTTACGGTCACATGACCTAACGACTCATATTCTGCCATAAATTCGTGATATAATTTACTAAAATCAGATTTAGCCTTAAGTCTGCGTTCCAGGGAAGATAAACATTTTGATGCCATATGAAATGAGTCACCTAGAACAGAAGGGTTCTGCTTCATTGGTATACGGACACAAAAACGACCGTCCTCTAAACGAGTCGTGTTTTTAATAACATGCTCCTCACACAATTTTTCCTCTAGTAAATAATCAGAATGCGAGGTAACCTCTGCAAGGTTCCAAAATCGCATCAAATCATCACGAATGAATCTTGAGTCATGATCATTATAGGAACTAGTTTGAGTAAAATGACAACTTACACTGTTACTTAATTTACTATTGTTATACAACATTATTCTTAGTATATGCGAAACCTGAATATAGTTTGTTTAGAATAAGCAACTGAATCGATTCCAATAATTTTTAAACTATGTATATTATATTTTGTCCCAAAAATATTTAAAAAAGTTACAAGTTGGACACCGAGCGACATTAAGTACCTATCACAATAATTTAGGTTGCCTACTGCCAAATTATTATTATCAATGAGCTCAAAACGACGCTGGAGGCGCGCGCGCGGACCCGCTGCGTGGTGAACACGATTTTGTGCGGACAACCAGGTAACAGAACAAGTTAACTTTGTGATTTATCATGAAACAGTTTTGAAATTTTGTACATAGATTCTGTAATACTAGACACGTGTTTCAGGTTTCGCATATACTAAAACTAATGTTGTATAATATGGGACCAGAGACGATCCAGCCTAACCTGGTTTCACATAACACTGACTTCCCAACCCCTAGGTTTACTCTTTGTGAACCTAACAGGTCCCAGAATAGATCAGCACCAATTAAAAGATCTACATCGGAGGGCTTGTAAAAGGTAGGGTCTGCCAGACAAGTCATCATCATCATCATCATCTGCCTAGCCTTTTCCCAACATTTTTACAATTGTTGGAGAAGTGACCCGAAAGAAAACAGTTGTAACACAATTTAAAACTAGACACTAATTTACGCCGGCCTCGTTACTCAAAGCAAGGTGCAACTGTGTATCAATTAGTTAGACTATGGTCACCTTTGCAATTGGGACATACCTTCGTGACAGATTCAGTGCTTACTTTATTAGAATTTTGTGTCATTCCCATAGATTTGATTTTACTCGTGGAACCTGATTTAGCGATAACTGACACGTTGTGACTTGGTACTTCTAAGGTTTCAGCTTAATCAGCGCGTGTGCGAATAAATCGGAGGAATGCATCGAACGTAATATTGCTGTCCTTGTCGGTATGGCTTTTAAATGGAGGCATTTATAGGCCACACATTCGCGATAAGACTTCTGATCCAACTTACAAATTACTAAATAGATCAAAAAAGTATACCATTGCTTGACTGGTTCATCTAACGATCCCTATCTACCCATGTCCATGTAACTTACTTCCCATGTCTTCCGCCAATTAGCTTGGTTACTTGACGGTTAAATATTTAAAAGTTGTCTGTTGTAATTTCGTGCGTAGCTTTATTTGATATGAATGGATTTATTTGATCATCAATTGGATGTATTATTATAACTGTCTACGATGCAACGGTTAGATTCTGTGTTGAATATTTTTCGGACCTAGAAGAAAGGTCTTTTTTTGCTAGATTTCGTCTGCCGAGGTGCATAACTACATGAAACATAATAAAGATATCGCCTAAAATGCAGAGGTACGTGGTATATTTTTAAATCCTTCTGTCTATGTTCATCACTTTGTCCATGTTATTAAATTAGTAGTTCAGTACTTAAAACAAATTAAAATACCACGCAACAAAACAACAATAGGGGAACACACAAAAAAATACAACTGCAATAAATAAAACGATGTTCTTTGTTTTACTTTTACCTAGAACTCCATAAGCCACAGTTTGACGAGGGTTGTTATTGAACGAATGCAACGTACGATTTGATATTTCGTTCACTTAACCAGCAAGTTGTTACCCGAAGCTTCAATTACGCTTGTGAAATTGACAGAAGATACTCGCCACTTTTACGTGCCAATTAACGCTAATCGGCGAGTAACTAATCAACACTTTACTTGGTGATGGTGAAAGAGGCCCTAACCAGAATAAACTATGACTGATGAATACCTACGCATCTAACATACACTTAACTGAATAGTTACGCTCTGATGCAACAATGCAAATTATTTATTTATTTAACAGTTTATGTACACACTAAAATACAGAAAAGAAGATAGAAACAGAAAATAGTACAAAGGTGATGCTTATTTCTAAAGAAATCTCTTCCAGCATACCTGCGAAAGGAGATACTAAAAAAAAGAGATGTAGACAGTGTGTAAAAGAAGAAGAGAAAATGGAATACATAAAACGTAAAACAGAACTATTAAAACATAATAATATAAGAATATACATACATACTTATAAATACAAACACAAAATACAATAAAATAAGTAACTATGACGAAATGGATAGATAATGTTCTTTCACTCTTCTTTTGAAAACTGCAACAGTTTGGCAGTCCCTAATGTCAGGCGGAAGTGAATTCCACAGCCGCACGGCGTGTACAGTGAAGGAATAGGAGTAGAAGTCGGTAGAGTGTGGAGGGGATTTAAGGAGGTTCCTAAGATGCGACCTGCAAGGTGCATCAGAAGGACGGGAGTAGGAAAAGCGTTCCCGCAGATAGGATGGCGTTTTAGGGTTATGAAGGATGTTAAATAGCAGACACAATATCCGAGAGTTCCTGCGAAGTCGAATTGGGAGCCACTTGAGTATTTTGCGAAAGTTAGAAACGTGACCATACTTTTTAAGGTTAAATACAAAACGAATACAAATATTTTGCAAGCGCTCAAGTTTATTTAAAAGCTTCTCGGTGGCATCCAAATAACAGGCATCGGCGTAGTCTATGATAGGCTGAATGAGAGTTTGCGCAAGGGAGATTTTGGTGTTCAATGGCAGGAAGCTCTGGAGGCATTTCAACGAGTGGAACGTATAGTGCACTTTGCGACTAACTTCAGCAACATGGGCAGTCCAAGATAAATAGGAATCCATTGTCACCCCCAGGTTTTTAGCCTTGATTGCGTAATCAATCTGAACTCCATTCAGCCTGAGTGGAGACAGCGACGCAACATCGAGCCTATTCCGCATATACCTGCCGCCGATGATCAAGGCCTGAGATTTCTTAGGATTGATTTGCAGTCCAAAGGACCGCGACCACTCACTAATCAAATCCAGATCCTTGTTCATGACAGACACGGCGGCTTCCGCATCCTCCCTTAAGAAATGATGGTAGAGCTGCAAGTCGTCGGCATAGAGATGGAAGAAGGAAGAGATGACTCTGGTGACAGAGTTAATGAAAATAGAGAAAATAAGAGGAGAGAGAACGCCACCCTGAGGCACACCCGCGCTAAGAGGGCACCAGTCAGAGAAAGACTCATCAAGACGAACACGCTGCGAGCGGCGGTAGGAGGTAGGAGTCAAACCAACCAATAGAGGAAGAGGAGAAATTGAGAGATTTAAGGATCCCCACAAGGATGTCGAAATCAACCGAGTTAAAGGCGCTGCTAAAGTCTAGAAGTACAAGTAAGGTAAGAGACTTGTGGTCCATAGCCCAGCGAATATCGTCAGTAACCTTTAAAAGAGCCGTTACAGTGCTATGGCCAGGACGAAAACCAGATTGAAAAGTACTAAGAAGATCATTCCTAGAAAGAAAAGCCGTGAGTTGCTGATGGACAATGTGCTCAAGAACTTTAGAAAGATAAGGGAGAATGGAAATGGGTCTAAAATCAGTAGGTGCGGCTGGATTGGAGATTTTGGGTAAAGGGATGATATGGGCTTGTTTCCAGACCTCAGGAAAAGTACCAGAAAACAGAGAGTAATTAAAAATGTGAGTCAAAACGGGAAGTAATGATATAAATGTAGTGAAGAATCCTACTATACTTAAAGTATTATATTATAATATCAATTGTTGCTAATTGTACGCGTAGCATACAAAAATAACGAAACCATTCCAAATGCAAAACGGTACTCAATGAACATAATTTATATTAACACAAGTTAAAATGCACTAACCTTTGGTAAATTATATTAAATACAACCTGTACGAGTGTTGGGTGACGATATTATCCAATAAAAACTTAACACCGTGAAAATAACATGTACTCAATCCATATTCCACGCTGGCGGCACCGGCGTATAACTTCTTAAGTCCAGGTTAATTATTTCCGTCGTTAATATCGCTGATTTCACTAATCTACGAATTAACTTGATGAATACCACAATCAGGCTCGAAGGACCATGTACAGGAGCAACCAGGACTTGGATATAATAAAACGAGGAGAATTTGGAGTTAATAAAAATGGTGTACTAACGTGGTAAAGACACAAGCAGTAATGACTAGCCAGTTACGACATAAAATACTTAAAAACTAAAACAGGATTTGGCTTAAAAAAGTTCTATTTGAAGGTAAAATTTTCTTTATCTACACAGAACGTAAAATAATTGATCATCACGTCATACCTAGTGCTGGATTCCGATTTTATCTCAGGACGTTTGCTGATTGGCTGACGTTTTGTTAACCAGTACCGTAGATGGTAAGCAGCTGCAGCCCGAAATGGTCGGATTTTGTTGGCTTTTCCCAGGAATGATTACGCGAATACCAATTATTTATTTCTGTTTTCAGTTAACAGCTATTTACAAATTGACGGAGTGGGTGGAATCCTGTTTTTAATTCTTTTCTAATAATAATCAATTCTGAACTGAAAATTCCGTTGCCTACTGATTTCCTCGTGGTTCGAAATTTGCTCGAACGCGCTAGAAATAGATTCCTTATTCCTCCATCTGGAGAGCGACGTAAGTAAGATAGGCTCCCATATTGAACTTTGTAAGCCTCCAAATTTATTCGCAGACGCGAACTCGCATGATTATAATGGGATGAAGATAAGCTTAAGTTTAATGGTACAAAGCCAATATAAAACGGGGTTTAGTTGCGTACTTAGGCGATGCAGCGAAAGTCCCCGAAGGCGGCATGTGCTTCGGGCGCGTTCGGCACGACGAGCATACTAACGCGTGTGCCTCCCCTCCCCCTTCCCAGCCACCCCGCGCCCCCGCCGGTAGGGCTGTCGAGCATTTTATTATATCATGTGTGTGTAGAGGAATTTAGGCGGATGTTGTTTAGCGAATATTTGCTTTTGTGTACTGGTTTTGTTTGTCATTTTAATGAATAAATATTGCTGGTAGTTTTGCGTTTCATTGACGTTAAGTTAGTGTATACGTTATTTCTAAATCGCCATTTTTATTGTGATTAAAATAATTGTTCTTGAATTGGTCGTAATCAACATTAACACAAACAACACTTGTAACATTTATCAATTGAGCCTTTACAGCACAAAACTAAACTCCATTCAAAGCTTTCCCTACTACGTAATAGATCATAATGGATCACACAATAGGAATCCTAAAATACCATTTGCCATGACGAACAATGAGAATAATAGCAGCCCTGCTGTCCTACACTCTCCCCACACGGCACATTGCGAGAAATGGCTAAATTTCAATGATGCATTAACAAGATACAAATGTGCGGCGAAATTTATTAAATATCATGCGCGGCTTCCTTATTGCCGTTATCATTCGTAACTCCAAGTTTTGATAGCGAGATCTTAACTGCACGTGTCGCCATCTGCGTGGGATCTCAAGATTTAATATACATGTACGTTTTGCTGATCATTGTTCCTTCGGTTATCTTCACTTTGGGCCATTTGAGGAGCATGGTTTGCTAAGGCAATTACTATAATTTATTTCTTCTATTTCAATTTCCTTATTGTTTTCTTTTACGTGTTTCCTCCTTGTTTTTCTTTCAGCTGAATATTAATTACCTCTGTGTTGTAACTGAATCTTTTCTAGAAATTGCTCATTTTCATTTTCGTTTAAACTCTTATTGACTTTATTGAAATATTCCCAAATTTTCGACCCTTTTACATTTACAATAACCTGATTTACAGCTTCCATAACGTTACCTTCATTATTCCATAAATCAGGGACATCCTTTTTTATGGAATTACAATATATTACGTCGTTGTCATCATCCGTTAATGGGTTGGCGAATTTTAATGTGGAGCCGAGGTAACGAGTGGGTCCCATCAGAATAAATTCATACGAGGCGCTTTTTAGACACTCTATTACTCTCGCCTGTTGGCTGTCAAAAGCTTCTGCTAAATCAAGTAGACAACAATAAAAAGATTTTTATATTCATGAGTTCATCGGGACAGATGCTATAGCTAGAGATTACTTGATTATTTGATTATTGTTTGCCAGAAAGTTTCCGAGAGAAAACTTTCTCGTAATGCTAGTTCTAAAGTTTAATTGACTCCTCAAATAAAATGCTTCAATAATTCTGATAAAACAAAAGACCTAAACGCGTCAGTCTCAAGCTCTCATAGCGTAAAAGCATCTTGGAATTTCCTCTTCAATTTTATCTTTCGTCGTCTTTATTTTGATCGAAAGCTGAGCAAAAATATTTACACAAACTCCGTCGCGAGCGTCGTCTGTATCGGCCGCACGGATGTTTTATTTAATAACGTCAGACATGATGAATTCAAAACGCTGACAATTACAGGTGCGGGTGACTTGTGACGTCACATCGCGTATCAATTCGCTGAGCGGGAAATATTGCGGCATGTCGCGCGCCCGCCGCCCCAAATATACTCGCGTTTTATTCCATCCGTCAATTTATCGAATTTAGTCACAATTTATTGTTGTGTCTCATCGATAAAAATATTTATTGGTCGTTTGTCAGTTTTTGGAAAATTTAGGGCTTCATATTGATATTATGGGTTTGTGACTATGTTATTTGATAGCCAATCTGTTTTGGCAAACGTATTTGTTTTTAGAGGCATAACTTTTTAAACTGATGTTGCAATGTTATGCTTTGACGTAATCTAAATTGAAGTAGATACTTATTACGTAATATGGTCGAAGAGGCTGCCAATGTATTTTGTTGTACTAGGTACTTCGTCTTGTTACGTAACAGAGTAGATAACGTAGTGGCTGTAGATATTTCCAACGCTCCAGGCCTTAATATAGAATCTATTTTGTAAGAAAACTTCCTCTTTTATTATAAGACGTAGGCTTATGGGATTAAAAACTGAATGGCGCTTTTTTGTGGAGAGGAGGCTTTATAGGTAGCTGTGTAAAATGTTGATGATAGCGTTAGTCTTAACGATGTTGTTATATTTAGACTAGGGAAGCACTAAAGTCTCATGACTATCTAACTTTTGCAAGCTATAGTCATGGAAAAGTCAGTCTGCTTGAATGTTTTCTTTTTTATTGTTACAGTGAGAATGTCAAGACATTATTCTGGATTTCGTATGAGAAAGTAATAATGAATTTTGAAGCGAAGTTATGTGTGCTGGTAGAAACAAAGTGTTGATACTTCAAAATTTTATATTTTTCTTTATGAAGACAATTATAAATTCTGTTATTCTATACATTTTTAACAGCTCAGTCTAGACGTAGTAACTGTTACGAGCTATTATCGTGTACCGATCGTTAAGCTAAGATATTTGACTTTTGAGAATAGCTGCCTTTTTACAAATCACCATAAAGTCGAAATATATTGGTCATTTAAACATTTGCTCAGTGTCCAGAGTAATTGAACCCCTAGGTTTAAGGTGCTGAAGACACTAATTCGCCAAGTTTTTTTTTTTGGATTTTATTTAAAAGTCATTATTTACGTATTGCATTTGCGTAAATAAGTTGGTAAATAATTTTAGTACATTTTATTAACCAATCGTAATAAGATAGTATTGGATACAAAGTTTAGAATTGATCTAGTATAATTTAAAACACCGCTGCTCAATCACCACACCACACCACCACCACCAACACCACCACACCACCACCAACATCCACAAACTGACCACATCTGCGACCACATTAACAAAGGACTACTTTTATTATTTACCTAGTTGGCGTACTCCATTTATGGAAAGTAACAATGCCTATCGATGTTTTCTTTATAACAAATCACAATGGAGAAAATTAAAACCCGAAAATAACTCATTACTTACCACATTAAGTCCAAGGCATCATTTCATTCAAATCTTTAGGCAATAAGTTAAAAAGCAATTTGTTGAATCCACCTGGCCGGCGTGTCCTGCCAGTTTTTACTTCAATCCTCTTAATTAAACCGTTTGAGGGGTTTCAGGAATTAAGGCCCCTCCTGCTCCGCAACTTCCCTTTTCATAACTTCTTTAATTTCGCCGCGGATTTGCGGAATAGCAATGCCCGTTGAATATTCCATCGCCATTTTATGCAGGTACGAATAAAAGTTTTATCGTTTTAAGAGTTCCGCTGGTCGCGGTCATCTTTTTATGTTTTTGTGCATGTTTCAGTGTTCGGTCGCTCCGGGATGCGTCCTAATGAATAGCACGGCTCGTTCGGTATTGAAGGTGCGATTTTTTCAAATGCCGTTTTGTATTTTTATCAGTTCAGTGGATTGAGTGTATTTTTAAACGAAACAACTTGCGACTGACGGACAATGTGCATGTTTCAGTTTGAATATTCTTATTCTTATTCTTTATTGCACACAAAAATAAGAGAAATACATAATTACAACATTTAGTTAATAATATATTATGAGCGCTGAATAGTTCTAGCTTTCAGCGCTTAGTTTGTTATCGCTTTAAGCATTCTTTACATTCGACTAGCGTTTCGTCCAAATCTCTTTAATATGTACCTACCTACCTTTAAGTTAATTTCGAGTTTCGTATCCAAAAGTACATTCCAAGTTCCATTTTTAGCAACGGAAAAAGCCTACATACGATTAAAAGCTGAATATTGTATGAGAGGAATATATAAACTGCTACGTACTCACGTAGTTTTATCTGGAAATATATTAAAAAGCTCGACTCAAGCCTAGTTGGGGCTAGTAAATAGGCCAAGCTCGAGCCTTATTAGGATTCCGTCGTGTACGGAACCCATGTTCGGGGTCACGGTCAGCCGTAGCCTTTCGCGAATGTTCTAATTAGGTAGGTGGCATCTGTCGGAATGTTAGCCTTGAAGTGTTGCTAATGGGGTGTTACTACTTGTTACTCAGAGCTTTGGAATTAATTTTAGTTTTGTGTGACGTGTGTGAGTTTGACCTTTAGGGCACAAGGTTTCAGATAAGATAGAACTGAGATGAAACACGATTCTATTGTACTTACATAAAGTTTGAGCTCAAACTTACTCACGTAAGTACTTCAGTGATTGCGACCACATCACCATCATCATCCTCTCCATATAATCGCTCCCCATTATCCTGCTATAATTCTCAGTTCCGTACGTTACGACACAGAGTCCCAATTTAAAAACTAATTGACTATCACTCCTGGTGAATTCTAATTATGTAATCATGAAAACAGCTCCTCTCATCTGATATCAAAAGCCGGCGCATCCCCAGTCTCCTACATTAACAATTCAATCCGCAATTCCCAAAAGGCACGTAACAAACAATCGGAGGCAAAAAATGAACAACAACAAAACTAGATAAGATCCTATCTCCAAACTCCGGCCGGTCTATAAAAACCGTTAATTAAAACGATCTAAAATTAACTTTACCCTATTTGTAGCGCAGTATCGTTACGGAATAGATAGGGGCAGAAGACCAGCGCAACATAATGAGGCGCACTCACGCATTGACCTGAACGTACGATGTTCTCATCATCATGCCTAGCCATTTTCGCTAACTATGTCGGGGTCGGCTTCCGATCTCTCCGGGTGCAGCTGAACGCCAGTATTTTATTTGACACGAAGCGATTGCATATCTGACCTCTATTAACCAGCTACTGGGTTTTCTCCACATACCTAGGTAACGCTGGTTGACAGATTTTCAGGCTTTTGACTACCTGTAACAACTATCAAAGATCTCCAAATGGGAGCTGGGATCAACAACTTAACGTGCCTCCCGAGACAGGGCGAGGTCACAATATGTAGTGGATGGTCTCCCAACCACGGACTGTCCTCGGCAAGCGTAGCTTAACCCTCGATAGACCCGTGTGGCTGTAAATATTCAGCCACGAGCCCCTCTCTTACGGTGATCTCAAACTGTCAAATAAATGACAATCGCCTCGCGAGACGGCGTTATGACATACAGACATAATGTCTATGTGTGTGTACGTACATTTTTACTTATTGTAGTAAACTGGCCTTCCGTTTTATCTATATAATGGTAGTATCACTGAGTCAAAAGTTTCGCTATAGCAGAGCGTTCGAATGGCGCGATCGGAGCGATTGGAGCGAACGAAGCGAACCGAGCGAGCAGTGACGTAACAAATTAGCGGATTAATTTCGTTATTTACTGTGTGAGCTTTCGTTTGCTAGCTCAATAGCTATGGTGAAAGATTGATTTAATTGTGCTCTCGCCTTGTGGCTTAGGTAGCGGTGGGGATAGGTTATGTGGGTTAGTAATAGAGCAGGGATTACAATTTTGTCTGTAAAATTATAGTTTCTGCTGTTTACTCGCAAAGTTGCTGAATTGAATTGCTTATTTTAAATAGAAAGGTACACTGTAGAGTAGGCCTTAAGTTAATGGCAACACTTTGACCTGAAGAAGGCTTAGCTTACGTACGTAGTTTCAGTAGAATACGAGGCCAGCTTATACTGGCTCTGTTTCCACTGACGTGTCTACGGTGCCTAGAATTATATAGCAACATCTTTCCTTTCGGTTGTGTTATTAATGTATTATTGATTCGATAATCTTTTTTCTGTACCTACAAAAAGATAATAGAACAAACTATCTGTAAAACGATTTCCTAAAAATATGGCATTATTCGATGCTGATAACGATAAACATATATATCTCATTAACGATCATAATATCCACCCCAAACACAGCGGAGTTTAATGACATCAACATGTTTGCACAAGTACACCCCCACATAATCCTTCGGGAAATTATGTTACATTACGTTAATGAGAGCGTATCATTTTGTTTCTATGTGGTTGCAACTTAGATACCTTCGTTTTATTACACCCGCACTGGAGTAACATGTTGTTCATTTCAAAAAGCAAATATAATTTTATGAAAAATCTAAAAAGATATGACATTTGCTTGCTTCCTGCTAATTTCTGCTCAAAATTAGCAGGCTACTGCATAACATGTGTATTCCAGGCTTTTAGTTATAACGTATATTTGTTCTAATTCCACGCGCTAGTCCCGTCACTACTTGTACCCTGCAACAATTTGAAATTCTCTCCGTTATTGCGTCCTATGTAAAAAGTTTTCTCTAGACGAGGGTCAAACACTTCTAAAGGAATAACTTTTTACCTTACTTTACTTTACTTTTAAAGGTAAGAAAGCGCGCGTCAGGTTTTATTCTTGGTTATTTTCACACCTTTTAGTGGTTGTTTCGGTGAATTAAAATCTCGACGGATACAGTTAAATATGAATGTACAAGAAACTCATTTAATATGAAAATAACATTAAACTTATACTGTCACTTACGGGATATCTTCCGTGATTGTTCATTATTTTGAGCTCCCGATATCCCGTAAGTGACAGTATAAGTTTAGTTGTAAACCGTGAAAGCTTAAAACAGTGTTTGATAATAACATTGTCTGGTCCCTGTCATGTCAATTAAAAATACTGAATACATGTCTACGGTCTGATCCTATTTTCCGGGTGTCTATTAATGTAATTACCCCGTCTTTTACCTCTCCGTGGGCCTAGAAAAGGTGAATAAGAGATCATAGTATTATTATTTAATTATATTGATATACAGGTCAAATACCATTTCAACAAATTATTGAGAGATGGGTAAAGAACCTTGCACCTACACCATTTCATCAAGTTGCAAAAATCAAGTCAATTTCGCAGCCTAGTATTACTAAAAGGTTCCCTTCAAGTCGCAGCGCTTAAAGCCAGACCCTCACCTTCTAACTCTAAAGAAAACTTTACACCCATTAGCAACAAGTACCTTCAACGTGAAAGAAAAACGCCTCTCCTTTAAATCAACACAACTGTACGTAAAACAAACTCCTTTGAAAAGAACTCTCGAGTCAGATGTTTTTCTTTCAAGGCCGGCTCTAATGCTACGTCATTACACATACTTCACTTTAAGTAAACGTCAAACGCATTTCTTGGGTGTAATCGATCACAATCACCATGCGGCCATGCCCGACCACGGTGTACGCACATTTGGGATGTAAATAGGCCATCCTTATCCCGCTTTTTGCGAAATATCCAAACAAATTTATTCAGTGAAAAAAATCAGGCAGCGTGAGATAGTCGGCGATGTATTGTACTTTAGAGGTAAAAATCAGTGCGCTTATGTCTTATTGGAAGGAGGCAGAATTAATCGAGTGTGTCATGGTAAATGTTCGTTTTTTTGTTCGGTAGTTTTTTATCTGTACTTTGATGGTGTCATTTGTTTAGATGAGGTTCGATTTAATGGGTTAAATCTGTCGCGTGTTTGATAGTAAAATGAAAGTTCGTAAATGGATTTATATTCTTAGCTAATTTTTGTGGTGATCTGTGTGTATCTATAATAATTACAGTGTAGGTACATCTATTTCAAAATAGATCTATCAATAAATTGGTATATATATTTACAATCTAATTAAACTTCTCTACTGGCATATCGTAAATAAAACAACGTTTAAAAACAAATGAACGTAGGTGGAAATTAAATTAAACTCTCACATTATTTTATTCATTAACTCTTCGTTATTAATACAGTTGAAATAATTTTTAGAACCACAATTACCAGGCTGTGAGTATTAAATATCGGGCGTTTAACTCTGGCAGTTATAAAGTTATAACTATAGTTAAATAGGTCACCCTGTATAGCAGCGCGGTTAAACGGCCTCCGCTTGTGTATGGAGTTATTTACTTGAATATGGTTGTGTTATTATTGTGAAAAGCGGTTGTTTATGTACATGGACTTATTTTTTTCTTCTCCAGTCAATAAAAACAGTCAGTAATTGCCTATTTTCAAGAAAGTTCCAGTTTTCATGCATAGAAAGAACGCGGGTTTCACGATCACACATGACAAGATCCGTGACACCGCGAGGTAATCAGATGAACCGGGTTACGGTATCAGCGGTGGATGGATGAATGCAAATCAGTACGAATATGTTCGGAGTTCTAGTATGTTCTTAAGTTAGAGGTGTTGCAAATAGGTAGGTAGGTATGTTATGAGATCTCTCCACAGACTTCTAGGAAATCTGAGGACTCAACTTCACCATCATTTACTCATTTTCTCGACGGCATGTAAAGTCAAGTCAGAGGCCCATGTGTGGCATAAAAACTCTGACATCAGGTTAGGTACTAACCACTCGAAAAACAAGACCATCATTTAGAATTTTAAAACATTTATTTCTACAGATTTATGTACCTATTTATAATACATTTATATCTAATTTAGATATGTTGCCAATGCACCCATTGGACAAAAGGACTGGTCTATGGTTATCCATAAAACGCACTTCCGAATAGTGATAAATAATTGCACGTTTCGACGGCCGCGATCCCACACTCACCGATCTGCCACCGCCTGCACCGACGCGGCTGTAATGAGTACGTGCCTACTGCCACATAATTAAAACATCGAATCGCATAATGATATTATAAACAACAAGTGTTCATAACTGCGTGAATTTATTTTAACTTCGATGAAAACGCTTCATAAAATTGCGAAGTGATTTCGTGATGTTGTAAAAAGGAAACTATTTTTCACGCTTATAATTTTATGGATACTTTTGCTTTACTTCTTTTTCTTTTTATGTGGATAAAATAATATTTATTCTACCCAAAAATATCAATATTATCAATATTGGTTCCTGTGTTGACCTCAGGATGTATTCATTAAAATTCCTGCAAACACAAGGAAAATCTTTTTATTAAAACTACTAGCTTATGCCCGCGGCTTCGCCCGCGTGGAGTTAGGGAATTGCCCACGGGATCTTACTTTTGGGATAATAAGTAATCTATGTATCTATCTGTAATACATACATAGATTTACAGATACTTGCTTATAACTTGCAATTATTAGTTTAAAGTTATATCAATTAAATTAGATACGTGAAAATTGATACCTTGGTTTGAGATTGGACATGGATTTACTGGATTTTATCTGAAGAGTATGTACACAAATTTTTCACAAGTCAATCGACCCCGAGAATAAAAAGTTTCACAGAAAATTCAACACCCTATTTCACCCTCTAAGGGGTAGGAATTTCGAAAAACTGATACTTTCTCTTCACAAAAAATACACCCTCCAATTTTCATATCTCTGGGACCCGCGGTTTGGGCTGTGCGTTGGTATATCAGTCAGCCAGTCAGGACATGGAATTTTAAATTGGGGAAGATTTTGGAAAAACTGTGATACACGTATCTCATCATTTTAACTGAAGTATATGTAGACACATTTTCAAGTCAATCGACCCCGAGAGAGTTTCACAGAAAATTCAACACACCGTTTCACCCTCTTAGGGGTGGAATTTCAAAAAACCCTTTCTTAATACCTACTCTTCACAAAGAATACACCCTCCAAATTTCATGTTTCTAAGACCAGCGGTTTGGGTTGTGCGTTGATATATCAATCAATCAGTCAGTCAGTCAGTCAGTCAGGACTTTGAATTTTATATGTATAGATGAACCATATCTCTGTGTTTATTAACTACTGGATTAAATTAATAGTGTCGTAGTTTTTTTAAATTAAGTAAGTTAGTTATTTTTTATTCTACTTTTATTGAGAAGAGTCTTTTAAAAAATTACAATAAGGATTTTAAGGCTTTCTCAAAGTAATAGATTTCCTAGTCTTCACAGTGATATTCATTCTTGAAGCTGTCTATGAAGGCTCATATCTAATGGACATCGAGTTGCATATTTACTGACTGGAAAGACCATGAAAGTCACTACAAAGCTCTAATAAAATTTTAAAAACAAATATTAAATTCTCAGTCCTTAGCAGTCCGTTCACCTTGTTTCAAGGAGTATCTTGGAGTGGGAAAGTTTCAAACAGACATAATTTGACGTCGGATCACAGCCCTCACGCCTCTTTTTTATCATTATTCTAAAGCGTCCCTCTTCAAGTACACGAAATAAAGAGCGCCTCCGTGATTAGAATAATATATTTCTTAAAAAGTAGGACGAGAATAATTCTAGAAATGTGCTCGTATTTCGTTAGACTTGCAAAGGGTTAGCGGGATACCTACCATATTATAATATGCTGTACAATTTGAATATAACTAAGTTTGAAAGGAGAATCTTATTTCTAGAGAATAAACTACCTACTTATAAAAACACTAGATTTTGCCCTTGGTTTCGCCTGCATATGAGTTGTAAACTATCTCACGGGGGCATTGTACGGGAATAGAATGTTTATTAAGTCTTTGCTCACAGGTAGATTGTGCACCAGATTCCATCAAAATTCAGCCGTTGAGGCTACTTAAAGGAAACAAACAGACAAAGTAGTATGGATAGCGAAAGTTTTGTTGATTTGTGCTGTTGGTCATACAGACAAAGTCAGTAAAAAAATTGACATTCTACTACTATTTACCATCATTTTACAAAACAATTAAGGTTTCCGGAACTATCTCTGATGAAAATCAATATTGAATGCTCTGAAAATCATTACATAAGTATAATTATAGTTCCCTAGAACACCACAATACCCCAGAACAGTACACCTCCTAACCACATTTCAAGTCTCGAATTATACCACATTAATGTTACAAGAGAAGCATGTCTGAACACGAGAGCAACTCTAAACTAATCCGATGTATCAGGATCGGTAATAACACGATTTTGAGAACACACCCTGTATAACATATCGTGAGAACAGGCTGTATAACATATAGTGAGAACAGGCTGTATAACATATAGTAAGAACAGCCTGTATAGTGCGCGCGGTGAGAGAGTTGGCGAACAAAGTGTAGTGCGTTCTTCGAGACTTGCCCACATATGTATGGATACTATACTTGCTCATGTTATGGTCAGAAATAATCCTACGGTAACGTTTTAGATATACCCTATGACACTCGGGGATAATGAAGCTTCCCAGTAGTGAAATATTTTTTTTAATCGGATCAGAACTTACCAACATACAAACTTTAGCTTTTTATAATCTTGATAAAATTATATGAAAACCACGGGTCACTATGTTCGTATGTATACGCTAATCTCCGAAATGACCCAATCAATTTCAATGAAATTTTTTGAATTTATATGATAGGTTCTAGCTTGTAAGATAGGAGAAATTTTGGACCCGATAGGTGGCGCTATTGTAAGTATTTTTTTTTAGTAAATTTAATTATTGAAATGTCTAGGCCTGACCTACATATACTATGTACGGCTATGCCTGGCCTGTGTACGACACGTATGGTTAGACACAGCCCACATTTATATAAGTACTACGTATGGCTAGGCCTAGCCTACTCAAAGACAGTATTACAGCGCAAGGGCTTCGAAGATCATCGATACCGTTTTATTTCAAGTTTCGGCTGAACAAATTGGAAAGGCACGAGTAAGAAGGAATTGCGGTTCAAGATCGCATGTTTAAAAAAAAACTTTGGTGGTCTTCGCTTTTAGTTTCCAGTGGCTCTATGATGTTTAAAGCAGCATGATATGAAAAAAAGGAAATAATAAAAAAAAGTATCTCTAGGCTCTTGCAATACTAGTGTTCAGCTGCTTTTAGTTAGACTACACTGAATAGTCTAGGCAGATCATGATCTCTTAACTCTTACAAAATACTAATTAGATACATCAAGTTATTATAACATCTTCAGAATTACTGATTGTAAGAAAATGTTTCAAAGAGCATACAAGAACGATGCAATTTCTCTACTCTACGCAAAGAAGTGAATCATAGTTGTTGTCATACTATTACATCATTTAATTTTACCAATCGCGTTCGCTCATACCTTGTTCTCAAAACCCAAGCACCGCAGTTCCTGGCTAGCGGTCGGGCGGGCCGGCGCCGGCACAGACCTCGTGATCCAATATTATTCTATGATAAATTACTTACCCTCCGCCGAAGCTTTGTCCCTTCCTCCCACTCCTGCTCCAATGGAATCCTGCGCCATTTGTCTTTGCGTCTATATCTGAGCTAGTACTCCTAGATTTCTAACAAAGTCTGGGCTATCTATCTTGGATGAAACTTCACTTAGATTGACAGTTGCCCGAGATTCTTTGTGCTTTGGATGCTTTCATGTTTTTCAAATAAGTCGATGTTTTCTCTACAATAGATTGGAGCGGTGAGGAGGAAAGTGTGTGGGTGTGTTCTTAAGAGACCCTGTGTTTATTTAACCGTCTACGCTATATTTCTTGAGAAAATAGCTGTTTTATCAGCTAGTTAATATTTTCACAACTACAAATATTGTTATTGCATGCGTAGTGGTCGCGTAAATAAAGAAGCCATGATGCATACTGTGATCAGTGTGCTGATTGCACTTTTATCATGTATTTACTTACTGTAATGATAAATTAGAAGACAATCGGAGTGTTGAACAACCGCCATTTTACGGCTGATACGCTCATGATTAAAACATTTAACATTTTGATTGACAGCCCCTTCCAGAAATAACTTCCAAAACAGATTCAATTTCCGTTATGTTCCGTTATGCTTCCATCTTATCGCTCCGTAAATGATTAAGCCACTGCTAATATTTGCATTAAATACAGAGGCTCCATTCTCTCAAGAACAGGAAGCATTTCAGAAGGCGGCTGACGGATAACGAACTCACAATCAAATAGAAACAATTAGCAAGTTGTGAGGCAGTATTTCCTCGACAGATCTCATATCCCCGAAGGCTCCATACATTAGTATCGACAGATGTGATTGCATATTCAAGCACCCCCTTGGTTAAGGACGTGGCTCCAAAACACTTATGTGGACAACCCTCCGTAGGCCCGCAAATCGAATCAGGCCTACCAACCCTTAGGGCACTCGATGGACGACATAATTCCCTATTTGCTTGCCCACGAGATTTCACCCGCATCTCAGAAATGACAACGTTTGTCTTCCAAATAAAATACACTACGACTTATGAGAATATGGAGAATTTATATGGATGAATAACATTGTTGTTGCCGGTGGTCCGTTTAATGACGTCGACGTTTGGAGATGTTGTATCAAATACGAACGAGGGTCGTGTTTCAGATGTTCGGAATTACCTGAAATTATTCTACAAAAGTGGCCTTTTCGGATGACGGAACTGACAGGCCTCCATCATCAGTTCTATTCTTAATTTTATGTGTTTCATATTTAATAATGATAGTTATAATGAGAACCATTCATAATTGAATCTCATTAAAAGTTGCACTACAATAATTCAACACAAGTTGTCCGTACATCTGATATAAAAACTGCAGATCCAACTAAACATCAAAACTTTTAATGTAACGTTACCCGTCGTTAGAATTAAAGCGCTGCACGAGCAGCGAGAGCGACGGGAGCGGAGCGAGTGAACCCACCTGCGATATTAAAAGTCACGTCTTATCCTGAACAAGTGGAAAAAAGAAAGGGTAAAAGTTCCCGTTGCCGGTAAAATATTCACCTGAACATATAACGCGCGCGGACCGTGATCTTCACTCTGAAATTAAACAAGTTATGAATGGGAAACTTCCAAGAACGGGATTTAATAGTCGTGGATAAGTAATAACTGAGTTTCATTAGTATTCGAAACATTTTATGAATAAAGTTGTGGTTATTAATGGCACTATTCGCTGTTTCGTATCCGCGCGCTCGGCTCTAGGTTTATAATTTAATTTGTGAACAATATTCAGGCGGGAGCTTAAATCAATGTAGCTTGTTACGTGTGTGGTCGGATACGCGATGAGACCACTGTTTAGTGCCACTAATTATTGCTATGAATATTAATTCTATTTTCTCGTCGCTGCTTTTTATCTATTTAAAAATAAAAGCTTTAACTTTGCTCATATATTTCAGCCGCAGAAAATAAAACGAAATTAACATCTATTGCTGCGTTAAACGTCGCTGTGAAGGCTACGAGAGCCATTTTGAAAAATATTGTGCGCTCTTGAGCGGACGCTACAAAGGGGAACTTTGTTGCGTTTTTACTTGAATGCATATTTATTATTTGAAAGGCGTAGTAATGAAACCTGTGAAGTTATAAAATGAAAGAGTTAAAAAGAAAACTGTGATCGTTTTAAGCTTTAGTTGACACGGTGACAAAACAACATGTTAAACATTTTGAATGAAATAAAACATTTTCTTTTCTTTTTTAAGTGATAACCAGCTAACTATACAACGTAGCTTTTCTTTTGTCACTTTTAAAACCAAATCTTACTCAAATTGTTTCTCTAAATACTACCATACTACCACTATAAACATCTTTCAAACTCCCAACTTTTTCAAACCAAAGTTTATTTTTAGAAATCTTATCATTAACTAGGTTTTAAATATCCTTATTAAGTTCCTTAAAAAATAATTAATTAATTGCAGTGCTTCCAACTGTCAAAAGAAAAAAACTAATATTCAAAAGAGGCTTCGGGTAATCAGGCAAGGCTTCCTTTATTGAACTCGCGATTAACTATAAAACCTTTTGGAAGGAAAGTCAACAGCACGAGGATTTAGTTTTGTTTTATCGGTGGCATACGGAAGGACGGCAATCGGTGCTGGCTCCCTAATGAATTGACCTGAGCCCAATGGATCGTGTAATGTTTGACTGATTGCTCGCCAGCCTTGTAATGTTTATACCTATGTGATATACTTTGTTTTTTATTGATTGATCTGGGTTTCTGTTGTTTGGTTGTTTTTGGGATGAAGAGTAATAGAGAAGTATGGAAGAAGAAGACATGCTGGATATAAGGGCTAGAGAACGATGATGATGATGTCCTGAGTTTTTGTTCAGTTTAGAATACTCTATGTAGGTGTAGGAATAATTTGCCTCATTTTTTTTTTTTTATAAAAAACATTATAATTATGGTAAAAGCATCCGCGGTTTTTTTTTAAGTTAGTACTATAGTATAAGATCTACCTAACATCACGCCTGTAATCCCCAAAGTCAAAATCAAAATCAAAATTTTTTATTTCACATAGGCCTCGATGGGCACTTATAAAACGTCGACAAAAAGGTGCACGGTTCGGCTTGGTCGT
Source organism: Noctua comes (assembly GCA_963082995.1). Taxonomy (NCBI): domain Eukaryota; kingdom Metazoa; phylum Arthropoda; class Insecta; order Lepidoptera; family Noctuidae; genus Noctua; species Noctua comes. The sequence continues at coordinate 18,546,715 of OY720272.1, forward strand.
TTCCTCACTCTCACTTTCCCTCAACTCCATGGTTACTCTTTCCAAATCATTTGGTATTACAATATTACTATGGATATAGCATTTGTACTTAAGTATGGGGGGACAGCGTAGGCCAGACAATAAGGCGTTGCTTATTACACAAAAAATTGTGAACAAAATAAAAAGTTAACAAGCAGCTGGGCATCTACAAAGCCTACAATGTTCACACATTCACAAACAATCGATAAAAAGAATCTATTCAAAGGTAAGAAAATATTGTAAAATACTAAATTAAACAAGTGACACAAATACTGTTATCAGTGCTGTAACTATTTGGAGCAAAAGATATAAATGATTTGAAAGCGATTGTAAAAATAAGATCAGAAAGAAGAGAAAAAATGAGGTTGAGAATAGTTAGAGACATTCACATATTTGTGCCGTTTATGAGCTACCCGGGAAGCCGTATGCGCAGAAGGAACTTAAACCAAACTTCTTTATCTTCAACGTAGTCCTTGATTTTGTAATATGCTTTTTTAAAAAGGACACGTTTGATGTAGTTTTTGAACTTTCCATCGGCCAGTTCTATAACTGACTTTGGCAACTTATTATAAAAGTGTATGCTGTTTATAAGAAAAGACTTGCTAGTTTTTGTTAATCTGAATTTAGGTATTACAATTTCGTGTTTACTGCGTGAATTTATATTATGAAAGTGGCTTCTAATTTTGAAAAGCCCTCGATTTTTGCGGACATATAAAATACATTCTAAGATATAAAGTGAAGGCAGGGTCAGTATATCAATCTCTTTAAATTTTTCTCTGAGGGACTCGCGAGGACCCATTTTATAGATCGCGCGGACTGCCCTGTTTTGTAGAATGAAAATTGAGTCAACGTCTGCTGCTGATCCCCACAGCAGAATGCCATAGGCCATAATACTGTGGAAATAAGCATAGTATACAAGCCTAGCTGTAGCCACATCAGTTAACTGCCTTATTTTTCTTACTGTATATCAGTAGCGAAGGGTCAATTTTGTAAGAGGTAAGCTGGAGTACATATCTTTAATGTGATTATATCATTTGTCTATAGAATACTGGCTGCGCCATTTTTCAAAGGGAAGCCGGTAGGAATCGAGTTGTACGCAACCTTCGCCACTGCTGTATATGCAGCTGAGCTTAACTTACCCGAAAGAGTTCTAATGTGCGCGCCCCACTGCAATTTTGAGTAGATAGTAATCCCTAAGAATACAGTTTCCGCTATAATATAAAGTTCTATGCCGTCAAGATTTAAATCCAGATCCCGTTGCGGTACATTCGGTAAAGAAAACTTCAGGGGTAGGTAGAGGTGTACCTAATAGAACATCCACATTTCGCCAGTTATGTTTAAGTCCCTTGTAATAGGGAGCGAGACTATTTTCATCAAGGGGCATAAATCTCTAGACTCCGTGGCTGCTACGGAGAAATTCCTGATGGAACTACCCAATAACAATTACCCCGACCTGGGAATCGAACTCAGGACCTCATGCTCAGCAATCGCGTTTGCCACCACTAAACCAGCGAGGCAGTAATAGATCTAAATAAGTCTAAGTGAATCTATTGGGATTATTTTCAACCCTGAAGTAGCCCACTATGCCACTTATACACGCCTATGTCGCATATCAAACTCAAAACTTTAAAATAATTGTCTACTGACATCGTCCAACTCCTTTTTAAACTGTACATTACAGTTACACACGACAACAATATTAGTGTAACAAAATTTCCGTCCAGTTGGAGGGTGTCCGGACAGCCCGAAGGTGTCCGAGGGTGTCCGAGGGTGTCCGGAGCGGACATAATTTAATACATTGACGACATCTTCGTGCTGGCGGGTCCACGTTGCGTGACCCACGTACCTAACCGTTGACCTGATAAAAAGGTGATCGGAATCGTGGATGTAAGGGATAAGAGGTAGCGAGAGTCTAAAATAAGTTTGCACTTACTTTAAAGTTCTTACAAACTGGTTGTAATCTGTTCGAAACTAGGTTCTTAGATCAATCGGTTGTTTAAATGATAATTCTCATTATTCCATTACTTAGGGCTTGAAAAAAAAAACTTGTAAAAATCCTTTAAATGTGTTTTTATTTCGTAGTTATTCGTGTAGTTTGTCATACAAGAAGTTTTCCCAAAACTTTTATCCCTTAGAACAGATAACTTAAACTACAAAAAAAAAAATGGATTCGCTTTGGTATGTCTGTTTATGAACGTAGATAGTTTAAAACTTTAATTTGAAATGTTAAACGGTTTGTCTGAGTTCTCGGGTAAAGCAATAACATATCAGAAGCGTTTAAACAGTTTTAAGTTATTGGGTATCTACTACTAAGGCAGCTGCTTGCGGTGATAGCGGTGGTATATTCTTTAAATACAGGTATTTACTGTTGTTATTTTTTATATATATTGGTAACTAAATACTTTATGATTTACATGTGAGATTCTAGCTTGAGTGACTGACTCAGCTTGTTCTTATTTTTCACGTCGCTTGCAAGACATAATTTGGCCCAAAACTTCACCACCTCTACGGCGTCAAAAATCGCAAAGTCCTTGTCGCAGATACCAGTGCCTAAGTTCTGCAGATACAGCAATCAAAGCGATTCGGCCGGCTCCGAACAGATTGTCCACTCACTATCTTTTGTGCCACTTATCAAGGGCGGCGTTTTGTGAACAAATTCTTTACTTTTTCCTGCGCTACTCACTCGCATTTATTAAAATAAGGTCTGATCCAATACATTGTGCGTAGTAAATTACGTCACGATTGTTGATCGCAGATTTTTGGGAGTATCTCGAAGGTGGATGGAAATACTTTATCTATGTATTTTTGGGAGTAGAAAGTAGAAAGAACGTAGCTGAATGATATAAATTCGACCACAATGTCTCTGAGGATATTGTGGCCTAATATAATTATATCATTCATGGTGTTCCTTGTGGAACAATCTCGACTGGTCACATCTATTTTGGTCTGTTAGGCCGGTTCAATATTTTACTCTTACAACCTGTTCTAAAATAAATCCCACTTCTCGCAGGAGCCATCATATATCATCTTAAGGGAAAGGGGTCGGCTTACGGTATAACTGGATGCAGCTACATACCAGGATTTTACATAGAGCGTCTGCCAATCTGACCCAGTTACTGGGTAATACTGGTTGTCAGACTTTCAACCTAATCGTTTCAAAATGATTGGAAAAGCAACCGAGCGTACCTATAGTGGCAGTCGACCAACTACCTTAAGATGTATTATAGTAGTTTTCAGAAACACTATACAATCTCTAAACGAATCCCTAAATAAAAGAGCGATTTGGATTTTGAAAGCTCGTCTCAACGCTAAGAGTTCAAATTCGAAAAGTGCAGTAATGTTTAAATGTCACTTAATGTTGGTGAAAATTGACATTAGCCGGGTTTTGGGTTCATGACCTTTGAAATGATCGTTGTAGAACCATGATTACTTTGGTCATGCACTTTGTAACCCAGAGAAAAATAGAAAAACGTTTGCGATATACCTTTTAAGGTCTAACAGGGTTTAATTATTCCATACTCGTGCTACTAATGGACGTTTCTCAGAAATACGTCGCTTTTTATTTCTTTAAAAAGTATTTTTACCTGCGTTTTTGTCATCGTAATGAATGATACTGGGAATTTTATTGCAATAATGTAGCTTTTGTTTATTTTTAAAATTAGTTTGCTACTGTCTACATACATAGTTTATGTGGATAATTTAAACTAAACAATCCGTTTATGTCGGTTGTCCACACCGACCTTATAATCTATGACTCGTGAGCGATATAACTTGAAATAAAAGTATTCGCTTGCATTTTCCTAAAAATGATCATTCAATGTCATCAAATAAAAGGTCTGTCTATTTATTAAATACTTTGTTGTACACCACTAAGATCAAGATGGACAAATATATATGTTTATGTACCTTTTATACTTTAAAAACTATTTAAGCTTCAGACTTTCACATTTTTGTAACGATATGCTAGCTTTCTATGACGCTCTCTGGTTATGTCGATGTTACTACGAAACTGTAGAAAATGGTAGAAGCTTGATAAAATATGTTCATGGAGAGAACCAACATTTATTCCAAACTAATCTTGGCACTGAAAATTCAATATAAATAATCCTCCCATCACAATTTCCTCGTAAACCAACAGGAACTGAGCCCAGCCGTCGATCGGTGACTGACTATCTATTAATACAGCGACCAAATTTCCTGGCTTCCACTAGATATACATATTTCGCAGCATTCACACTTCGCCACACTTCCAGCGGTATCTCTCTCAATTTATCTGCCTCCGCGATAAAGTAAAATACATGTCAAAATTGAGTTTACGTCTAAAAACCAATTTGGATTATCTGATTTGCGAGTTTATATATAAAAATGGATTTTCTGTGCTGCGGATACGTTGTTCGACGTGTTTATTTATTTTGCTGAGCAGCTTACAGGATGGGACTAGTCGTCGGTAATGAAGTTTTCATGTAACTGAAACTGAGCCAGATATTATATCGCACTGTTTTTACATAACATTCGATAGTCTTACTATCTTCGAAAAGAACCTTTCTCGTAGGTCGATTTAACAAACTGTTCAAACAGCAAATTACCCTAAATCATCGCCGCAGGTCGTTGACCACTTTATGTAACTATCGACGTATTCCAACAGTTCTTGATCTTGCATAAACAGGCACTTTTTTTTTTTTTTTGTTTGTCAATCGGAACATAAATCTTCTATCATAATTTAGATAGCTAAACCACAAAACAAACACGAATTCATCACGACACCGACAGCTGATTATGTTTGTATAACTCAGTCACGCTAGTCTGTGTAGCGTGTTAATATTGCACTTTTAACCCGATCGTGCAACCCAAATCGGACGGTTCCGATCAAGTGCCGCTGAGGGCGTGAACCTACAAATTCAAAATCGAAACTTCGCCTATCGCAATCGATATTCGCGATCGTTCGTCAGTATCGAATTGACTCGGTATACCGACCCTGGTCACGTAGGTACCGTATCTTTATTCCGCGACCTATTTGCCGTATCGCCTCCCAATCGTTTAGTTCTCGATTGACTTTATTAGTTTTGTATCGATTCAGCTTTGTTACCGTCATTAACGCCGAGCGTTGAATCTTTTTTGTGTTTCGTACTCGTGCTCGTGTGTGATTCGGTTCGTGAGCGAAGTACTTAACAGTACGGGTATCATATAACAGTGTTGTTGTCTTCGCTGTAATGTATCCCGGTATAACGTCTGATGTATACATTCTATGAGAATACACGAGTATTTGTATTCTGTTTTATCATAATATATGAGTCCCTTGTTTATGAGTTCTTTGTTAAATGGCATCTATTTGCAGGTATTTTAATTATTTTCCAAGTTAGCATGAATTTTTTTTTTTTTTTTTCATGTTTTTCTATGATGTTGCTTTCTAGTTTTTGTTGAACTATTACGATTGTTATTTAAAGTTTTTATTATTGCGAGCGTGTTCACAGCATATTGTCGTTATACGCTTTTGTTTTTAGTGTCTTGTTTGATCCACGCACAAATCCACGTTATATCCCGCATGTATTTTTACTAACTTTATTAACTTTCTCCGTTGACAGCGATGCGGACGAACTTTTTGACGCCTTTTAATTATTTTCTGCCTTTGATACATGTAGGTACATATTTTTATTTAATTTATTCATTTAGACAACCGTGTATTTTTGGTGTATGTTTTGTTAAACATACACCAAAAATACATGTTAAGGTACTCATTAGAAGATGAGACGGTAAGCATTAAACATAGGAGTAGGAAATGCAGTTACAAAACAGATTTTACTTTTTTACATAGTTTTTTTTTAAAGTCTGTGTCTGTCTGTTGTCTGTCTGTACTAATGAATACAATATGTTAAAAAAAGCCTGGGTTGTGGAGGTCCGATAGGCAGTCGCTCCATGTAAAATACTGGTATTTAGCTGCATCCGGTTAGACTGGAAGCCGACCCCAATATAGTTGGGAAAAGGCAGGCAGATGATGTTAAAAAAGTCTGTACGATCCGAGCGTGAGGCATGAGGTACTGAAATTAGATTCTATTTATGTTATCTGTTTTGGATAGCAAGTAAAAAAATACCCCGATGTAAATGAAATAAAATGTACTAAGATGAGGAAACTTACATGGCAACACAGGGGCGCGAGCGCCGACACTCTAGTCGCTTCACAGGTAGTGACGTCATAAACAAACAATTTACGATCAACCATACTTATGCTGAAGATGGTGTTGTCACGTTTTAAAAGTTTGTTAGAATTTAGGGAAATGATGTTTTGGGACAAAAATCATCCGTTTTAAAATTCATTAGTATTTTTATTTTGCTGAATATTTTGTTTCTTATTTTATTTGGTAATGTCATATGTATACCTATAAGCAACGTTTCGGATCGGACAGGGTTTTTTTTAAACATATTGTATACATATTTTATGAGAAAGTTAAGAAAATAAAAAAAAATATTAACTCTTGCATTTAATGTTATGTACGGGATTTGAAATCTTCTATACGTATAAAATTCAAAGTCCTGACTCTCTGACTGACTGATATATCAACACACAGCCCAAACTGCTGGTCTTAGAGATGATGATTTTTGGAGGGTGTATTCTTTGTGAAGAGTAAGTATCCACTAAGAAAGGGTTTTTCGAAATTACACCCGTTAGAGGGTGAAATGGGGGGTTGAAATTTCTGTGAAACTTAATATTCTCTGGGTCGATTGACTCGAAAATTGGTGTACCTACACATTCTTCAATTAAAATGATGAGATACTTGTATCCTATCCTTGTGTCAGATATTATTCGACATCCACGCGGGCGAAGCCGCGGGCAAAAGCAAGTCTTATATTAACTATTATAAATGCGAAAGTTTGAATGAATACACGTTTGTTACTCAATCACGCCAGAACGGCTGAACCGATCTGGATGAAACTTGGCACAGTGATAGATTATAGTCTGGTGTATCACATATATTACATATTGTCCCAGGAGTAAGATCCCGTGGGCAATTCCCGAACTCCACGCGGGCGAAGCCGCGGGCATAAGCTAGTGCATTTATATTACATTTTTTCCGATAACGACACAACGTTAAGCCCCCGCATTGTAGCTAAATGAAACATTTCCCCAAAGAAAAAAAAGCGAAATCCGAAAAAATAATGTAAGTTTAAACCGGTCACCCGTGGCCAACATTCACAGCCCGGTTGAATGGTGATCGCTTTGTGCGGGAGTGAACTCAAACACGCTGGCTCCTCTCTGTACTACCGAGCTTGTGCCGCGCGCCGAGGGGATGTGGTGTAGCACGTACTTTGTACACGTTGCTGGAAATCTGGGAAAATTATCATAGATCATTCTGGGAGATGTCAAAGAGTGTTTATGAGAGTTTATGCGAAAAATAAATAGAGTGAAAGTTATAAAGGTGGAGCATTTTTTTTTGCTTTATTAGGATACCTCTTTACCTAATAGATTTTTTCTAAAACAAACAAAGTTGCAAACATCGACGCCATTTTAAACTAATTTTCCCATCTGCAGTTTTACGTCACTCGTTCACGTATTGAAACAAGTTCGAACGAGTACACAGTCCATCTGGATGCTGTTTAATTTAATGCCAACGATTTCCTCTCGTCCGTATCAATTAGGTCCCTGATCCCCGCCATGTTGAGCAAAAATTGTGAATGCCCAACAACTAAGTTAAACAAAAAGTTGGACGCGGGCTGTATTGACACACTTCGACACAACTATTCCTGCGTCGACTACAACATATTTCGTATTTGATTTGAATGAAAATAGACGTGCTTTTCACGTTGAATATACATTGAATTTATTCGAAAAAATCGTCTATACCGACGTGTTTCTATGAAAATAAAATATAATTCAGATGCTAGCGGTACAGCTGAAATAATATGTCAAATTCAAAAAGTTGGGGTGGCGATTTGATCGTATATTTTTAAGTCAAACAAAAAAAATGTATGAAAAAACAATGACTTTACGAACGACAAAGGGCACCTTTGGCTCTCATTTGTCGTAGTCAACCTTCGCGTCTAAATCTGCGATTTCAAGCCCCGGAATCTGTGCGTAACAAGGCAGCATCTATTAACAAACATAATCCCCCGGGCGGTCAGTATCCCCGCATATCCCATTAAAGAGGACAAACAATAAATTCGGGATAAAAGTGGGCAAATCCTTCGGGCGGACGGACTCGATCCGTCGACCCCGAAAGACTGTCCAGTGTAGAGATAAACATCGATAAGGGAGGGACTATCGGGCGCGTGTTCATCTGCGTACTTTACGAACGGTACCTTCTATTTATGCAAAGGTGGGAACTTTCCACTTTTTATGGCAGTAAGTTGGACTGAAATATCGTCAGTTTGATGTAGGTAAGCGTCGACGTGAGCAGTCGAAGGTTCTGTTGAGATTCTTGCTCCAACTTTCGACGAAGTAACTGTATTTTTTGTGTTTGCTCTTTTAAGGGGCGGAGCACTGAGTAAAGGTGAATATTATATTGACGAGTTATCTTATCGTTTCGTTCTAGAAGTTTCGAGATTTCGCTTCAAATCTGATTTGCAATAAAACATTTCGACCTAAAAATAAGCCTCTTCCAAAGAGCCCTTAACAAAACGTGTAGCACTCCTGTATCAAGGCTTCGCGAGCTAATAATCCTCGAAGTGACAGGTTGCTAACCTTCGCTCTCTGTAAGTACCTCGAGAGGGAACCCATTTCAGTTAGTTGACTCTGAATACGTGCGCAGCGAGCTAAGTACTAGGCGTTGAAAAGTCTAGACCCGCTGAGACCTGATCATGATATTGCAAAGATGTATCGTAACGATACGTACACATTTCTTGTAACTAGGTCGCACGAAACGGCTTTTTCATAGTGAGGCGTTTGCTTATTTTTGCGACATCATGGTTACTTATGTAAAAGCGATAAGTTGGATTTTCATCACTCGGCTCAGCACCAAGAGCTCAACTAATATTTCGGAACTAACTTATGTGTCTCTTACGGTTAGTGAAACCGGGCAGAACTTTTTATCTTGGAATCAGTTCAGAAATTAGGAGCCTGATTTGCAAAACCTAAAATCCAGGCTGTTACAAAAACTAGAATGCTCATTTTGTATTCATATTTTTTTCATATAAATTAAGGTCTCCAGATTTATGCTTAGTGATATCAAACGTACTAAGCTTAAAACAAATAAAAGATTAACATGCTTGAAGATAAAATAAAAAAATGGTATACCTGCTACTTTTATTCTAAATATTTATTTTGGAAACGATTTTAGTCTTATCAATCTATAGATATAGTCCTTCTTACCGATTTTAGTAACGGCGACCCTTTCAAGCTATTATTTCCTTACGTGTGCCCTGGCTAGACCGAATTTGCTTATGAATACCCGGTCACAACTAAAGCCATCCTATATTTTGCTTAGGATAAGATTAATTTAGAACATTTGTTTAAAACCTTTATACCTTAACCTTTTTTGTTTTTTGAGTCATGGATACTCGAATAAACAGAAATTCTATTCTATTCTATAATATTAGTCAAACAACAATTTTATAAAAAAAATGCGAATAAATATAATATTTTAACAGGTTTATGTTTTAACATCCATTCTAATATCGTCAGTCTGTCTGTCTGACTGTTACCTTTTCACACCTTAACAGCTGAACAGATTCGAATGAAATCGGGAACACTGATAGACCATGACCTGGGATTCCTCTTAAAGGTAGTACATTCCTAAGGGATAATGTCCGCCATCCACGCGAAGCCGCGGGCGCGAAACCTAGTTAGAAATAAAACTATCGCCAAAATACCAAATTCTTAGTTTTAGATTCATAAAGGACAGCGGGGATTGGGGCACCGCTCCCGCCGCCAGCGATAAGCGAGAAGAGCTACTAGTGACGAATGATTAGTTAGACAGAGTTCTTACCGAGGTATGTGTGTCATCGTCATTGTCTTCATGCCCTTGTCCCATTTTACTTCGGCGCAACACGTTTTCTTCTTCCATTCTCCCCTGTCAGACGTCACGGCATCATTTACTCCTTTCTCTATCATATCATTCCTCGCACAATCCATCCATCTTTTCTTTGGCCTGCCTCTCTCTCTCTCTATGCAACAACGTGTGTGTGAACAGTCAGCGATGAACTACTACTAATTATATATCTCTTTTGCTACTGCTTGCACGGGACCTACAATATTTTGTGCGTTTCTTGAGCGAGAAAATAGTTGAGAGCTAGTCGCTTCATTGTCTGCGGTGGGACAGGTGTGAAATGTTTAAATTAATTATATTTTCTGTCAGTCTTACTTTTGTTTTTCTTCTTCATTTATTTTCAGTTGGTTAATGAGTGGATAAGCTGCGTTCCACTGAAATGGGGATAAGTTCAGCTTTGTTGCGCGTTCAATTCACTTTAATTTAGTTAGGGATTCTGGTTGGCGTAGGTTTGTCACCTTTGTGACAAGATTTAATGAGATAAAAACAGGCTCATGTCATTTTATAATAATTACGTACAATAACCTTCTTCAATAACACTTAAAGAATGGCGGTTTGTCCTACAAGTACGTTTAAGACTCGATACTAAATATTTTGTACACAAGCCAACGTTAATGATATCTATACATATAAAATTCAAAGTCCTGACTGACTGACTGACTTATATATCAACGCACAGCCCAAACCGTTGGTCCTAGAGACATGAAATTTGGACAGTGTACTCTTTGTGACGAGTAAGTTTCCACTAAGAAAAGGTTTTCCAAAATTCCACCCCTAAGAGGGTGAAATGGGGTGTTTAATTTTCTGTGAAACTTTTTATTCCTTGAGTCGATTGACTTGAAAATTTGTGTATTTACTCTTTAGTTAAAATTATGAGATACGTGTATCACAGTTTTTCCAAAATCATCCCCCAATTTAAAATTAAACGTCCTGACTGGCTGACTGATATATCAACCCCCAGCCCAAACCACTGATCCTAGAGACATGAAATTTGGACGGTGAATTGTTTGTGAAAAGTAGATATGCACTAAGAAAGAGTTTTTTGAAATTCTACCCCTAAGAGGGTGAAATGGGGTGTTCAATTTTATGTGGAACTTTTTATTCTCGCAGTCGATTGACTTGAAAATATGTATACATACTCTTTAGTTAAAATTATGAGATACGTGTATCACAGTTTTTCCAAAATCATCCCCAAATTTAAAATTTAATGTCCTGTCTGGCTGACTGATATATCAACGCACAGCCCAAACCGCTGGTCCGAGAGACATGAAATTTGGACGGTGTACTCTTTGTGACGAGTAAGTATCCACTAAGAAAGGGTTTTTCAAAATTCCACCCCTAAGAGGGTGAAATGGGGTGTTTAATTTTCTGTGAAACTTTTTATTCCCTGAGTCGATTGAATTGAAAATTTGTGTATTTACTCTTTAGTTAAAATGATGAGATACGTGTATCACAGTTTTTTCAAAATCATCCCCCAATTTAAAATTAAACGTTCTGACTGGCTGACTGATATATCAACCCCCAGCCCAAACCACTGATCCTAGAGACATGAAATTTGGACGGTGAATTGTTTGTGAAGAGTAGATATCTAATAAGAAAGGGTTTTTTGAAATTCTACCCCTAAGAGGGTGAAATGGGGTATTCAATTTTATGTGGAACTTTTTATTCTCGGAGTTGATTGACTTGAAAATATGTATACATACTCTTTAGTTAAAATTATGAGATACGTGTATCACAGTTTTTCCAAAATCATCCCCGAATTTAAAATTTAATGTCCTGTCTGGCTGACTGATATATCAACGCACAGCCCAAACCGCTGGTCCGAGAGACATGAAATTTGGACGGTGTATTCTTTGTGAGGAGTAAATATCCACTAAAAAAGGGTTTTTTGAAATTCCACCCCTAAGAGGGTGAAATGGGGTGTTGAATTTTATGTGGAACTTTTTATTCTCGGAGTCGATTGACTTGAAAATATGTATACATACTCTTTAGTTAAAATTATGAGATACGTGTATCACAGTTTTTCCAAAATCATCCCCAAATTTAAAATTTAATGTCCTGTCTGGCTGACTGATATATCAATGCACAGCCCAAACCGCTGGTCCGAGAGAAATGAAATTTAGACGGTGTATTCTTTGTGAAGAGTAGATATCCACTAAGAAAGGGTTTTTTGAAATTCTACCCCTAAGAGGGTAAAATGGGGTGTTGAATTTTCTGTGAAACTTAATATTCGCTGGGTCGATTGATTCGAAAACTGATGTTCACACTCTTCAATTAAAATTATAAGACATGTGTATCAGTTTTTCCAAAATCATCCCAAATCCAATCCAATCATCATAAATAGGGCTTCGAAGCTCACGTAGAAGGGCGCATGCCGCGCAGCGTTGCGTGGGGCGTGCGGGGCGCGGGAGTATTTACCTATAACTAAGTAGGTAGGATTTTTCTGAGGTAGACGTGTCTGTGAATATAGTTTATTCCACCGATTTTCACGTTGGCTCGCGATACGGTACATTGATATTAAATATTATGTCAAAGTATTATGTCTATAAATAGATTCCTAATAAATCGTTTGATTGGTGTCCGGTGTGTAATTGATATTACTATGAACAAATATTTGCAATAGCAAGTACACGTAAATCTATGTATGTACTGTACATACATAGATTACTTATTATCCCAGAAGTAAGATTCCGTGGGCAATTCCCGAACTCCACGCGGGCGAAGCCGCGGGCAGAAGCTAGTAATTAATAAAGTTCTAGAGTCTAATGAAGAAGTCGCACGCTACTCTTAATCAAGTAAATATATTACTAACTTATACTTCAGTACCTTTCGTTATCTGTCTCAAATAAGATTGAAAATCATTCTGTGGAACTTAGTAACTCTCTTTTGTAACACAAGCTGATTCCATAGAATGATTGTCACAAGATTTACGTCTACATTTTCCGAATTTCAATGCTTTATCTTGCTAAGCACTTAGGTCGAAGTCATTTTTTGTGCCGACCCTCTCAAATCAGACTCTTTATTTTGTTGACCTCCTCACTTGTGACTATTACGGAGTTACGCCCTCTGAAGAGTGTTAATAAAATATCGATTGTTACCCTCTTGCTCTGGAGGACTACCGCCAGTTCCCTCCGAAACCTCCCATGATTTATGAAAATTATTTTCTTTGTCTTGCTAGCGCCGCATATTTTACTAAAAGGATGGAAAGTGTTGAAAACTTGTTGAATTGCTTTTGGCTTCTGTCATTACCATAGCAGAACGTATTCTTTTTATGGAAAAGTTCTTCACTTTTGTTCTGTTCCACAAATGAGTCATCTTTTGCTGGAAAATCCGCATTTTTTTCTGTTTATTTACACATTTTTACTGCATTCCAGACTTTCTTTGATAAAGCTTATTTATAGTGTAAATTGATTTAAAAAAACCCTTTCAAGCCAAAATAAAACAGACGGGGTCGGTTTGCTATCCGTGAACTCTTGGAAGAAACACTGAAACAAACGCAGGGCTCCCTTTTGAAGTCCACTAATTATCTTGGTCTAGTCATAGGTATGTATGTGCCCACCTTGTACTTAGATTTGAGGGAAGAATTGAGTGAATGGACCTATCCAGTCAGTGTAAGCATTTGTCAGAAATCGTGTAGATCAATTCAAAACTCACGGAGCTTAAGCCTACAAGCCACTAATTTTAAACACTTATTATCCCATTTAGAAACTCTTATGTCAGCAACAATAACAGCATTTATCACTGTAAGAGAGTCCTGGTCATAGACGAGTCTAGTTGAACTATTTCAATATTCACATCTCGTACACCATCAATGAATGGCACAAGTTCCACAATTTATTTGCCACTCAATCTAAATGTACATATTGTAAGTAAGCGTGTTTTGGATGCTTTGAATCTACGACTAGTAATTTAATATTGGAGTTGAAGGTGCATTGGAAAAAACCGGATCATTTAATGTTGTACAAAATATTTAGTGGTATTTCGTTTTCGTGGAATTAATACTGTGTTTTTGCACTGCATTAAATGTCATGGATTTCAGCAAAGTATCGCCTGATCCCATAACTAGTATTTTTTTCCAACTTTTGACAGCGTCTATACTTGTAATTTAACTGGAGGCATAAGCTTGACTTGGAGATAACAAACATCTCATATTTAAGTATCTATAAGTATTTCTTCTTTTACGTTTCTCATTTTGTGCTTCCCAAAATAATGTTTGAGAAACAGTTAAAAAGAAAGTTATGAATAAAATTCGCGAATCTGGATGGTTCATTTCATTCGCGAACGCTATACGGATTCTAGGCTATATTTGTTTTTCCAGATACCAAAAATTATACTATACAGCACAAGCATATTCCACTGGATTTTTTTTAAGACAAACTTCTAACTAAAAGTGTAGAAATAAGTCCATAAAATGGTACGTCGCGAAAAAAATGTTTAGTGACTTTCCTGAACATAGCTTTTTCTCCGAGCGGCTTATTTATTTTCCGGTGCTTAAGCATTGTTATGAGTAATTTTTTGTGATTATTTTCCTCGTATACGCTGTCAAATACCATAATTATTAACTGTATAACATGAGGGACGCACAATGGGGTGTTGCCACGTTTTTCTCTCTATTTTTATTGGTTCTTCTATACGGGCCGCCAGTTTTGCGTTGGCAATTTTCTGCATATTTTTTTTAGTTTTATTTCTATTAATATTTAGGAGAGACCTATGTAGGTAACACAGAATATTAAATGGTAATAGTGTGTTATGTGTAGGTAATTTGTATATTTGAAATACCTAAATCTTTTTATTTCGTATTCGGTTTGAACATAACTCTAGTCTATTATCGTAGTCGTAAAAAATAAAATTTTATGAATTTTGTTTCGTTTCTTATGAATGTTGGTTAAACATGAATAAAAGACACTTTGTTACATAAATAGTTTAAAGTTTTCCATAATTTTTCAATATCGATAAAATTGTTACACTTTTTATTACCAGAGTCAATGTCCCTTATAATATAAGCAGGTTCCATTTATATTACTTATTCTTTAGTACAGCAATAGTGTCGAGGCTAAAGTTAACAACGGCTCTCGACCAAACTTCGGTCACTTGTTTGCCAACAAACTGCGTAACTTAACAGATTTATTTCAACGAAACATTCTACTATTATTAAAACTCCCATTTTTCTATTTCATGCAGAACTATGAGCGGTACTAAAGCAAGGAGAATTTGTAAAGTGAAAGTATCGAAACATCACCAAGAGCGAAAAATAAAATGGAAAAATTAAAATGGTTTTATGATGTTACGAGAGCAAGAGCTCGTGCTTTTTATAACTCGAGTGATTCATCGGAAATCAATTTCAATCGGAGCAGCAGCGAAGATATTTTTTCAATTTTCTCTCATCTGATCATCTTTAAACCAGTTAAATAGTTAAACCGCCGTAAACTGTCATTATCTTATTTAGAAGTCCGCAGTCGGTTGCAGTCAGTCGTCGCGCGTCGCTCTCGGCTTCACAAAAATTAAATAACGCCGTGAATGAGAGAGCGCTTCAATTCGCCGCCTCGCGACAAGTATATAATTAAGAAAATTACAGATGCCAACTAAAACAAAACCGCGCCGTAATGGCGGACTGTGAAAAGGCCCTTTTATACTTTTCCATTTGGAACGATCCTCATTTGAATGGGTTTCAGGTCTTTGGACGTGAATCCGTTATGTTTAATAGATTCAAAATTTCAAAGACCTGTTAATTCTGTAGATTTGTCGAAAAAAATGTTTTGCATTGCCGCTGAATTACAAGTAGGTGTTTTTATTTTAAAAGAGTATATGTATATCATGTTTGCAACAACATTTTAAACGTATTTATGAATTTTTTAACTTGATTGTGCGTGCGTTTCGAATTGAATTTATTTGTGCCAGTGGCGAACAAAATATTAAATGGTGAGATCTTTGTAGCAGTTGTAAATTGTGTTAACCGCAGCTTTGATTTACAGTTTCCAAGTTTAACCACCGGAGGCTCCTGTTGTCTTTAGTCAGAAGTTTGTTGATGTGGTGGCCTACATAATTCCCAACTAAAATATATGTATATCTGTATCATAGCATATGTATAACTATATCATCAATTAAGTTTGCTCCTTTGTTTGTTAAATCTTGAGTAGGTTGCCCAAAAGATAAATGTATGTAACGTTATAGATTTTTATTTGCAATAAATATCATACAGGGTGGAAGGGACATAGACGCACAAACTGTTACAACGTATCAAAAATCTACTGTTCTGTACATTTGGACCGTACGTATTGCATTTGTGTAGGAAACAGCTGTTTTGTTTAAATAACCAATGAAAAATTTGTACATTTACGGTTTGGTAAAACCCCCCCCACGTACATACCTGACGCGCCTCGATGTCCCTTCCACACTGTATGCCTGCGTAACTGGAAACATTGTTCCACTCAATTAATCAGAATCATCATTCTCCTTCTTTTTCCAATTTGTTCGAGGTCGGCGCAGCATTTTTCCTTATTCCATACTTCTCTATTATTCGTCATCTCAGCAGTCACCTCCTTTCTAGTCATATCATCCTTCACACAGTCCATCCATCGTTTCTTTGGTCTTCCTCTTCTCGTATAGGCATCCACATTCATGCACAAACCTTTCCTCACTAGGTACGTTTACGTCATTGCTCCACATCACATGTCCACTACGATAACCGATTACCACACAACAATCCGTACAATAACAACCCTTTCCTGTTAGGTAGGCTGCTGTTTGTGTGAGCTGTCGCATTGCATGGAGAATTCAGGGCCCGTTCAATTCCCTGCAGGGTATACGATTTGTCCTGATGCATACCCAATACGACCCCCCGAGAAAACACACCATTTAATTTAGGTCATTCTCCATGAAACTCGACGTTTTCTAAACGAAAATATTGAGTCGGGCGCGGCCGGATTCCACGTAAATAAACGCCAACGAAATCAATGAGTTTTTAAAATGTAAATCATTTCTCTCCCATAATACTTTCATAAGCCTTTTTCAAAGGTATAGCAGATTTTAACGTTGTTTCAATTTTATAGAATTACACCCAGCTTTTCACTCCAGTTCGTTTCGCAATTAAATGGAACTGGATGCCTTCAAAAGCATTTGTATCGAAATGTTCAACTTGAAAATTCGCTTCAATGAAAATTATGTCATTTCTAAAAATGATTTTAATAATATCTGTAGCTGTTTGATGTTTATTGGTTAATATTTGATTCTGTTTGTTTCGAATTATGATTAGAATCGAAAAGGTATTGCCAACGAAATGCTTTGTGTCTGATAGACCGACGAAGGGTAAAGTTGATTCGTGTCTGAGCTTTACTTGAACAGAACTATTTATAAATTGATTGAAGGGTAGTCTGATTTGGCCAGATATTGCTTCGGTTTCAATTACCTCATTTACATTGTTTCTATTACCTTTTGAATAAGACTTTACAGACTAATATACTCTTGCTTTTATTTATTAAACTTCCAAACTTATACTTCATTAAAAGTTTCTCCAATTCTTCTCGGCACCAATTGTTAAGTCCAAGTAAGTTATCGAATAAGGTGGGGTCGTGTAACCTTGTCATGAGGCACTTAACCGTCTTTACTGAAAGGTGCAGTGACCTTGCGTGCGGTGCGTATCGGATCAGCAGGTCACACGACCTGCGACAAGGTCACACGAAAAAGCAATCTTATGTAAAACATTTAAACGTATTTTATAACATTTACGTTATTCTGTAAAATGGCTGTTGTTCTTTAGTGCGAGATTTCTGCAATCCTTACTTAGTTTTTGGAGCTTTACCAGAACATGAATTTTTGAATATGATTCAAAAACAGAAAACAAATCTTCTCAAAGTTCTTGTAACACCTAAGATTTAATATTCAAATACGATTGCAGCATTGGTCGCAACAATCCGCGGCTGTGCGTTACCACCATCACGCAGTTGTACCAAACCGTCGTCCGACGGTCGGCGTTCGCCGGTTAGCGGCCGGCGGCCTGAGATCGGCGGTCAAGCACCACCGCAAACGATTACCATAACGAACATCTGCCTAACAAACAAATATTGAAATCCCAAGTTTAAATGGAATTTTGATTTGATTTCTTCGCGGCGAATTATAATTTCAAATAAGTCGGGAGATGAAAAATCTGGATCGGACCATCAAAGTTTCGGACTCACCCGGATGAGGGGAGGGAAGGGGCGCGCGGGGCGCGCGGGGCGCGGGGGATGGAGCGACGCGAGCTTCGCAAATACTTCGTGTTTGGATCGCTTTATGTCTAAACTGACTTTTAATGTAGGTAATGTTAAAAGTTTTAATGTAATACCTATTTGTAAGTTGAACACGATTTTTCAAGTTATTTTGTGAGTGTACCGAGCTGCTAATGAGATGTTTTAGAAGCACTAATAGGACTAGACTTCATAATGTCTTACGCTTTGTTAAAGTACTAATGCAATTACGAGTTCGTTGAAGTTGTGAGACGTAAACTCAGTAATTGGTGATTGAACGCGTTGTGAGGACTACAAAGTGTCGGAACTGGTAGTAATAGGCTTGATCACAATTTAATTTAACAGTTCTACGAAAGGGTTCATAAGAATCTCACAATAAACCTTCTATTCTCTTAAACAGCCTCGACGATATATAATTATACGTACATCTTAAACGATAAGCACTAAAACCTGATGGTTTTCGTGATGGAAACAAAGTACAAATTGGAAAGAAACGCAGAATAAAATAGCTGAATGGGGTAAAACGTAGAATGTAATGGGGAAACGGGGAAAACATGCCCAATAAAACGTAACGCCGATCTGCTTAACATTCAGTGACCGGTCATTTTAT
The DNA here is from genome assembly GCA_963082995.1 of Noctua comes. Taxonomy (NCBI): domain Eukaryota; kingdom Metazoa; phylum Arthropoda; class Insecta; order Lepidoptera; family Noctuidae; genus Noctua; species Noctua comes. The sequence continues at coordinate 18,565,542 of OY720272.1, forward strand.
TAACAGCATTCTACGGATGTACGTATACAGCTATACACGATACTTTGCCATGAAAAAATCTGTAGTAATAATGAAAACTGTAAAAAAGAAAATATTTGTCTCTCTCTTTGTTACTTTTACGCCAAAACGGCAGAACAGATTTCGACGTTTGACACACAAGTAGACTATGATCTGGGTTGGGACTTGGAATACCTTTTCATACTAGTAATTCCTATGGTATAATTTCCGACCTCTATGCGAGCGAAGGCTAAAGCTAAACTAAAAGAAATCATTACTAAACAAGTTTTATTAAAATTGTAAAAAGATAAACGTGAGTTCCCAAACCCAGACCTAAAAAGTAGGTTAAAACAGGTAAAAAAGAATAACTAAACAACTTTCTTTCTGCCATTTTCTTTAATTTAGTTGGAGTATTTTCTCCGACACAATTTAATTTTCCATCTTACTTCGGCCCCGCTGAACCACGCAAGAGGATATTTTAAAACAAATTCTAAAAGCAAAGTAATAACTTATGAACTCATCGCGATCTCTCACAACAGGTCATCATTCATGCATGCTCTGCACGGTGCAGGTAGACTCATCTTTCTGCTGAGCCCCAGTTCATTACTCCAGCTGAATGTATGATGATCGCTCGCTATATTTAATTGAATGTATAATGAAAAATGTTTTACTGTGTGTCTGGTTTGTACGATCTAGGATAATTATCTGGACTCAAGTTTCATGTCTCTTGACAGTTAACAGATGTCTAGTTAATCACCACTGACATTTAAATCCGGTCATCACAGTTTGACAGTTGAAGTTAACGTTATTCAGGTATACTCGTACTTGATTTTCAGTATCTACGCTATATACAGTCAAATAGATTCCGTTCCTCCGAATTATCGTTCAAAGCTCCTATTAGATTATTTCCTCCACTTTAAAGCAATAGACGGAATCGTAACGGGAACAAATTCCTAATCCAATATTAAGAAAAACAATGATCAGCAAAATGGTTCTTTCAATATTTAATGGCCGCTTACGGGATTGGGATCATGACTCGAGTATCTCCATCAAATCAACTCGAGACTTAAATGAAACAATTAAGATTGAACTGAGTCGACTTGTGAACTTTGCCGAGTGGGTTCCGCCGGCCCCCCCAAGCCGAGCCCATTAGATTCTTTATAAAACAATTTATGAAATCTTCTCTACTGCGGCTAATCAATTAAGATCGATCGCCGGTAATTGCTTCAAGCTCGTCCCACCTTAGTTTCAGTTTTGGTCTGAAGTTTGCTCGTAATTATATGTTCGTGGGAGCTACAAACGCTCTTTGTGCAGGAAGTTCATATTTTCCCAGTTTGTGAATTTCTTTTGTGGCAGCAACTTCATTCCGATAAAAGATTCGACCTTTTGAGCAACACACGGCCAATATATGGCAATTTGGTATGCGTCGCAAGTGGAAAATACGATTATCATCTTTTACTACTTAAATAATGCTGCAAACAAAGAGAATATCTTCAGAACTTCTACACAAAACGAATGCTTCACAACACTGGATACGAAAAAAAATAACGCATTTTTGTCGTCTTTGACATACAATTTCACTTCGCTAAGCTATCAATAGCAGCGAAAATTCTTTAATGTCTCCCGAGGTATTTGCTCTCGCTACATAATATGGTACTTACTATACACAGCAGCCGCACATAGTATTCCATTTAGTCCCAAGTCTCGTAGTGACACGCTGATGGATGGATATTTTACTCCAGTTTTGCGGTCCGCCCCAACAGCCACGTGATATACACAACACTGATATGTAGGACTCCAAATAATTTAACACTACGGTACTAGGAATTTCTGCCATAGCACTTTGTTCATGATCGTCTGATAATGTAATGTTCAGCTAATAAATTTAAATTAATAGTCGATAATGTTACTATTCTGTGATACGTTTACGTGGCTGTAGTCTGTAACAAGCAAAATGGAGTAATTTACATGTAAGTCTAGACGAGAAAATATTCACTTTCTTAGAACCTAGCTTCGCTGTGGATTCCGTTAGAACGTCTAGGAAAGCGAGAGCGACTACCTTTACTAGCTGATGCGGATCATCAAAAGGGCTGAACCCTTCCGAGAAGTTTTTTATCTCCTCAGATTTTTCCCGTGAGAATTCCTGATTAAACTAATTTCTGAAAAAAAATAATCTCTCCGCGTTCCGCACTTGGAGTTCTTACATTTTTTATCTTCGCGGGAACCCTTTTAAATCTTCAGAGTTTTATCATTACTTTAATTATTTTAAAAGATACAGACCCATTGATTATATGAAGCGTAGCTTTTATCTGAGTCGTGAGATGTCAGGACCAGTCGCGGTTGGCTGCCTTCCATCTGCAAATTGCCAAGCGATTAAAGTGCTTACTCAAGTTTAATTCTTTGATTATAGAGCAGTCGAAAGTTTGCTTCTAAACAGCAGTTGAATAAACCGACTTACATGTTCGTGGGAGATCGGGATTTTAATCAAGATAATTAGAATATAAGAAGTTTGGAACTTTCGCTATTTAATTGTCACATTACAGTCTCGGGTTGATGACGTTGAATTAAATTACTTTGGTACTGACTAATTTATTTTGGAGAGAAATTAAGTTCTCGGAGCGAGTTTGTGAGACAAACATTTTGTGATAGTCAGGGGCTGAGTTACGCAATGGAGGCGTGTTATAAATGGGGAGAAAAAGCGTCGAGAAACTTCAATATCAGCAACACGCTCGTACTGTCACGTGGGGCGGCTGCGTGGCTTGTATTTCTTGCGTAATTTGTTTTTTACTCAAATGGTAGCTATCAGTATAATCGTTTGAACGATACATCACGTTCCTCTCCTTGAGCTAGAACTTGAGCTGAACGTAGTCCGAAATGCTTCATTAATCAAAGCGCTAACAAATTACAAGAAACACCACTATTACCATAAACAAGTCTCAGTAGTTCGGAAGCGCTCCAACATGCTCCAAGTATCCACTTTCAAAGTCAAAGTATCCATATTACCGTCCCTGCCCGCCCTCCCCGCTCTGCCCCGTGGCCTCACCCCCTGCGTGGCCCGGCCGTCGTCTATAATTTGGCGGTGGTCACGAAGAAGCACGCACGCAGCACCTCGCAAGCCACCGGCGGAAGTTGTTCGAAACTTTTCGTTCATACACGCCCCGTGTGTTTATTGGTAAATATTGTGGAAGACTGTTGATGAGGAGGTGGCGAAGATTGTTGTGTGATTTGAGGAAAGTAATGTGGATATTATAATGGTTAATGCCATCAAGGAGACGGCATTAAAGTTGGATTTGCAACTGATACACAAATTAAGTCGAGAAAATTCCGTTAATACCTTCTAATAAGCGTGTGTATGCCTGTACCTTAGTTATCGAAACACGTCAAGCAGGTCGCTTCTAAACTCTCAAATGCACGACCAGAATTTCCTCCAATCATCTCCCTCTAATTATCAAATTCCTCCAATCACGTCGAAGCCGCAAGGGTAGGATAATAATAATCCAATCGCTCTTCAATATTACTCCCGCAGATGAGTACAAGACGTCCGGCCGTTGATTAAAATTGATGAATAAAGTTACCGCAAGTATTGAGTGCGGGTAGCCGGACGATGTTCAGATAATCATATTTAAACCACCACTTGTGATTGGAGATTATTATGGGTAACGTTTAGGATCGATTACACAGAAGATAGTTGATGAAGAATATCTGAAATTGGATGAAACTGATTTGCACGAGCAAAGACTGCGCTAGGTGCATACAAGCTGATAAGTGATGATGATGACGACTTATTTGCTGTTAATAGTCTTGTTAAAAAAACAATCGGTATGATATGAAGGGCGGCTTAAAAGCTCTGACACCAGGTAAAGCACTATAACGAACATACGAAAAAGAAGAAAACGGTAGAAAGTAATAAAATAATGATTTACGAGTAAGTAGTCAAATCGAAATAGTCGTGTGAGAGATCTAATTTTGGTAGGTAATTATATTGTTTGATATCTATTTTAGGACAAAACCCTGTAAAACAACACTCGTGCCGTTTAATAACAAATGCTACTAAACAGTCATTGAAACCCTCGTGACCTAAACCAATCAATCAGTCTCCTACCAGCACAACACCGGTCCTCATTACGTATTCACGTCGTAAACTGCGCAATTTCTTTTAATTGCCATAAGCGATTAAATACAGAAAATGGTTGTTAGTGTCAATTACGTGTCACTAATCGACCTTCCGCGATATAAACAATTGTCATAGCGCGATCACTGTTTAAATAATAACACCGGCCTATTTTATTGCCCGGGCGATATAAATGGCGATATTAAGTTAATTAGTTGGGGAAGGAACCGCGTCGACATACCTCCCCAAACTATTAATTGAACAGTCCATGTAGACGCAAAAAGTGCAACTTTTGGGATTGCCCCCATTGGTTGGTTGGTGAATGCAATTGAAGAAAGAACAATGCCGAGCAAATTAGTCAGGGCGTGGTTGCTAATTCTGCGATTATGTGCAGCGCGCAAAGTGGATCGATAATAATCATCTACTTTATGTTTCATTCATAAAGTGTTTCTAAGTAGTTCTAATAGACAGCACGAAACCGGATAACTTGATAATCTTCGGGTGCACAAAAGCATTTCCTGTTAAGGGACCAAAATAGCGTCGAGTTCCTGAATTTAGTGAATGGAATTGGCATGGCTTCCACATATCGGTATAATCGTATACGATACGGAACCGGGGCTTGTTTTGTCACGATTCCATTGTTTGTCTAGTCAAAGGTCTCAGAGGTACGCAGCTCCGACTTCGGGAATATCCGAGTCTCTTTGTAGATAGCATGCCGATTCATAACCTTTAGTGTATAATAGCTTTTCAAAAGATATTTTATTAGTAGGATACCTTGGAAGCAGTAGCGTTTTGTGTTGAATGCTCTATGGCCATGCTTTGTGCTGAATTCGTATAATCATCTTCATATTGGCTGTATAGATCGAGTAGGACTTCTAAGAGGAGGCGGGGGCTAGCTTTCCAAGGGGTAGCGCATAAGTGGGTTATGGAGGTCAGATAAGCAATCGTTCAATAATGGTATTCAGCTACTTCTGGTTCGACTAAAAGCTAGGTAGGTAGTAGTGATGATTTTCAGCTGAGTATTTATAGGATATAGCAAAGATAAACAAGGATTTAGGATGAACAGAGGTGGTCCTACTCGGAAGTAATATCAAATAATCTAGATCCACATAGCTATAGGCGTCTGCATAATTCATAGATAAAATATCTAAACCACTTCATACTTCCGTCAACATGGCAAGCTGTCAAACAGAAATGACAGATCCTGTCAACGGGAGTCAGAAAACTAGAAAAATGGTGGCCACTTGGCTCATACAGAATATCGATCTCTTTATGTTAGGCCTGAACTTTACATTCAGGTATGTTATATTGTAATTATAATAAATTGTGTTCTAAATGCCTATCTATTTATTTGATATTATATTAACCGTAGGTATCGGCCTGGTTCGAATTACACTCCAACATAGGTACAAGCTCGGGAGGGTTCCCACGCGTGGTACCTACCTATATTCCCTCATAACGAGAACAAAAGGCTTCTCGTATTTAGGTTATGACTTCAAGTGTCTAAGACGTTGAACAATTTACAAAATGTCCTAAGATATAAAACCGACTGGGACCGACTGCATATTCATAGTTTCATCTCATAACTCGTACTTCAAAACTTCTCTTTGAACTCACAAAGTAAAGAAATACATCAAGGTCTTGCTAATCCAATCAAAACTGTAGTTTCACTGAAGGCATTTTGATTTCATTACCCACACTAACGAAACCAAATCACACCGCGGTACATTCATCAATTCAAAAGCTCATTGATTTCTTACCTATCCACACGTCCTGACTTGTCGGTCAAGGCCCTCCCCCTCCCCCTGGCCCTCCGCCCTCCACACTGAATAACAGCTAATAGAGGGCCGCGATGAGCCACTGTATCAATCCGATTTATTTCGTTATTAGTCCGCCCTCCGTGATAAGAATTACTTTACTGTTCCATGGCGATTTATATTGCCTACGACGAGTTGTCAGCCGTATGTTTTTTTTGTAAAAGGTAATAGGCAAACTTCAGCCAAGTTTCTGAAGGAAACGATTTTGTAACAGTTTGTTAATGAATCTGTCGGGCGAAGTGGCGGGATAATGTCTGAGAGGCTGGGGTTTCTGAATGCCTGTCCTTGTGAAGCAGTTTTTTTGGATACCATGTAATGGAAAATTAAAGTGCTGTCAAGTGAAAGCGATGAAATGGAAAATCGGTGCTTTGATTTTGGGTTCTTATCTGTGTTGAAATTAAACTTTTGGGTAAAAGTTATGAATGGATACCTATTTGTAAAGATTTTGTGAATGTGTTCAATATCAATATTATACTCACCAAATTCTACTACGTCTTATATTTTTCCTTTGTTACAAACGCATACTTAACAAGTCATTTCAGTCAGGTTGAAAAATAGACTTGCAAATTAGTTAAACACAGAAATATTATCCATATTTACGTTCAAACCGAGCTCAACTAATCATTCAGGTCACAGCTAATAACTGTTAATCAGATAAACTCAGCAGTCACAACCTTTGCAATGCAAAATGGCACGTTTTCCTGTTTCCATAAGTGCTAGTTTACTAAAGTGTTTTGTTTCACTCGGTGGTGTACTCAAGCTGGCGAACGCTGCTGAGGCAACACGTCACTTCTAGTAATTTGATTGATTCTCTAAGTACTTGGAAAACGGTCATAATAAATAATTGACTGTTCTGTCTTACATACAATCGTATAATTGATGACATTAATAATAATCACAGTAGGATTCGACTTCAGGTTTTGATTGATTGTTTAATCATTAATGTCATTTTCATTAGGTAACGGTATTTTCTTTGAAATGTAAAAACATGTGTTATGCTTTGGTATAGGAATACTTACTTACTTGGTCTCCATTCAAAATATCGCAAATCCATAAAATTATATTATTGATTCTAGATGTTCTACTTGAAAATTGTATACCTAAATCGCAGTTTGTCCTCACAATAATAATAAACTTTCAAACCATCTCTGTGCAACTTCGAACCAATCCACAGATTTTATACAAAATAAAGAAGTACGACATTCAAACAAAAAACATGCATTGTTCCGTATATTTTAATTCGCCGCGTTCACCGCTAGAGGGCACTACAAACGATTGTTCCGATTATTTCTAGAACAATTTCATTGGCTCTCGATCTGCCAGCACCGATGTTACAACCAGCTTAATGGGAAATAGTTTAAGTGTGCGTTGCTCAACCCAGCTATTGTTTTCAGAGCTGTGTTTTGAGAAATTCCGGATTCTGTTCCACAGTATTGAAACAGAAACATGAGCTTGTTTGTTGCTCTTTTTATGTTATGTGTTGTTTCGTTGTTGTTACTATTATGCCCAATAATTTTTGGTTAGTAACAATAATCCTTGCTCCTATTTCACATGAAATAACTTCAACAATCACAAAATCCATTATATCAGAACCGACTTCATAATCATCAACATCCCATGTCATATGATCCCCACAAAACACATCTATCAAACTACGAACACAATAAACAAACATCTGCGGCTTCAGTTTAATCAAAATTTCAATCGCATTTGCATTGAGACTAACAACAGACGAGTTTATTAGAGTTTCAGCCGGTGATTTATAATGATTGGCCGCTGTCGAAGCAAATATCGGGAGCGTCTCGCCCATAAATGTCACAATCCATTACGCCGGCGAATGTCCACATGAGTACATTCGGCCGGAGACTCGACATGGTTGGTTTATGGACGAAAAAACGCTGACGAAACCGTTTGTTGCGCGGTGATGAGATATACGTGGAGGCGGTAGTTTTGTACGACTATTTGTTGCGTTTCGACACTGTGATGAATATCCGCGGTTTTGGTATTTGGCGTTTTTGAAAAAGAATTAATAACCCGCCGGTCCCAATTTTATGGAGGACTTTACGATCATTGATAATGGTAGGAATATTCCTGTATACAATCAATTCAACCTGATATCTACTGTAATTTTGGTTCGGAAGCTAGTAGTTGAAATTACCGCTATCGTTCAGTGAATACAACCAATTCTAAGCTAAACACAGTAATCTAAAATCACGAAATTCCCAAACAAATGACCTCATGCATACAGAATGGGAGCCACTTCCTAAACGTATCGGCTTTCAATTATAAATCAGCTTTGTTACCGAAATGCTCTCTGGTGGTGTCCATGGCGCGGCTTCGGTTTAATTAAACCATGTGACGCAGCACTCGGGCACCACATTACGGCTAATATCTCAGCTAGTAAATGATGCGGAGGCGACGCCGAGCTCAGCTCTGCGCAACTAGTGCAAGAGTAGCTGCATATCGATGATAACTTGCTAAGGTTACGTTATATGAGGTTACGTAAGTTTGCTTTTTAATAGATGAGCATAATCATCTAGATAAACTTTTTTTTTTTTTGTAGATATTCAACGGTTTTAAGATGATATAAGACAACCGGCCTGACGAGCTATTTAGAGACTCTCTATAATTTATCTATCTAGATGATATTTTATGATACTCTAAAATATCAGCGCATAAGAACAGAAACCAAAGCTATAAAAATCTCTCGTGCCATCGGCAGAACATCGACATAGTGGCCGACCGCAGCACTAGAAGGCGCATCGCCATCACTCACCTTGGCCGCACAAAATGCGCTCGCCTCCCAAACATAAACTGAATGTTAGTGTTCCTATGTCCACATTTGTTACACTTCCAGTTATTTTATTGTTGTGGTCCAACATCGTTCTAGCTGTCTTTATCAGATACTCTTGATATAGACTGCAGATTTTTTTTCTCTTATTGTGCTATGTCATAATTATGTCCATTCTATAAGTTTTTAAACGGACATGGTCACTAACACTAACATTAACACTGAAAACGGGAAATTTACCATGTATATATATACATGTATGTATATCCCGATATATCGGTGCTGTTGTTCAGTTTATCCGTAATCATGGTGCTTGCAACAGCGAAATATCGGTAACTCAAAACAAATAGTAAACATGATATGTCTTTATTATTATTCCTTTTATTTTTTAAATATATAATTATGTTTTTAAATATTTCTATTCTATTCCGAACCGGAAGACGCTGCATTGGAAGGCCTCCCACTAGGTGGACCGATGACCTCGTAAAGGTTGCAGGGATCCGCTGGATGCGAGACGCACGGGACCGGTCAAACACTTGGGGGAGGCCTATGTCCAGCAGTGGACGTCTTTCGGCTGAAATGATGATGATGATGATATTTCTATACAAAGTAATATAAAAAAAACATTTAAAATATAAAATTTTAGCCAACCGGCATTGGGAACAGGGTCCGAGCTACCGGTGGTCAGTCTAGTCTTTATTATTATTAAAATACTAGCTGTTGGCCGCGACGCGGCGTTCGCGTGGAAATTTTGGTGTGCATGTGTGACCCGCCTCGTTGGTCTAGTGGTCGCATGCGCGACTACTAAGCGTGGGGATCGATTCCCGGGTTGGGAAAAGTGTTAAAAAAAATGTTTATTTCAATTACTTAAAGTTGTCCCACACATGAATTGGAGATCACCTTTTAAGCAAGGAGATGCGTGTGTTAGGGGGCGTCCATTAATTACGTGAGGCGATTTATCGATGCCCCTTCCCCCTTGGTGGGATGTCGTGAGATTTGGCTTGACCCCCTTATCTCCCTCCTAATCTCACGTGAGATTTATCAAAATGCTTAGTTTAGTATAAATACAGTAATCTGTGCTTGATTGCGTTGAATTCACAAAAAAATAATAATTTGTAGCGAAACATGTTTACTTAATTCAACCCAGTGATATTTGCCGAGACCCCCCTCTCTCACTCGTGAGATTGGGTGATATTTGGCGCGACTCCTCCCCCTCCCCTTAAACGCCTCACGTAATTAATGGGCTCACCCACTGTTACATGGGACTTCAATATAACTTGCGAAATGTGTGTGTACGATTAGGTACACGTCTGCCCAACCCTTCGGGGCTTTAAGGCGTGATGTTATGTTATGTGTGAGAACTGACTGCCATATCAAAAGGTGATAATGTACTGATGACTACAAAAGGCGTATTTTACATTCTATTACTTATTTCTCGCACCTTCCAGTGATTTTTTTGCAAAAATCTGTACTGTACACGGAAAGTCTACGATTTTATTATATGTATAGATATAGATTAACGAAAAGACTGGGAATGTACCATGGACATTTGATATAATTACAAACAATTGGGGACCCATGTACACAATAATTATTTATGATACCATAAACTTAAATTATTTAAGGCAACATGTAGCAGTAAAGTGTTTGGTATTTATTATATTCTGGAGACAAGGCTATTATAATACCAGAAAATTAAGGCAAAAAGAGAGCAACAAAATAGGTTGTTTACATGTCCGAAAACTTAGCTAATTGGAACACCATATCCCGTAAACCAGTGAAGGTATTCCTATCAAAAAAGGTAGTAAAGGTTTCAATAACATTGATGAACGTAAGTCGTGAGCTGCGCACGTTCTAGCTACACAAACAGGCCGTCGTGGTTTATTTGTCATCAGAGCAAAAACACAGACTGTGCTCAGAATTTCTGGGAAATATTAATTAGACTCCCAATGTATGTGCGGCTTTATGATTTGAAACTAATCCTTTTTTTGAATGGAATGTGAATGTAAGGAGATTTAGTGGTTTTGATTTAAAATCCGTCTTTAAAAGTACTTTGTATTATTGTGGATTTATCTGGTGCTCTTTGCTTCATTGTATAAAACTATTTTAATAAAAACATACATTAAATTAAGTACTTCTAAGACCGTAAAAATAAGCTTTAAAGAAAATTCCGTCTGAAAACTTAGTTTTTCAATATTTATCTAAAATTATCGCATAATCGTTTCGTCTTACAAGTTTTGCTTCACTTATTTTTACGTTCGGTATGTAAGAATATTTTATCTGAGGACTTGAATAAAATACTTTAAAATATAATGACGTTATTTTATGAGTACTTAATTTTATATGTGAGTATTAAAAATTCGTTATCAGCCAAGACTGCGTTGTGTGTATTTAATAATATGTTATCTGCTTTAAGTACCATAACCAAACCCTAAAAAAACCTCCACCTGAATAGCATTTCCTTTCTTCAGCCAACCTGTGTCCGGATTCGGACAATCTCGTAGTGTTTCCCAAAAACATTAATCCTTTCTTAAGATTCACAAAATAACTGGTGAACGCTAAATGAAGCAATAATTATTTTTACAACGCTATTTTAAATAAATCTTACAGAAACTGTAGCAATAAACATCCAGTAACTGGACCGCAGGCTGCGCGCCCTTTAACACAATAAAACCCTTTTTTAATGATCAAAGATAAGGGCAGTCACAAAATTTTTAATAACCATAAAATTTGGTCCTTCGCACCAAGGTTCCGTAAGTAAGGACCAGGAAATATCTGATGACGTCATAAAGTGCGACACGACACGAGCGAGGTGTTATTTAAGTTGCAAATACACTGGCAACGTTAGTTTTTTAAATTTAGTAGATGCAATTTTTAATGCAACGTATGCTTTAGGGACCGTGACAGTTACTAAGCTAGGGAATGTTGAGATGGAAAACATCGAGTTCAAATAAACGTTGCAAGATGAGAGGGATGCTTTCAAATGATGGAAAACAGTGTTTAGACTTGATTTAAAGTCAGAATCATCACTCAGATTGCAGTTTTCTACTAGATTTGAATACAGTTGATAGCCGTAAGGGATGTAAGTAATTTAATTTAAAGACAGAATAGAATAAAGAGTTAAGCTCATATCGTAGAGTGCTTTTTGCAGTCGACTTAAATAAAAGTGGCACCGACATTAATCATTCATTAGTTAGTTAGGTTATTCTTGTAAAAGTGTCGATGTTACTCTGAGCCAAAAATTGCCCCACCCTTGAGAGAGGATTCTAATAAAGCTCCCACTACCATTGAGGGTCTGTGTTCCTAATAATCACGAACTGAAAATACACAAGTACTATTGGTTGTGTGTGCAGCTAGCACTCAGCGTGAGTTCCCGTTCAATAAAAAACGGGTCAATGCCACGGAAGTGATTGATAGCGTGTCCGACTATTAGTAACACAAACCGCAGCCACGTGCCTTCCCTCCCCAATGTGCTAACGCCCTTAAAATCAGCCCTAAACGCCTGAAATAATTCGCTACCACAGAACCAATCACCCATCGACGATATAATTTAACACAACATCCATCGCTGCGCTAGTACGCCACATGTTTATACCATCGCGCACTAAAGCGGCGCAGTAAATCGGTCCGAGGGTTTAAAGTGTCGTTATAATTTACGAGGTGCGACGTGGTGGTCCCAACGGTGGAATTTATTCATGGCGGTAATAAAATCTGTCGTTGTGTCCAGGGCGAGAGTCCAGGTTAATTCCTTTTTGAAATTCTGCTGCGAATAGAACTTGGACGTTTTATCTGGCCTTGAAACGGAGTATGTTAGTGGAGCTCATTTGAAATTTAGACACTTTATGTGTCAGTGTGGCTGTATGTATTGCGAGTTTACTTTTACGCTTGCAATGGAGTTGTCTTCTTTATGCAGCTTGAGTTACTAAAAATCTTTATGTGATGCTAATGTCGGAGCTATGAAAGAAAATATTATGTATATTTGGTACCATTTTGTGCACGCAAGCAACATGGAACGTGTGTGTATAAAAATGTCGCGTTGTAAAATATGATGCAAAAATTGGAGCATATTTTGAGTATGAATTTTAAGTTTAAAGTTGACTCAGTAACTTAATAACAGCTCATTAATTCTGCTTAATTTTAACAGGATACTGTCGTCAGTTACCGAAACTTAGCGCGACCCCCCAAAGGTCAGGTCGGAATGAACTCGGCATCAACTTAATTCTACTTTTAAGTTACTCACTTAAAACTTCAAGTTAAGCTTAAATTAATAAAAGCTAGTATCATCTGAAGCTTGCAAACTCTCAGAGTCTATTTTCTGTTCCAATTAATTAAAATGTCCATTTTTTGTTAGTTTCTAAAAAGCTAAATTAAATATAAATGTTGATCTTGTGTTATACTTTGAAGGTTTTAGTATATTCAGGGTGATATTCATTCGTTGCTATATTTATGACAATATTTAATTTAATTCTGTGTGTCTATCAGATGTCGAGTTTAAATTCGAAGTGAAACTGAATCTAGCCACAAATAGGTTTCTGTCTTGGCTATGGTAAATAATTTGATTATATTCGTGGTATAAATATGTTTTTATGGTTAATGCGATGAAAATTTCCATTGTTTACTTTGTGTTAAAATAAATTACTTTAAATTATAAAAAAAAAACTATGTTAGAATTTTCTTTTCGGTCTTGATACAGTATCTAAAAGGTTATCTTTGTTTTATTTCATCCCATAATCACTAATATGCTTTGTTTACAAATAATCCAAGTATTACGACATCATCTTCTTCTGTTACAGTGAGGCATGCGCCGTCTCTGGCGCAGCGGCGCGGCGCCCCCCCGCTCCCCGCACACGTGACCGCACCCCGCCGCCGCCATGGCGCCACACGTCGCACTCTTCCTCATCCTTTGCCTCGTCCACTGCGACACCAAGACCGTGCTGCAGGATAAACTTGGTAAGTTCTTCTTTAAAATCAAAGTTCTAGAAGTTTTATGAATGTCTCTTGTTGAATGATGAGCTATCTTCTGCACCTAATGGTAAAGGTTTGACGTCAAACAAACCAAGTTTCTTCTATATTGTTGGACAATCATAACATCTTACAACATACAAAATAACAAAACGCACGCCATTAATCATTTGTGCAACTACATCATGTAACATTCATAAGAAGATTCCAACTGAAAGTTGTTTGTTATTTCATGAATAAAATGCCAGGAAGAGTAATCTTTCCCGTCCACATAAAACTTCGCTAAACATTCATACGGTCTGCTGCAGAATGCGCAAATCCCGACTTGATAGTAGCACATTAAGTTCACGTAATGCACCCAGCGGCAGACAGTCGGGGACTACGGGGCTGGAGGGAGAGTCTCTCTCTCAGATCTCATTAGGAACAACAAATTTATACCAGCTTCGTACGTAATGGAGATGTTTTGTCCCAATGCGCCGGATGAACGCAGAGTGATTGCTTTAAAGAGGTAGTAGTTAATGGTTTTAAAGCTTCAACTTGGGAATATAAACGTTGACACAGGTTTGGTTTGTCAAAGTGAGTAACTAAAGTGAAAACCTAGCAGTGGTTACTGTATTATTAGCTGTAATTTTCCAGTGCTTCGCTCACTGGCTTTTAGAGTTTTAGAGCTACTGGAAGAGTTGTGCTCGCCTTACGATTATATGTTTTTAGGGTCAGAATATTAACGCAATTTGAGGAAAACTTCAAAAGGAAAGTAACTTTTAATAAAAGAACTGTTACCTAAATTCTCTTCCATTAAATCATTACTACAAACAACTTTTCTAAAACTTTCAAAACAAAACTCACAGCTACATAATCGCCCAACGACTTTTTCACATGTTCCAAACATTCCCTAAACAGGAGTGGATTCTGATCATTTGACTGTCGTTCCTTATAACAAAAGCGTTTAACGGCCATGAAAAGGCTGGTCGTTGCAGACGGTTCCGTGCGAGCGATCAAAGGCAGCCAGTCACTACAAGTGCTACGCTCTACGTACGTGTATAGCTAGCATAGTGTAGCACATGCTCACATGTAGCAGTCACAATACGAATGGGAAACCGGGGCGGTGCGTTAGGGCTTCGAAAAAACCTTTTTTAAAGTATATAATTGATTTTGAGGTTTTTATAGGAAAAGTGCACTTATCGCTAAAAGAATTTTCTACTCCGTAAACTTTAGCGTTAACCGTTGTCTAAATGATCGATGAAAATATGAGTTGTTGTCAGCACATCTTTCAGATCGGGGACCATCCATCCAAACACTTTCTATTTGATCGTGTTGACTTCACAAATGACAATAAAATAGTCACAGCGAATAGTCCACCCTATCGTGAATATATGCGACGAAGGCAAACACCAAAAAAGTCCGTCCGAATATATTTGGAATGCGTAGCGTTTGACGTTCTGGGCACGTTCCTCTACTCTTATGGGGATAACGCGTGATCATGGCGAATATCATGCGAGGATGCAATTTGCTAGGTTTTTTGCCCTTTTAGATATTTTGGTAAGGCGCCGACTTTGCGATTCCCTCGCGACGTAACGAATAGTTGTTTAGATGCGGGGCATGTGGTCGCAGCAGCCGGCTCTGATGCCGCCTGCCTTCGCCACACGCCTGTGATAGATTACACACGTCCATTAAGATGTTACGCACATAATGCGTTACAATCTCTTTCTCCAACATAACGTTTTTGTGGATAGAATTCTCCAGAATCGCATTAAGCTTTATGGGGTTACAAAGGAGACTCGTATTAAACTTGACTTGATATATTAACATAGATTTTTTTGACTTCGGTGGGCGTAAGTTATTTGCAACCTTCGATGGGCGAAAAAGGTTTATCTTTGCGTTTGTTAATAGGGTCCGCCAAGTCACCAAAATCGCCTACTTGTTTTTTCTTCTTAAAGGAAACTTTGAATATACACTGTAAATACCCTAATTATGAAATAAATCAAATGTGATTTTAAAACAAAATTTAAACTTTAAAGTTTTCTTAATGTTCCAATTACAATTCATTGTTTTCTTTCAACGCTGACAGTGTCTAATTGAACCAACCAAAATGGACATTTTGTATAAAACATAATTTGATAAATATCACGTCGCTGTCCGGAGTGCTGTTCAAGTAAATGCTCCGTCATTTTTCTCAAGTGAAACAGGCCAACAAATCTAGTCTGATAAATTAATTGTTGAAAGAACAGCGAGAGGGCAATTCTGAGAGGGTATTATGGCCCCTGGCGGGCCTCTAAACCGGGAACATGGCAGATGGCGACTTCGTGCCATAAAGAACACACAGCGGGAGAAAAAATTTGAAAATTTGAAATACGATTTCCGAATGTTCGTTTTATTGCATTGAAATGCGTTTGCGGCTATAATCTGATCGTTTTACGAGCACGGCTATGTTCTAAAATTTGCAATTGTATTCTGTACCACCGCTCATTTTGCTATAAAAACTGAATTTATTACTTTACAAGCGTCGAGGCATTAACGTCTGATATTATTACGGGCTCTAGGTTATTTCCCGTTGAATAAATCAACGAATTTTTAACTCGGCCCTCGTGAAAAATTGACGAAGTTTGTTTTTTCATTACATTGCGTATTCTTCCCTTTGGGATGAGCAGAGCAGTAAAAGGCGATGGGCCGGCAACCCTTTAATAATTAATTATGTACGGCTGTAATCTTTCAAGCCAATGGGCTGCTGCTGTGGGTAGCCTTGAGTTTCACGCATTCAAACAATGAAGTTCTGCACGTAGCCATTCTGGAAATTTCTGCAACCGAATCTAAATTACTCTTGTCAACGAAACTTTAACTGATTATACCTAAAAACTTCATCTAATGGTATATTTACACACAGAACACTTGACATACCTTCATTACACGTCGTAAAAATAGCGGTAGCATATTTACAACAGGTAATTAAGCGATCCCTCGGAGCTTTGTAATTAAACCTTGTCATTAATTAGGCACCGTGCTAGCCACGAATCACTTACTTGGAGCCATCGTCCTCTACATCATTTTATTTCTTTGGTATTGTTTACTGAACTCGATTCGATTTGTCTTCGATAAATATATGCACACAAGTGACATTGAGGCAGCAAAATTACAAAAATAAAATCCAATAAGTCTCGTTAAGTTGGTTATAAACAGATTTCCATCGTTGTATTCGATGAAAGGTAACTGTTTTAAATAAATATTAAAATGTTAACCATTTTTTATAACCGATAGCTTTTCACATTGTCTTTATAGCTTTAGATTTAGTTAGCAACGAGACGGTAACGAGCCGCTCGCGTGACGAGAATTCATTTTAATTGTTTCACTTAGTCTGTCTGTCTGTATGTTTAGCTTATATTGTTTGTAGTGCTATGGTATCAGGACACTTGCGCGAACCCACTTGCGCGAAAAAACATATGCGCGCATTCACTTTTGCGGGATTAGACTTTTGCGCGAACGGACCTTTGCGCGAAGGGACATTTACCTTCAAGTAGTAGCAAGCGTGATGTGTTTAATCGACAGAGTAAACCTCAGTGGCCATTAAATCGTGCAAAAATCCAGTCGCGCAAGTTTCCATGCGCGCAAAAGTCTATGCGCGCATGTGTCTTTTCGCGCAAGTGGGTTCGCGCAAATGTGTCAGATTCGGCGATCCACGACTTATAGGATAAAATAAATTGTGAATACATACAAAATGGGCAAACGTTGAATCCAATGATAGAAACGTAACTCCACGAAAACAAATGTACAGAAATGTAGGAAAAGGTAAAAAATAATTAACGATAATGAATATTTATAAGGTCTGTAATGTTTCCGCTTGATTGTGCGCAGTCACGCACACTCGCGACTTCGCGGCGAAATGATTGGCGAACTGGTGTGTGCCGTGTATTAGCGGCCGCAGGAGCACGCTACTTCGTGTAGTTTTATGTTCGAGTGCAGCAATTTCAGGGTTTCGAAATATTTTACAATTAAAAGAAACTATTATGTACAAACATTGATAAGTGTCATCTCTGACGGTGAGGTCTGACAAAGAGAAAAGAGACACCACATGACGCTGGCAGAATGGTCAGCACCGGATTAGATGTTAGAGAAAAAAAAAAACAAAAAAGACTTGAGAAAATACCCAAAGGTATTCTTTAGGCAACACCTCATATCCCTCTGAGTAGCTTCTGGATCGTAAATAACAAAAAAAATCTTGTATTACATAAAAAAAAACAACAGAAAATCATACTATAATCGCTAATACACAAAGCAGCAACAATACGGTTATAGCTTCTGAACAAAATAAGCTGCACAGCAACAGACCGATATAAACAAACAACAGAATAGAAACAGGAACACGGAGAACAAAAACAGATTACATTTGTCGATTTAAAAGTAAAATTGTGCATATTTCACGAACTTCCTCCGCAACTAGGTGTGATAGCGAGTCTCAATTCTTTTTTTATGAAAGAATAGATGGTGTGCAAGTTTTCCGTGTGATAAAAACTGCATACAATGCCAAGTTTTTAAAGTTTTTACTTTTTCTGCTGGAAACTGTATTGCATTTTGTAGTATTCGTGGCGTACTTTGAGCAGTGGGTAGGAGGTATTAAAACGGTGATAAATGTGGGTAGCATAGAAATTTGCTGTGGGAACTGGGGGAATGTTTGTGTCGTTCTATAATGATTTGCAATAGGAGTAGGAGTCTGTAGAAACTGGCTTGAGGAAATTTGACAAAAATTACAGTCTATTAAAATATTACTTACGTATAAATAAAACTACTTTAGAAAACAGAGCATCTTACAATCCGACTTACAACCAGTAAATCCAATACCATTTTCTCAACCCTCAAGAGCGAACCCGCAGGCTAAAGCAAGCCTTAACAAAACCGCTGACATAATTGGAGTCACAAAATTTGTCGCCACAAGTGTCTAGCGGGCCGAATGACCCGCCTTCGATGATCGGAGACTTCAGGCCACAGAGTTGACAGGGACAGAAGATCTACTCTCCATACAATGAGGGAAAACACACGCACTCATTACTGAAACAGATGGACGCTACTGAAGGCGCTAAACTAGTAGCCAAGTTCTGGGCTGCCTTCATTTAAATTGCCTTCGACATGCTTAGAACATAGACACTCGCGAGGCGATGGGCAGTTGTTTGGCAGTTTGAGAGAGTTACCGCACTAAACTTATCGAAGCAGACTTAACTTGAGCCGTCAGTTACGTCGTTAGGTTATGTGAAATTTATTGATTAGGTATGGTATGTGATCAGTCAGAGAGATTTATGCAACAAAAAGACCAACGCGGTGTCGAGTTGCGTCGTCCGAATCGGCGAATGACTTTTTTTCGCTTATTTTGCATGAATTTTTTTTCGGACTAGCTCAACCCAATTTCGTCATGATAAGAGTGGTCATTCGCTGAGATCGTCGTTCGCAAATGTCTATGTGTACGCGCTGTTTTCACTCGTTGCTCGCAGCAGGGCTTCTGTACTAGTTTATATATTCTGTGGCCCAACTCTCGGCTGATATACCCGATATTCTGCTTACGTCCGCGGGAGCAGTCGATATGCAGTAAAATTGAATTGATAGTCGTCTACAAGACGCGCAGTTTAGGGGTCGCGGCAATAGAACGGGAGATTTGCTTTATGTGGCGTTTCGACTTTGTTGGATTTCGGTTTAAAGTCGGTTTGTTGCTGATAGGATGGACGGAATGTTGGAGAAATAAAAATTCGGATTTATTTACAAAATAGCTATGAATTGGTTCAAAATGTGAAATACTTAAGGTAGTTTTCTTTTAGGGATAATAAATATTTGTATCAACAAAATAGACCAGCACAACAATCAGTCACGCTAATGTCCCCTTTGGTGGGATACAGGCCTCCTCCCCGTGAAGCTGTCATCCACCACAAGGGCCTAGTGTGATTAGTTACTAGATGCCAATGTCTTCAAATTTTTGGTATCAGGTCATGCTGTTTTCCTTACGATGTTTTTGTTCACCGTTTTCAGACCAGAGTGGTAATGCAATAATTTACTCAAAGTATTACGCGTGCCTGGGTTCAAATCGAATTGGTGTACCTTCAATTTATTGAAACGCCTCTCTATTTCGCACTTATGAAGGACTTTTATAACGCTATAAAGACGCCATGGCTCCATAAACAAAATCTAGCATAAAAGTAATATTTATAACAATAAGCGCAAAATTCTTGGGACATAGCTCAGAGTACGTCGGGGGTCATTAACATCCTGTGCTCCGACGCCCATTACTTCGCATTGTGCATTAACTGCGCTTTATTTAAATAAATATGCCGTAAAAACAATTAAATTAAATCACGCGAACGACCACCTTACATTAGATGGGCCATTTACAGGAAAATATTTATTTATTTATGGGTTTTTCTATAGTGGGTGATGTTAAGAGAATTCCGGCATTTAATCCTTAGATAGAAAGCCTAATTCCGATGATTGTTTCATAGTGAAAACTATCGGGATATTATTGTGTTGGTACAACCTTTAGTATTGTTTTTTTCTAGTCAGCTGTCATATACAGCAACCAAACTTTGTAAAGAAATTAAATCTTAAGGGCTTGATTTTTTTAAAACTATAATTATGTAAACACTATTTATCCTCTAGGTTAACCATTAGAAGTTACGACCTGAAAGTAAATTAAGCATTTCCGGTTTCATCTCTTCAACTTTTCCTACACAAGACTTATCAGAGACACGTGTCTACTGTCTACGTCACCTCCCCTATGACGTCACACTAGTACCTAGGGTTACCATCCATCCGGATTTCTCTGGAAATGTTCAGGTGTTTGGCCCCAGTCCGGACTTTCTCGAACTTCTTCATTTGCTGGCACCTCGACTTACTTACTTACGAAAAACAAAACATGGTTTACTGACCAACTCCTTCAAAAGAAAAATGGCTGCAACTTTTTTTTTAATATCAAGCGTTTCGCCATGTCTTTTCAAATTTCCGTATGGTAACCCTACTGGTATCTAAACACCATAAATATATACTTACATATCAAAGGACCAAGTTCCCCGATGTTTTCCTTCTCCGATTAAACGTGTGAAGCAATTTATCAAAATAAATTGCTCACACGGAGGAGAAATGTGTTAATGTTTGAAGTAAATGTTGTGTTACAATTATATGAGGTATTACTATATAATTGTATATAAACTGTGTTGCCCGATAGCCGAGGAGTATTGATTAGTAAGTTGAAGGTTGTTTAAATGTTTTTTTGTGTTAATGATAAACGTGTAAAAGTTTGGTAAAGTTGTTGTTATTTTACACTTTGGTCATCTAGTTTTTTTTTTTTTTTTTCTCTTTATTTAAAGGGGCTTGTTCATTTTGAACATGTCACCCCTGTATATGGTCATCTAGTTGGGTAAAGTTGGCCGTGAAGGTTACAGTATGAAACAACAGCACCAAGGCAGAACGTCAAGTTATCATTTTCGTAGGTAATTAACATATAATAAAATCGTAGACTTTCCGTGTCTGTACATTAAATGTTTTTACAAAAACAAATCACTGGAAGGTGCGAGAAATCTATTTATATCTATATCTATCTATCTATCTATATCTATCATCTATCTATATATCTATTCTATCTATATCTATCTATACATATAATAAAATCGTAGACTTTCCGTGTCTGTACATTACATATTTTTACAAAAAAATCACTGGAAGGTGCGAGAAATAAGTAATAGAAAGTAAAAAAATATTTTTTTTAATTTTTGTCTGTTTGTCGGTTTGTCTGTTCGTTTGTGCGCGCATCACGTGACAACCCCTTATTGTATTCAAAATCGAAAAATTATAAAATAAGAAACATTGTTCTCGGTATTATTCAGCGTTTATTTCATCAAAATCGACCAACAGACACAAAAGATATTAATATTTAAAATTTAGTTGGTAACCTCTTTTTCTCGATTTCTATGATAAAAATAATTTACGTAAATAGGTTTTACTAGTCGTAGTATTGTCGGAATGGCTGAAAATTTATTTTGTTTTATTTTTCCTTTTGTCTTTACTCTTTGCACTAAAAATTTGGTACTGAAAGAGAGGTTTAATTATGAGAAATCTATCTAAATATATGAAAGCGAAAGGTCACTCACTCACTCATCACGAAATATTGAAAACCGCTTGACGTATAAAGATGAAATTTGGCAGGCAGGTAGTTTATAGTTAGTAGACGTCCGCTAAAACTGCATTTTACCACAGGGCCGGATTAAGGAGGTCTAAGGGCTCTCGCAAGTTTGTATGAAAGTCCGTCATTTTTTGTGCTACAAACTTGAATATTGGCAGGGAAGTACTTTATAGTTAGTAGACGTTCGCTTAACGGATTTTGCGACAGGGTTGGGTTAAGGAGGCCTAAGGGCTCTCGCAAAAAGTCATTTAATGTTGTATACAGAACGGTATTAGAATAAAAAGCGCTAAACAAGGTTCACTTTGAAAAAAAGTTGTATAGCGCCAAAATACACCAATTTTTGAAGCCATATCGTTGCCTCAACGCCATTTAATTTTGTTTTGGACCTCTGTCGCCCAGAATTACAGCACCCAAAAGGACGCCTTTTGTAGCCATCAGTACGTACATTATCACCTTTTGATCTGGCAGTCAGTTCTCACACATAACATAACGTCACACCTTAAAGCCCCAAAGGGTTGGGCAGACGTGTACCTAATCGTACACACATTTCGCCAGTTATATTAAAGTCCCATGTAGTAGGGGGTGAGCCTATTGCCATCAACAGGGCACAAATCCAGATTCGCGCCAAATATAACCCAATCTCATTTTGATAAATCTCACGTGAGATTAGGAGGGAGATGAAGGGGTCAATCCAAATCTCACGACATCCCACCAGGGGGGAGGGGGGTCGAAAAATCGCCTCACGTAATTAATGGACGCCCCTTAACACAAGCATCTAATTGCTTAAAAGATGATCTCCAAATCATGTGTGTGATAACTTTATGTAATTGAAATAAACATTTTTTTTAACACTGCCTGATCCGGGAATCGGTCCCCACGCTTAGTAGTCGCGCTTGCGACCACTAGACCAACAAGGCAGTCTGTCACACATGCACACTAAAATTTCCACGCGAACGAAGTCGCGGGCAACAGCTAGTCGGGTAATAAAATTCAATGATATAGTAAACGAATTCGAAATAAAAATAACAATTTCAGCTTACTTTAAATTACCAGTTTTGCTTTTTGTTTTTGCTAGTTTTTATGCAAAAATATACCAGTTCATTTATTATATAAAATCATTTGGTTTAACTTTTTACCAGACTTAATAAACATAACTTTGTTACACTAAACTATTCTTTCAATGTCCATTCTCAGAAATGTTAGAACACTACGTGTCACCATCCGTACACGTGTTACCTTCCGCACACGTGCTAGAATTCGCACACGTGTAAACTCATCTAACCATGTCCTCACATGTGAGAATAATTATATTTGTATAAATGTGTCGTTTACTCTAGTTTAGACAGCTCATTATCTATGTACCCCTAAACTGCTCAAATCCAAAAATACCCGAGTCTACTGTAAGTTTTTCGGCAAATATTAAACCTTCACATGCCCTCTGGTTAGTCGTTAATGATTCAATAAATTGACCTTTAACCTCACTAATCTGTGCACGATTCTCAAAGACATCTAATAACTAGCCCCACTACAAGCCTCTCCAATAACAATACACTTCGATCCAAACTTTACATATAAATTACATAATTACACACACACGAACTCGCTCAACGTCGGTAATCTTACTTTAAATAAGCACAAACACTGTAATATTAATTACTCAACTGAAATTACACTTGCTAAAGTGGTTTTGTTAAAGTTTGCAATTGTTGATTACGAGCCGAGGAGTCGATTACAGGCTGTAATTACAGCGAGTGCCAACTTGTACTGATTGTAATCCTGGTAATCTGTTCGCCTTTTCGTGTTACAAGTCAACTTTACTGCAAGTTGGAGTGGGTTGAATTTTCGTGCTTTTTTGTTGGCCGAGTGCACAGTTGCTTATATTCAGGTTGAAAGGTGCATAAATACCTCCTTTAAATAAATAAATTAACATTAAATTAAAAGTCCTGAAATTAAAACTTACATTAAATAAACAAACATTAAAAACAGCGTGTCAGCAGTTTACCTTCAGACAACAAGTAAGTCTTCTGTCTGTGCATCAGAAATGGGTTGTAGAAAAGTAATTATAGATTTTCACAGTTAAAATAATTTTACTTAAAAAAAAGCTAGCAAAAAACTTTAAATATACTTAGTTTTCTATTAAATCTATTGTACAGAAATGGGTCTAAAAATGAAAAATCTTTCCACAATGACATGTTTGGAAGTTGCATTAGAAATGCATACTATAATATTCCGTCTCTTGTTACTATTGTCAGCATTGTACGTGAGCATAGAGTGTTGTTTTAATACTAAGTGCATAATGAATAGCTGGCGCACAGTCAGCACGTTGCAGGCTTTATACAGCTGATCTGTGGGAAAGTAAAAGGGATGGAAGTTTGCTACCATTAAAATTGCTCTTTGAGCTCTTTCAAGGAGAAGCAGGATAGTTTTTGATGCGCCACCCCATGAAATAATACAGTAATGAATTAAAGATTGACATAGGCCGAAAAGTTCTGGAGTGGCGACCGCGAACCGGAAGACGCTGCGTTGGAAGGCCTCCCACTAGGTGGACCGATGACCTTGTAAAGGTTGCAGGGATCCGCTGGATGCGAGACGCACGCACTTTATAATTTCACTTTATAATTTTCTAAAGTATTTTTATGATTGAGAGGAGTAATGATATCGGCCCATAGTTAGTAACCAAGTCCCTGTCTCTAGATTTATAGATAGGGAAAGAACAGCATTTTTTAGACAGTTAGGGAAAATTCCTTTGTAAATACAGATTCGAAATATATGCGTTAAGGGAGGTGCCAATACATGCTTAAAGAGTTTAAGGATCTTGTTGCTTATATTATCCCATCCAACTGCACAATCATCTTTAAGGCCAGAAATAATTCGGGATATTTCGTTTTCGTCAGTATCCAGCATAGCAAATGATGGAAAGGTGGTTGGGCGCAATGTTTCGGAATCTGTTCGGCAAAAGTTTTCCAAACATTAACAAAAAAGTTATTTACTTTGTTAGCGGATAGGAGAGGTGAAGGATTAGTAACAATAACCTCGAATTTGATTCACGTTGTTTAGTCATGTAGGTGACGTTTTTAATATGCTTCCAAATTTGCCTGCTTTTTTAAATTCATTTTTATCGTAATTGTTTTTAACCTTCTTTAAGAGATTGTTGCAGAAATTCCTGTGTCTTTTATAGGTGTTTAGAATTATTAAATTACCTCTGGTTTTAACGCATGGCGGCTCCGCCGCGGCGCGTAGGCCAAAGCTGTGATGGTGGGCGTCAAACCATCTGCAACGACAAGCTCGCGTGGAACCGTCTAAGCTCCGTAATGCCGGAGCCGTGACAAAAACCATGCCTGCTGCATGTTGCATGCTCGCTTGCATGCTCCATGCTTGTTTGCATGCTGCATACTTGCTTGCAACCTGCATGCTTGCTTGCATGCCTTTTGACCATTAACGGATCAGATCCCCAGATCTCCTCGAAATAAAACCGCCTTGTAAAACTGAATATTAAGATAAATAAACACAAAACCAACAATAGAGGAGATCTGGGGATTTGATCCGTAAACGGGATATGGACCATATTTACTTTTTTTTATGAGTTCCCGATATTTCGGCGCTGTTGCAAACACCATGATCCCTGATCATGGTAAATATCCCGTTTCTACCATTAATAATAATATGAGTAATATAAATCGGAGTTGTTATATTAGGAATTTTTAACCATTCGGAATTATGAAAATCGGTATTTTAAAATTCAATTCATTACATTTGAAGTCCACGTGTAACTAATTTCAGCCCTATTGACCTTCTAACTTCAGTGTAAGTAGACTCTGACCCGGGAAACACAGTAACTGACACCACTAATCAGCCTGACCTTCCAACTCGCCTCAGATCCTCGCCCATAAAACACAGGTGTCCAAATCGCAACGCAACTTCCTGCAAAGGGGCGTTTTTTTTGCAAATCATCTGGCTCGCCTGTCACTATCAATCTTAATTACTGAAGGCGCTTTCTTTTACGGAAAGGGCGCGAGGTCTGTCAATCTCCTGAATTATGACCCGAAGATTAAAGTTACCTCAAAAGTTCAGCTGAGCAATGAATATAACAAACAAAAATGTTTACGATACTAAAAGAGTTGTATATTTCCCCGTTGTCTGACATTTACGTAAATATTACACTCGTAAATTGGAATGGTCAGTCACGGTTAGTCAACCTGCGGCTATGACTGCTAAAAATGCTTGAAACGTGAGCCATTGTTAAAAGTTATGTTGCCCTCGATAGCGACCGCAAAAAGTAATTCCATTCTATTTGCTCCTGTTATTTCCAGCCGTTTCAATAACGGAAAATATCAACGATACCGCAAAGCTTAACAGTAATTTGTATTATAATGCAACTATCATATTTTTATAAAGCGATGCCCTTCGTGAGCTGATGTACTTTCAATAGAAAAGTAGCGACATTAATAAATTGAAAACAAAAACGATTCCGGAGCGGTTCCACACAGATTACAATCACTGAACAAAAAAAGCAACAAAACGGGCAAGAGCACGAAATTGTCCCGGACAATGCATATTGCGGGCCCGGGGGGACAGGGCTACCGGCCTTGAGTAATGGATTGCACTTTTTAGAACAATTTATTCGAAAAACCTTCCCATTTTTTCATTAACAAAAACCGAGATGTTCTCCTCGCCGATACTTCCTATCCATGTAATCATGTCGTACAGGCAAAACCGGGACAGCGGGACTTACGGGTTGCATCCACCGTCTGGCACATTTTTTGAACAAGATTGCCTATTACGATTTCCTCGAGCAAATTGGGCAGCCCTGGAGGATGTCGGGGCGCAGTGTCGACCTCGGCTGCCTAACGAAATTGCATTTTGATTGTGTTCAACCGCCTTACACGTGGTTGGGCGCAATTATTTGACATTATTACTTTTTATTACAGCTGAAACGTCATTTCGTTCGGATTCATGCTCCGCTTGTAATTTGAATCTCGTCTCGGTGCGCTCTCATTTTCAAAAGTGGAATTTGGACTGAGAGATTTCTGCAATGCAGAGATGTTTGGTCCCGAGCTATGTTATGTTTTATTGTAAGGAACATACTTCGTGTTTTCCACGATTTTATGGGTTGTGGTTCTGTGCTACGCGAGATCCTATCCCAGATTTGTACTCCTATTTATTAGAATATCTGGAAAATGTGGATTGCGTTCAGTTCTGACAAATTGTTCTCATAAGGTTTTATATTTTTGCGTAGTGTTTCAATTTGCATTCGATGAACAAACAGAGAATATTGACTTTACGCAAACATGTCCAATTCGAAAGAAATTGCTTTCTAATTTTAATATCGAAATCGTGACCATAGAATGTTATTGCATTTTTATAATTATGTATTTAAATTATCAGCCTTTGTCCATTTATTCGAAATTCTTTTGTACAGTTTTAAACGGAACGATAATTGCAGAAATTGTGTCGCGCGCAATTACCTCGCCTAAGGAGGTGCGAGCGTTCAATAGACTCTTATTAAATATTAAACTGAACTGAATAATAACACGTGAAAGTAGAAGGAAGCCTTTGCATTTTAATAAGGATTAAAAAGCCCATTTTCCATAAACCCAATTAGACTCAAAATTCGTGTTTTCTACGAAGCAAGTTATAATTATCTACCTATATTTACAGGTAGCTAACTACTTGCCAGTACCACTACCAAACACTAACTCCATTACCAATTGAGAATTTACTTCGAGATGAGTGCTACGGGAAGTATCTAAGTTTGAGACCGGCTGATGTTAATTTTAAGTTTTATTAATAGGTAGCTCCTCGGCATTTAATACCATCGTTTGTGCGGTAAAGATACGCTTTAGAGTCATTACGAGTAATATCTGAAACTTGGCGAATGATTGAGATAAAACTAAGTTCCTTTATTAAAATAGTGAGAAGTTCTTAAGAAATATTTAAGATGAAAAATAAAAAAGAAGAATTACGATGAGCTTTCATGGTGCTTGAGTAATTTAAAAATTCCCTAGAATACCAGTTGGCAATGTTCTCACGAGTCAACGTGAATGTTTGATAAAAATAAGGTTGAAATATTAACAGTTTGTGGAATTAAAAACATTGAAAGAACACGGGTCGTGCAATAACAACGCGGCAACGGTGCGCGGTGCAGCTATCAATATTAAATGGAACCCGGTTTGTATCCCGTTTACAGAAGTGTATTCGAGTTTTGAATCAGTGATTCTGCTGTGAAACTGTTAATACCAACAATGATTAGCTTACAGTAATTTCTAACAGCTAATATACTAGTCAGTCAGAGAATTGATTAAGTTTTCTTACTATGTTCAATAGTAGTCAATTTTCTCATCAATGATTTCATAACAACAATCACTAGCTATCTTCATTTCTAAATGTAAAACTCCATTCAATTCGCGATAACTTAGAGACAGCCAAAAGGCCTACTTTAAGATCTATTATCCAATCTCCGTACAAAGGGACCGAAAAAAATTACTCGTTTAAAACAACCCGAAGAATTCTTGGACATTTCTTCAGAATATCTCGCAATTTGCGACCGGGATGAGACATTGATTTTCAATCCCCAAGTTTTTCACTCCACTTACTTAAGTAGTCGTGAAGATAAACCGGATGAGACGGAAACGGTCGGACGGTCCCCTTTCCCAGCTATTTGGGCTATTTACCGCCCCAGGCTGTTCTTGGCTATATTTGTGTTGGAGCGATTCTTCGGTAATTTGCTGATGTAGATGATAGCGAAGAATGTGGTTGATTGAAATACTTCAATCTTTTCAGACGGTTGTAATAGCTATTGTTGGTTAAGGATTGGGGTTGGTAAGTCGTCGCTCTAAACGTTTTAAATATTGACAAAATAAACGTTAAGAAACTTATAAATTGTTATTTATAACTTTCTTAACATAAAGAATCTCGTGAATTCGTCCTAATATGTTTATTAGGCTATTTATATCAAATTATGTTTCCTAAGTTACGGGATTAATTACCTCATCATAAGTTAATTCTGTAAAATTGGGTTGAATACACTTTACCACGAACTGCGTATAAAAGTTGCCCTCGTTGACGTTGCATGGATTATTCAGCCTAATTTACTTTCAGCGCCAGTCATTTCTATTATTGGCGCACCAATTTCTTAGTAAAACCGTTTTCCTAACGAAACGAGGTGATCGCCTTAAAAATGTATAACAACTAACTCGATAAGATGACCTCTCGTTTATTTTTAGCGAAGTGAAACATACATTATGTACGTTACAATTTGGACAGCGTCTCCTTTGTTAGGCTATAGAACAAAATGTGGCGCAAAAGGACGCGACCCGCCAATAAATTATTTACCTGAAAACCTAACACCATAAACCGGTCGGAACAAACCCGGCCACATTTGTTAGCTACACTCTACAGTGCAAATGTCCACAAATAAATAATAAATCGTATTTGGGCGAAAAAGATCCGATGGCATCCATGAATAAGAATAAACAGATGGTATAACAATATTGTACGGGTTTAATACGCGGGAGGGACAATACGCGTCGTGGCACGCCCGGGTACCCGGGTACTCGAGAACTCGGGACCCGAGTACTCGGGCGGAGGAGCCTTCCGTTCCTTCCGTTCATTTCTAGTTTTGTACACTTGAGATTTTATTTTCACTGTTTACAATGTTATATTTTTAGAATTGAATTTAATATTTGTGTGTCACATCTCTGTATTGTGTTGCAGTTTGTTGTTTTAGTATTTTTGATAGAAGTAGTGTTTTACGTCATAATTTGTCTCTTAATCAAAATGGAGTAGGTAGGTTTGTATGCGTGCTTTCGTTATCATATCTTAACACAATACTGAGACCATCATTGTGTACCATAAATTTTCGCCAGCTAACTTATAAACGCTTTATTAGACCTTATATTTAGGTTTTTTTAGTAAACAACTTCATCAAATTTGAAGTATCGTCTGAAACTAAGTTGTATATTGCACACTGGGCACTTCACTAAAGCTATTGGAATGGCCCGGTAAGGGGCACGGCTTGGGTGTACCAAACGGCGACTGTGACGAGCCGTAACGGGACACGCGTGACGAGCGGGACACACGTTTGGTACATACGACGCCGATGCTGCCATTACTGTACCATAAATTATTGTACGATATAGTAAAGTAACATACAACTTTGTTAAACTTTAGCTAATTGCCGTTGCTCGAGAGGAAAGCGGCCTTGTACTAGAAACAAAAAATCTAATGCATGTGTCATCTACCAACCTACACTGGGCTATCGTGGTAGTGTATACTGCACTCGTTTTCACAGAGGTACAGCCTGTGACCCAGAAGTGGGGCCACTGGAAGCTGTTTTTGCTACTTGTTAAGCTCCTTAAGTTCTGAGTAGCATTGGCAGGACACGTACAGTCAAGACAGAGCTGAAAGAATACAGCTATATTTCTCTTTTTTAAAAGACCATTTTAGATGTAAACCTATGTGGTTCTCATATCATGCAATCAAAGAGTTTAAAAGAAGTTTATTTCAGTGCTGAGAAAGAAAATAAACAAACGGAAACTATGAGTATGGATTTTACTCACTTTTTTAAAATCACATAAGCTCTCCAGAAATAAGTACACGCTTTACAAAGAAAGAATGCAATTGATCGACTTAATAGAAAGTTCTAGACGTCAATAACATTGCAGTCTTCGTTCACAAGTAAAATAAAACGGTTTCTTTCATTTAAAAGATGAATGAACGAGATATTTTTAAAATGAAGTCATTAAAGAATTGTGAAGATTTCCCTAAGTAACTTGCCCAAGGAAAGATTTTATATTTTTCCCGGAATCTCAAAGTCGCTGCGGAATCGTAGAGTTAATATTTCTAAGTGAACGATAATTAATATTATTACTAAGGAAAATTGAAACTCTTAACCATCATATTTCGGTAATATCAGTGAAATATGAGAAAAACCCCTATTTCACGGGAAAAATAAACCGGAAACAGATATTTTTATGAAACACTAGCTTTCGCCAGTGGCTTTGCTCGCGTGGAGATTTAATAATAATTATAATGTTTATTATCAAAAAGCCAAATACAATTTTTCCATCTCAATCAAAACATAAAAACGCGATTATAATAATATGAAGTATGTATTATTTGAGACAGAGTGAACGTCTGTGCTAGTATAAGCTGTGTAACAGACACAATTATCCCACGGGAACGTTCTATCCGGACAAAAGGTACCACTATATCCTAACCTAAGCAGGTCATGGTCCATCCACATACCAATTTTGTGACTAACAAACAAAGTCACTTTTACATTGGGAATATTAATAAGGACAAAATTTGACTGCGGGTTCATTTTAGCTATACAGAAAATAAATTAATAAAAACCCTACTCGCCTGGATTTAGACTTTACAACTGAATCTATATAAATAAAAAGAGAAGTCCTGACTGACTGACTGACTGACTGACTGACTGACTGACTCATCAACGCCCAGCCCAAACCCTTGGACCTAGAAAGCTGAAATTTTGCACAGAGGTTCCCTTTATGATGTAGACAAGGAATAAGGAAGGATTTTTCGAAATTCAACCCCTAAAGGAGTTAAATAGGGGATGAAAGTTTGTATGGAAAATCGTCATTTTTGTAGTTTAAACCATAAAAATTGGTGGTGACCATCGTGGTGAAAAATTAAAAACAACGTGTTTGAGTATTTCTCGAAATTCAACCCCTAAGGGAGTTAAATAGGGGATGAAACTTTGTATGGAAAATCGTCATTTTTGTAGTTTAAACCATAAAAATTGGTGGTTACCGTCCTGGTAAAAAATTAAAAATCACGTGTTTGAGTATTTCTCGAAATTCAACCCCTAAGGGAGTTAAATAGGGGATGAAAGTTTGTATGGAAAATCGTCTTTTTTGTAGTTTAAACCATGAAAATTGGTGTCTTATCATTATGGGGAAAATTAAAACGTGTTGCAATGCTTTTCGAAATTCAACCCCTAAGGGTGCTGAATAGGGGATGAAAGTTTGTATGGAAAATCGTCATTTTTGTAGTTTAAACCATAAAAATTGGTGGTTACCGTCCTGGTAAAAAATTAAAAATCACGTGTTTGAGTATTTCTCGAAATTCAACCCCTAAGGGAGTTAAATAGGGGATGAAAGTTTGTATGGAAAATCGTCATTTTTGTAGTTTAAACCATGAAAATTGGTGTCTTATCATTATGGGGAAAATTAAAACGTGTTGCAATGCTTTTCGAAATTCAACCCCTAAGGGTGCTGAATAGGGGATGAAAGTTTGAATGGAAAATCATCATTTTTGTAGTTTAAACCATAAAAATTGGTGGTTCACAAAATATCAAAAACCGCTTGACGTATAAACTTGAAATTTGGCAGGAAGGTAGTTAATAGTTAGTAGACGTCCGCTAAGAACGGATTTTACGACAGGGCCGGATTAAGGAGATCTAAGGGCTCTCGCGAGTTTGTATGGAAGTCCTCCATTTTTTGTGCTGCATATTTGAAATTTGGCAGGAAGGTAGTTTATAGTTAGTAGACGTTTGTTTAGAACGGATTTTGCGACAGGGTCGGATTAAGGACGCCTAAGGGCTCTCGCAAGTTTGGATGAAAGTCCTTAACTTTTTGTGCTACAAACTTAATATTTGGCAGTGAGGTAGTTTATAGTTAGTGGACGTTCGCTAAGAACGGATTTTGCGACAGGGTCGACTTATGGAGGTCTAAGGGCTCTCGCAAAAAGTCATTTAATGTTGTATACAGAATGGTATTAGACTAAAAAGCGCCCAACAAGGTTCACTTTAAAAAAAATGTTGTATAGCGCCAAAATACACCGATTTTTAAATCGATATCGTTGCCTCAACGCCATTTAATTTTGTTTCGGACCTCTGCCGCCCAGAATTACAGCACCCAAAAGGACGCCTTTTGTAGTCGTCAGTACAGTATCACCTTTTGATCTGGCAGTCAGTTCTCACTCAAAATATAACATCACGCCTTAAAGCCCCGAAGGGTTGGGCAACAATGTACCTAAACGTACACACATTTCGCCAGTTTTATTGAAGTCCCATGTAATAGGGGGTGAGCCTATTGCCATCAACCGGGCACAAATCCAGATTCTGTGGTTGCTACTGAGAAATTCCTGATGGTATAACCCAATAACTCTAATATTTATTGTATTTTTTCATGTGCATATTTTAAAGTTAAGTGTAAAGAAGAGCGGAGTCACATATGGGGGAGTCCATTAATTACGTGAGACGTTTAAAGGGGGGGGGG
Source organism: Noctua comes (assembly GCA_963082995.1). Lineage (NCBI taxonomy): Eukaryota > Metazoa > Arthropoda > Insecta > Lepidoptera > Noctuidae > Noctua > Noctua comes. The sequence goes on from OY720272.1 coordinate 18,598,609, forward strand.
GTCGCGCCCGTTATCACCCAATCTCACGAGGGAGAGAGGGGGGTCCCGGCAGATATAACTGGGTTTAATTGAGTAAACATGTTTCTCTACAAATTATTTTCTTTTAGTGAATTCAACGCAATCAAGCACAGATTACCGTATTTATACTAAACTACGCATTTTGATAAATCTCACGTGAGATTAGGAGGGAGATGAGGGGGTCAACCCAAATCTCACGACATCCCACCAAGGGGGGAGGGGAATCGAAAAATCGCCTCACGTAATTAATGGACGCCCCCTAACAAAAGCATCTTCTTGCTTAAAAGGTGATCTCCAAATCATGTGTGTGACAACTTAATGTAATTGAAATAAACAATTTTTTTTAACACTTTGCCCGACCCCGGGAATCGATCCCCACGCTTAGTAGTCGCGCTTGCTACCACTAGACCAACGAGGCAGTCTCACACATGCACACCAAAATTTCCACGCGAACGAAGTCGCGGGCAACAGCTAGTAATATATAATATTAATGGTCCGTGTTTGAATAGTTCAGTGTAGTATTAATGATTATGATTATAATAATAAACTTCCGGCTAGACGCACACTGTATTTTGGATGCTAAATATTTACCCACAAAGTACCTGGATGAAATGTTTCTGTGAATTGTAACATCAGCTCATTTAACTGAACTGAAACTGGGGGCTTTAAATGGCTGCTTTAGCAGAATCGTATAAGGATTATAATATGGATTACGTTACAATTCGCAAAATGGTCACAAAGTAGACAAATCATAACATTAACTTCGTCTGTGACCAGTTTAAGAATTTTAATATGTGTTGAAAAATAATAATACTTATTCTGTCAATCGAGAATCAATAACCCTTTTAGTCATATCTGTATGACGCTGGAAGAATAGTCGACTTTGACTTAATTGCCAAAGAGGAAAACAATCCCACAATCCAATCCCACTTCATGGGATTCTTCAGGACCGTGAACAGTATTATTATTTTGTTCCGAATCGATTTAAATTAAGCTCTAAATGAATTTTAAACATCGATTTGTTACTATCAATTATTTCAAGTTAATAGTGACAGAATGACGTTTTAAATATGATTACCGCTAAACTTATTTAGGGCGAATTTCACCGATGAAGCTGAAGGCTACCACATTTAAACCGCGTTCTGTATCTGTCAATGTCATTGAATAATGGAATAATGACATTTACAGCTCTAGAACGCGGTTTTGATGATCGCGTTCAGTTTCATTAATAAAAAACACTTTTAATTATTTGTGGTGTAAGCAGGCTCAAGTTCACTTCAATCAGAATAATCAAAACCATACATCCTATACATATTATCGTAAATAAATATAAACTTAACGTTCCTGTACTCCCGAAGGGTTAGGCAGAGGTATTCCTAATGGAAAAACATAATAGCACTTTGCCCGACCCGGGATTCAAAGCCAGGACCTCATGCTCATCAGCAGCGCATGCGACCAACCACCAACGAGGCAGTCAATAACTAAGTACCTACAAACTTGTTGTAAATGAAAACCATGTAAACAACAACCAATATCCTAGTTTTCAACCTCCCCCGTATCACTGGGGTAACATATCAACTGTCTCTAAAACACGCGAGTCACAAGTGTTTGTGCCGTAATAAATTAGCGGCCGTCATACGCTGTCAGTCGGCTGTCCAATTGTGTGTGACGTCACTGATGTCGCGACGTGTATCGTTATTGTACGCGTCCTTCGCTTTTATGGGCTCCTGGTAGTTTTGGCTTTGTTTCTGTCTTTTTTTGTTAAAATTGACGGATTTTTATGAGTTTTGCTTGCAGTGCTTTAAAGCAATCATTGTTTAATGGCGAGGTTTTTATTAAAATATAATTGTACAAAACAGATAATTGTACAGACAGGTTTGCGGATTTGTGATGACCATCCATTTACTCCCAATTGGTGGGCCGATGACCTGGTAAAGGTTGCAGGGATCCGCTGGATGCGAGACGCGGGACCGGTCAATGTGGCGACACTTGGGGGAGGCCTATGTCCAGCAGTGGACGTCTTTCGGCTGAAATGATGATGATGATGATTCATTATACACTGAGACCCCTCCGAGTTTCGCATAGCACGTTAGACGAGATGCAGATGATCCGCTAGTCTAACAATCAGTCTCGTCAAAGAGTTTCTATCGAGGTACTCAGTATAATATGGTTTGTAGAAGCCAGATAGGCAAGGAGGGATCCATGTACGATACTGACATTCAGCTGTATCCGGTGAGACAGGTGCCTATCCCTACGTAGTTGAGAAAAGACTAGGTAGATGATGAATCTTGGATCATTCAGTTTGCAGATGCCATGGAATTAATACACAATTGGGGTACCACGGAGGGAACATAAAAGAGGCGTTCACTCCATAATACGCAACTACTACCAGTTTATATTTACACAAAACGTAATGCGAAAAAGTTTATCATAACTGGACCCTAGGCAACAGATAGGGAAAGCACTAACACGAGAAAAAGAAGCCAACAAGGCAATGTTTCCCCGACCACCACTTGTTGTAATAAACAACGTATCCAGGAAAATATCGAGTACATTCTTAAATAACTTTGTTAAGCTCTCCAAACAAAAGCTGCGATCCATTGAATGTAACCTCTAAATAGGTAATAACAATGCGAACGATATCCTTCCGATGTTAATCACGTCGTATCAATAAATTGGCGACTGTAGCGACCAGCTGTGTCGGTAAAATGTTGGTATTTGTGTTTTAATATATGCGCGGTCACGCTACCTTTATTGTGCTTTAAGCATTTACATACATAACCCCGTCAGTTGTAACAAACGAAACTGGTCCTTATCTCCGTGGGCTAGGAACATTAGATGTCGCACGACTAAGATGGTTTTTCAGTAGCTGCATTGCCGTTGTGTAAACGACGTTGGCTTTTCAATACGGAACAACAATACAATAATTATCGAGAGCGTACAGCGGTATCATTTTAACGTAATGAAAATTGATATGACAGAGTTTTTGCCTTCCGTCGCATTGCTTTGAAAGGTAAACCAGTGCCACACGTGCAGGATGGGACGAGCTCTTCGACTGATGTAGCATATATTTTCACTTAAGACGAGTGACGTGCTTTAATTATTTAACAGCATTTAAAGGCTTGTTTTAATTTTTCTCGTCACGTACGAGCATACTTTCAAAGTTCTGACGATTTGTGATATGGTTTATTTATATTTATTTTACATATTGCTCGTAGATCGTACCTAACTGTTTTTAATAGCCAGAAATTGTCGAATCCTAAAAAATCGGGTGATAATTATTAGATAATTACAGACTCAAATCCATCTCTCAGCTATCATGGTAACAGTCCCTGGAAGGTGTAAGTCCAGCACCGTATCCGTACAGTTTTCTTGACAGATATACCTATATACCTCGCCCAACATAACCGGCTTTACATTGAGAGTACAAAAGGTAGTTTATTATCACAGCACCGCATGAAATATGTGCCAGTTATTTTTCCTCATTCGCGCGTTATTCCGCCCTTATGTCATGGCGTCGTGAGGGGGTCACGGCAACTTTCCTCTTATAAGTCATTACAGTAAATTGCTCATCGTCTTGTGAATGTTTTTCCTCTATTTGTCTTCTCATATTTTTTGCGGAGTTGCTTATTATGAGTGGCGGGCGATTACCGTTTATTTAATAATGCTACAGAGTGGAATAGGTTTTCATAGTGCGGATTTGTTATTGCATAGATTAGGCGTTCATGATAACCGCGAGATTGTAATTTTAGTTCTTATCTACAAACAGTTTCCATTGGCAATAATGTTGACTTTCCATAGAAAATGTTATCCGCTATTCAACCCTTTTAACTTTCTTTTTAATCCTTGTGCTCATCTTCGCTGTGTAAAGAACCTTTGTGCACATTCCATACTGTTAAACCGAGCGGATTAGGCTGTGCTGCATCTGTTGGTGAATGAATTAGTTTTAGATTTAATTTATTTTCTATTATTTCGTTGCTAGTCAATGATAACTATAGGGCCAAGAAAAAACAAAATTCTGCTTGTGAAGCGAATCCACAGCTCTCTAAGCTACCACTTTCTTATTATTTATAATGGTCAGAAAATATAAAGTTGAGTGAAGTAAACACTTGAACGTCTGGAACTTGAACTGTCTACTTCTACGAATAGTCGCTGGAGCGTTTTCTCAGCAAAAAAATCTTTAGATTTCAGATTTCTGTGAAAAAATAAAGAAATGTTCGCATATTTCTTGTTGAGAAAAGATAGCTCGTTGAGCAATTGGAGTAGGGTAATCAGGGTAACATATCAATTGCAATGTTTATTTATTTTATTATTCCTTCTGACCGTTTTAAGCAAGGGTGGTGAAGCACTGCGGAGACTTGCCATACATGAAATGTTATTCTTAGTGCACAAGTGTGCATCCACTTTCGCTTGCCTCACTCTCATATCCCGACGACCAGACGGACATCAGACACGACCGGAGATTTATCCGGCGCAGGACCAATTGCAATGACATAATGAAGAACCTCGGACTGCTGACTCATCAGATGACGACTTATAGACAAACATGGAAGAAGAAGAAATGCTGCGCCGACAATTAATAAATTGGGATTAGGAAAAGGATTGGGGAAGGAAAGGTAAGGTTTGGGTTTTGAGGATTGGGTTTTAGGCTATATTATTGCAATTTATATGTACCTACATTTGTTATTTTGTGTGCAATAAAGAATAGGTAGGAAAAAGTGAACGATGAATATCTGAACCTCTTTCTTAAAATAATTCCTAAAGGTTTACGAAGGACATCAGTAAAAGTCATGTCTCTAAACGCATTCGCCACGGGCCCATTTCAGGTGTCGCTATCCGTATGCTATCTTATGATAAGCTGCCCTTTGAGTCCCGTGGGGAAAGCGCCACTGCTTGCTCATACATATCGTGGGCTTGTAACTTTATTTGTCATCTTTCACGCTTTATGTGGGTAGTCAATGTCCACAGTAAGTAATGATACGTCATATTATATTATAACTTAGTATTACTGGCATAGTGTGCTCTAATACATCTTCTAATAACATATTTACGAATATTTGTGTTTACACATAAGTTTTCCAATAAAAATTGTATTTGATTAGGTACTTCATAGGCGTGTATTTTTTTAAGTGTATAAGTGGGTGGACTCCTACAATACTTTCAAAGACAAAATATTTAAATACGACTTTTGTTATGACTATGAGAAAAACTTTACCTAAAAAAGAAAGAGTAAACAAAACAGGTCAGGTTTAAAGTCAACCAAACTAGAGGTAAACAAAATAATAACCTAGTATTTATGACACTTCGTATTTTCAGTGTAATAATAGAAGAAATGCTAGTAATACATACTTACAAATACGCAATAGTACAAAGCTAATAACGAGGTTCTACTGGACTTAAAGCTGCGTTCACCTTAATGCGGTCGACACTAGATTAAAAAGGATACGGAAATATTAATCTAGATGGGCTTATTTTTGGAGCACAACACGTTGTTAACTGGCAATTAAAATATTTCTTTTCCTTTTTTTCTTTTTGACTCCAGCGGAACTTGTATAATGAGCCTAGCACGTTCGCACTGCTGACACACACATCCTCCTTGCGAGAGGGAGCGGTTTCTAAATTCTAATTCACCACGCAGGCTCAGTGTGAGACGTCACAGGTCCTCAGCTGTTGTGTTCTAGGACATGACGGTTTCCTCACAATATTTTCTTCACCGCTTTGAGAGCAGTGGTAATGAAACAATTTATACAAAGTAAAGCCGGAAGGTTCCTAGAGTATGAAATATTCTGAAATATTTAATATAAATAAAATACGCACACAAAATTGGCGAGAGTACTTTTATTAATTAGTAGTCAATGCTGTAGGTAATATAAATATTATACTTCACCCTCTAGTGGCCACTACAGTGCAAGTGCTCACTGTACTTTTGTTAAGTGGTGTGTTGCAGTACACACGGTAAGCACTGGGGCAATTACTACCGTACAGCAAAGTGGGCGAGTTGAGTTGCAGACGAATATTTTTGAACTATCCTAAAGTAACTAGCATTGCGCTTACGGTTACTCCAGCAAAGTAAGCCAGTGTACTTTGCTACTGTAAACGGGTCTTAATAGAAAATATCACTTCTACGAGTTCCGAGTAATCCTTGGATGTATGATTGTGAGTGAAAAGAACACGCTTTTGGGTACCATTCATATGTTTTAATGCGTACTGATTGTAAGCCATTAGGTGATGAAAGAGTTTAGATAAAATACTCGTTGTGTCTGATCTGGTCCTTTGATAGTTTTTGGTCTTTTGCAGTCTTTTGTAAAGGATTATTGAAAGGGATTATAGTGATGTTTTTTCCACACGGACTGAAAAAGGGATTGATAAAGTATGTTAGTTTACATTGTTACTTGTTATAATGAGAGATTTCTCGAAGATAAAGTAAGGACCAATGCTTTTAGAGGAAGAAGAAACAACGTTTTGTTACAGCTGCACAAAGATTTAAAAGCAAATTAAATCTTGTAAAATAATGAAACCACCCAGTTTTCATCAATGATATCACAGAGAGAGGATTATCAAGTTTTCAAACGCTACTTTTTATTTGGTAATATTTAACTATGTTGTCGCTTTGATAAATATAGATCTGGATCTCGAGCTACTTCGTAGAAATTTACATTAGGAAAATTAATTTTCTCAGTCTAGGAATAGAAAGTAGTTCTGTTCCACTACTACGCTTGCAACCATTAAATAAAATACTCTAACTTACAAAACAATTATACCGTCACAACTTATTATGGTGCTGCATGGATTTTGGCGATTGGCCTTAATCGGAACTAACGTAGCCATCTTTTTTTCCCATCCAATTTACCAGTCAATTTTTACAATTATTATGTAACCAACAGCGCCCTCCGGTCACTGTCATTCCAGGACCAAAAGAGCTACTCAGCACTGTCTAGCCAAATCAACTTTATTAGACGCCAACCAAGCACACATCACATCACACGTATATTTATTAAACTTAAATAAAAAAATGTAGGCAATGCAAACAGTCGGCAATGATTTAATAACGAGAGCTATTACAGCGGGTCATCATTCATTTTCGCATTAGGAAGGGTCGTGGGTGGGCCACGCAGGGATAGGGGAGCGGGGAGGGGTGTGGATGACCCACGTCGAAAACTTTACCACGGAATAAGTAGTTACAGAAGACCGGGTTTACACAACGAATGGAAGCAGGCACACACACATAGACGCGTACTCGTGTAAACGCTTTGCATATGTGTGTGAGTCGACCAATTTCTGTTCCAAGTAAAAATACTGTATGTTAATACTAACATGTCTTCTGTGACGGTGCTCTCAGACTATCACAAATCTTTGCCAGTCGTGAGTGCGCTTGCACTCCCTGTACGTAGACGCGTGTATGTTTTTGCGTTCTTGCTCATTGGTATGCTAACCTTCTGTATCCATCTATTCCGTGACTTGAGACCTGTGTCGCCAGGCATGCAGCAGTAAACGTACCTTCTAGGCGACAGGCTTTGAGGAACTTGCTCTAAATGAAGAGAGGTTGCGTGGTTGCAGGATGCCGGTCATATGTTGTGTGCTTTAGTGCTGTTGAGGTTACTTGGTTTGAGTTTGATAAAGTTTTGTTGCCCGTTGCCCGGTTGTTATTTGGTTTACCACCTTTTTTTCTTCTTTGAAACCATGTCTGTTTGCATTTCATCTATACAATTATAGTAAAATTGTAGCAGGCCGATGTCTGTACATTGAAGATATTGAAAAAAAAAATATGGGGGTGTTTATTAGAGCAACAGAAGCCAAAACAATCGTTTTTATAATTTTTGTCTGTCTGTCTGTATGTTTGTACGTGCGTCACACAAAAACTACTGCTAGATGCTTAACTAAACAAATATAGGCTACATTAGATATAGTTTTGGACTCCATAGGTGGCGCTGTGCGAAGCAAGAGCGGGTCGCTAGTTCATAAATAAATAAGATAAAATGCTTGAAAAGCTTCCCGACTTAATTTTTATCATGTCTGCACCTTGAATGTCAAAATACTTCGTTAATATTTTCGCAGAATATCACAAGGACCAAACAACGCGAGAACATGCAAGTCATTGTTGACCTCAAACTAAACTTAATTATAATCAAGTTATGTTTACGGGACGCCAACTTGAAACAAACCATTCATGCTGAAATAGATAAAGTTACTTTGATTAAATTCACGAAAACTTCAAATCAAAGGACAAAGTTACAAGTTGCTCGGAATTCTGTGAATTTGCCAAATTCCTAGTTTCTGGCATCCTGAGTGGGACTTATTTTACAAGCACCCGACATACGGGTCGTGATGTTTGGCTAACATTAAAATTGGTTTATGCAAATGTAAATTACATACATTAGTTGTCGCGGGACGGCGGGACGGCGGGTCGGCGGGACGCATGCGGCGCGGGGCTCGAGCCCGCTTGTTCGTTGCTACGTGCTTTACAAAATATCAGTTTTAATTGTTAATTTTTGTGTTGCTGTTTCAATTCCATTTGCGTAAGTGCTTTAGTTATTTAACTTGCTTAATCTTGAAATGGAATCATCTCATTATTAAAAAGCTTTCATTTTATATTGTGTTCATAAAAAAATCGTCTGTGTTTAAATAAATTACTTCCAATAACAAACATAATGCCTGGTATCCACGAGCTTAGACGTTCTCGTAAGTAGCCCACCGTGTCGGGTGGTCGCTTTTCTCTAAATCTAAGAACTAATTCAGAATGTTTACACGCACGGTATTACTATAACTGACAAGTATTGGTTACTCTGAACTCGCATAACCCATACATAACAAAAAATTGTAACAAAGAACACTTGACCAAACAACGGTTAATCAACAAGACAACACTCGTAAGTCCACTCAGAGAGTGTCACGCCCCCCACACGCCCCGAACAAAGTGATCTGCATGTAACATGTCACAGCCACGTGTGACAAACGAACCGGCGCCTCCGCTACCGACTCAATCACACAACCCAACCAGCCATACTTAAATCAAAGAAATACTGGTGGGTACTGGTGAGATGAGGTCGTCATCTATCCAGTCAGTATGTTGAGAGCTGGTCTGATTTCCTCGATGCTTCATGTATCTATACAACGGTTTGTCTGTCTATATGTGTTTATAACCATGCAAATTGAGGAATACCATGGAAAAAATGTATCCTATGTCTCAGTGAGTTAATTTCCAAGTTTACATATTACGCTTATATCGACAGCAGTTGCAAGAAGATAATGTTTGTGTACGCGTTGTCCCGTCTTTCGAAGGTAAGTACATATAAACGTCTTTGACTTTAATTTACGAGTTTACGACCCGCCGACATCTTTCGTGACCACCAAATATAACTCCGACCGTTAATGTACAGAACTCATTTTTTTATTCACAATCCGATTGAATATTCCGTCTAGAAATCGCTATCGGTTTAAAAACGAAAGCTAAAACGGATCGCATAAATTTGCATGACAAACGCGCGCCGCACCGAGGGACATTACTTTTTTTTAAGAAAAATATGACGACCTTCCCCCGATGGAGTTTCCAGGTCTATTTCCATAAATAATAAATAACGATCGAGGACGAAGCAAAAAGTATTCGCTGATATTTATTCTGTTCGCGAATTTTTATCCACTTATCGGGTTTTTCTGTCGTTTGAAGGAATTGTCGCACGACCCCTGACTGGGACGGCGGCGGCCGCGCTGCAATGCTATCAACCCCATGGAGACGGTTCAGTTATGACAAATACTTACATAATATGCTTTCTGAATACAGGATAGCCATCTGAAGATACCTGACTGCGCAATCATTTTATAAACAACAATTCTATTGGCAGTGACATTCTTTTGTATTTTCATTTACAGGCGTGACTGAAAAGAAGTAACTATTTTAAAACATTCAATGTTTCTCGACAGCCGATATAATACTGATAAAACGAATTACCTACATAGCACAATGAACGCGTATCATTATCAGTCCCACGAATCAACACGGTCCATTAGTATAAAAATAATATTAAAATCCCCCACAGTAGTCCGATGACCGAAACATTGATTGTGAACAAGTTTCGGTAAAACCGACAGCCCTCGTTAATTCGTAATAGTTCCGAATTATTAATATTTCATGTTTTATTGATGAACAAAGAATTACAGGCGTTGATAACGAATGTACAAATATTTTCCATTAAATACTTCTTATCTTTGTTTTACGGTAATCACGATTAATATCAATAATTAACTGTAACAGTTGTTTTTTACATTTTATTTTAAAAATAAGTTTATTACGATCTTATTTTTAGATGGCGGCTGAACTTTATTTTGGGGAAATAATTCTTTAGTCTGAAGATGTCAATTAATCGAATGAAAACGAAGACAATTATGAAGTGGCAGCAAAGAGCGAACTAAACCAAAACCACCATACCACCGGACCATTTTGGTTGAGATAGCTTTTTGTCTTCTTGTTTACAATTGTTTAGCATTGAAATAAACATCATAATGGTAAAATTACAGTAAAATTAGCTTGAGCATTCCACATATACAAACAGTAATATTACAGTAAAATTTTGGTGGGAATTAACTCACTAATCTAGTTTAATACACGCATTTCCCGCAGTCTACTGAATAAGCAGAATATTCAAAATATCATTAAGCTTAATAAACTCGTACTTACTAGTTAGTAAATACAAAGCCTATTACCATCAACCAAGAATTAATCCAGACTCCGTAGTTGTTGCTGAAAAATGTTTGATGGAAAAACCCAAAAATACTTTGCTCGATGTGGTAATCGAACCCAGGACCTCATGCTCAACAGTAATGCATGCGACCACTAGAAAACTTTTTACACGGATTGAGTGGATTTTTCTTAAAAACTGAATTTATTTGGTAAACGAATGTTCGAGTTCGAGGAACAAACATGCATACAGAAGATAACTATTCAATTGGTTCATTCAAACTCAGATGGCAGTTATCTCTGACATTTATACTGTCATATAACTGTACCAAACATAATGCTTTTTTTTTAACAAATATGTAACTTTCATTTCAAATCTAAAGTGATGTAGAACCCGTGATTTTCATACGGCTTTCAATTACCACACATCTAGGAACAGACACAGTTTAGTTTGTTCCCATTAACAGTACCGCAGACTGAAGCACAATGTCCCCATTAACACCTAGACTAAGTACGACGACAGCATCAAGCCACTAAGTCAAATGCCTGCGGTAGTGCCAAATAGTGTGCGATGAGCGCCCACAGCACACTGACCCAGTTCGGTCAATCGCCCCTGACAATTTGTTCATTACGCCCCGGTTCCCCCGCGTATACATGGTGTGGTGGATGGTGGGTATTAAGCTATTCGTGGTATTGTATGCTGGAGCGTGTGGCAGCACGCTGTATTGTGTAGGTATTGATTTGTGGTTATTAAAGCCATCCTAAAAATTATGTGCGCAATTTTCACGTGGTTTTTCAGAATATTAGTTAGAAATGAATAGTAGGATGAAAAAACTACTAGCTATGTTCTTTTTTCAGTTATGTCATTGTTTTTGCTGATCTATACATCTATACAAATAAATAAAATTGAACAGTCAGTTTTTAAAATAACAGCTTTTTACTGAATGTTCATTATTAAAGTATACGGTCACTTATAACAAAAAAAAAAATCATTTTTTAAACTTTTGTGTCTGTCTGTTTGTTCCGGCTTATCTCTGAAACGGCTGGACTGATTTTTACTATTGGCAGATAGCTGTTGTTATAAGATGTAAGTTTTATTTATGCATTGAGTTCTGTGTAAAAAAACCCTTGAAATTGTTTACAAAATCCTATTCAAATAGGGAAAGTAATATTTTTATAATAATTCCTCGCGGACGAAGGACGTGGGCAACAGCTAGTAAGTAATAAACTAAGACACGATGGACTGCACTTATTTGTTCAGCTTAATCATTAACTTACGCGAGCGCCTCTGCTGACACTTTTACCTACTATTAAAGGACGTTAATGTTTGATTCCCCTTGATTCTCACGGAAAAACCATCGATTATTCTTTTGTTATCGCACTGTGCCGGCAAATTAACAAACAAGTTAATTCGGTTCCGTCGACTGAAGAGAAACAAGCGTTTTTAGCCGTTACGAACTTAATTGGTTCAGAAAATATCGTCAATTGACTATGATGTCATGAAAAATTATTTACAGTGATTTGACTTTGAATTATCTATCGTAAACACTTGTACATAATTCTGAACAAAAACTACACGGAAAACACAAAATTCAAGTTGGTTATCATAACAATAACTTGTGGCCATGAAGTAATCAATCAATTATTCGGTACAGAAATAGTTCGTTAACTAGATATCATTGGGTATTCCCGGAAGAAACTGCTATCCCCTGAAAACCAACATTTATTCCCAAAAACTCACAGGTACTTACATAAAAAGCACCTTTAATAAACACCACAATAAATTTGCATCGAACCCGTCCATCTCTGTTTGCGAGCCGTCACGCCGGTGGCGCCCTCTCGCGCCGCACGTCGTGTAATTATGTCGAGAAGTGATTCGCCATCAAAGCTTCTCCGCCAATTACACACGGAAATTGGAGCGAAACCTCTCACCAGCGCCTGCACTGATCAACTGGAGCTGGGTTGCAGTTGGGGGGAGGGTTAAGGAATTGATAGAGATTTGTTTCTGGCCGATGTATGATAAACTTGTGAAGGGACGCAAGCTCGATTTTGTTTTGCTTATTGTGCTCCACGACTCAGTGTCATCACTCGCTGAACTCTTACCTGAGAATTGTAAAGGCTGGTTTTTAAACAGATGAGCAACAAAGATAATCACCATGCTAGTTGCGAGTGTTTGGTTCTAGGACATGGCAGTTTCCTCACGATGATTATTCACAGTTTTGAGAGGACTTCTTATGAAATAATTTACCCAAAAATAAAATTAGGATTCGAGCCTGCGACCTATAACTTGTTAGTCGCCACCACTGCTTACGTACAATACGTATTGAAATCATTGTAATATTGTTCTATCTCTTTCTATCGAAATGTAGCTAATAACTCTAACAACGATACACCCCATGAATGTCTACTAGAACTGTTTGTTGTAAATGACTCAAACTTATAACGCAGAGGTATCCTCCCGGCCCGTGAGGTGGCCAACTGGGCACGGTGGCGGCCAACTACGCCGTGTTATTTATATGACATACAAACAGGCACACAATCACATAAAAAAAGAGAAAGAGAAGACAATAGCGCACATAATCTTGCCTCAAAAAGATTGAGCGATATTTTTTTATGTAATAACTGCATGAATTCATTTGTAAATAAACAGATTGTTGTTTTTTTAGGAAAAGATTACCTTTTGAAACAACTAATATTGTACGGTTGTGTAGAAAATAATTGAGCCTCATTCTCATTCACCAATTATTCACATTATAGTTTCAGGATAAATTAAATATGAGGAGAAAAATCAGTGACATAAATTTCTGAAATACACAGTAGATATTAATTTTTGGCTTTATACTCACCAATGCGTCGCTCTAGATTTGCGGTTTGCACCACACAGTGGTACAAATAATTACTAATTAATATTTAATTAATACCAACCGCAAATAATAACACTTTTGCGTTTATTCATGCACGGCTCGTAGGTTTCGATTTTTAAACAAACTTTGTAAATATACGAATCCGTCTTGTTCTCATTTACATTGCTAATGTGGTCCGGGCCGTACATTGACACCAGTGAAACAATGCCCGTTTTCCGGAAAAGCCCATCATTTTGAGTATAAATTGTAATGTCCTGTAAGGTTGATTCATTACGCACGCACTGAGTGCTGTCATGCACTTGAATTCATATTTATGATCATTGGGAGCAAGCTTGGCAGATTACTACGCCGACTGCATGGCGTAGCACGAGCGTGGCCATTACGTAGCGGCGTAACTCGTAGCACAGATCACAGCTACAAGTTCCGTAGGCGTTCCAAATGGCGTAGCACGTAGAGATATTGTACGTCTGCTACAAAACGTAGCTTGATTCAGTTTTTTGTATTGCTTCGTTCGAGTTCAGGCATTGTGTCGGTTCTGGGATTGGATTCTGAAGCCTTGTGGAGCACAATGGCTTTTGTAATAATATTTGTACTCTTAATTTATTATTAGAAACTCTTTGAAAATAATTGCTTTAGTTAGAATTATTTGGAAAACGATTATTGGTGACTAACCTTTCTGGTTTATTGTTATAACGGTCTATTTTTATAAGCGCTAGCTCGGGGCTATCTTTATAAATTCGCAGAGCTAACTCACCTCGATAGAGGTCATCGCGAGCTCGTACATCAGGTAGATAAATGAAGAATGGAGGCTTTTTCATTTTCATATAATCTTGATAAAACTTGTCAGTATTATTAATAGTCATTATTTGTTAGAATTATTTTCTCTTTCAAAATGATGTATTCAGCGTCGAGAATTACGAGGCTTTTTCATGTAAATTTATTCCATCAACTCGGACGTTTTAATAGAAAAAAAACTTAAGAAACGAAAACTGCATTTTGAAACTTCTTCACGAAAAAGTTAAAATGACAACGGAGTAAAGTAACGCAATTCTGTAGATAATTTAGTTTTCTTAGCAAATAATACGTTAATTGTGAAAAGGTGCACAATATTAATGATGACTAGAAGTAAAAAGATAAAGAGAAAGTAGATTTCTTAGGAAATAAGCAGCTAATAATAATAATAATACTTGAGTATTATAATGTTATTTTCCTGTGTTGTATGTTGTGTGTACATAAACAGTAAAATAAATAAATAGAATTACAGTGGCTTTGTTACTGCTTCATTACAGAGAACATAGTCATAGCTCGAAGGGTTAGGCATAGCTGTACCCGAGCAGTGGCGTGAGCGGCTGTAACAGACTCAGCACAGCACACGCTCGAGGAGTGCCCTGCATGGGGCTCTGAACGACGGGTTCTGGTAGCCAAAATCGGGCAAGACCTGTCTCTGCAAGCCATAGTTGGGGCTATGCTGGCGGCGTCTGACAACTGGAGGGAGGTGACATCGAGCGGGAACGTGAGAGAGTCGATCTCAGTAAGAGAAGGACCGTTGGGGAAACAACCGCCTCGACGCTTAATACATTGGGGTCACGGGCGTTCAGAGTGAGGACTCTGTGCACCGAGTGACCTTGGAGATGACCGGCAACACAGTGGTCACGTGCTTCCGTGTACACTTGCACAGCGAGGTTCAGGGGAGATCTCTGTCTAGTCGCCCCAGTCTTTGCTGTATCTGGGAACTTAATTCAAAACCACACTCTATGCAGAATGGATTACGGAGATTTTTTGCTTCAACTTCACGTCGAACTCTCACGAACGACGAGACAATTTAACAAATCCTGCACAAATTACAACAAAATTAATCGGAAACAAGTTCCAAAGTCCATTTCGGACTTCATCCGTCTCTTAAAGATTCATCGGACGAAGTCAGAGAGGCTTATTTATAGCGAGCGACTCCGGACAGCCAGTGACGTCATCGATGGTATTTAGAAGCGAGTAGTGACGTCACAGGCCTCGGTACCACCTAATCTTCAAATAGAGCTTGGTGTTATTTCCACAAAAGGGAGAATACGCTTATATTTAGGGGGAGGATGACGAGAGAGATTTCTTAAAGGATTGAGGGTATTTTTGTAGTGTTTGTGGTATGCGATGTAGTTTCTCTTGTTTTTACTCACTTCTGTCAATCAAGGAAACAAAACAGGTCCAAAGCCTGATTTTGGCAGTGTTGCAGTTTTGATGTCAATACCCTCCATTAAGTAGGTGAAGTTAAATTGATAGATGCTGCCTCACTTTACTTATCATATATGTAATGAAATGACATTTCATTAATTCGAATTTGCCGCGCCTCGCGCCTTTATAAGTTGTCTGTGGAATTGAATGGCGGATGATGGTCAAAATATTCGGTGTGATTTATTGTTTTAAGAAAACGTGTGGAGAGACAAAATAAAAGGATATAATTGAGGAGGCGATATTAGTGAACTTTAAATGTCGTTTCTTTGTATAGGTCGCAGGAATTTTTTCAATGAGTGTGCTAGAACAAATCTCGTACATTGTCAAGAAATCAGAAACGAGACCATTTTCTTGACGCGGAAGAGCGAAACTAATTATTAAATTCTTTGTGTGGAGTACAAACTTAGCTCTCTCTTTAACAGGCAAACTTTTGCCGCTTAGATATTAAAAGAGCTCTTTTTCCCACCGACCTCAGATCGCATTAATTAATTTGATTATTGAATCATCAATACTTACTGCTTTAATTATAAAAATCCCAATTGTTTTTTAATTCTCAGATTACTACAAAATCTTTCCTATCTCTTTGAAGGTATAATACCACTGTGTCTAAAACGGTTCAAAACTGAACTCTTTTCAGAGATTAAAACTTTTATCCCCAAAGCTCCAAAGTTCAAGTGTGTTTCTTTTAAACTCAAATTAAAAATATTTCTATATTAAAACGGTTCCTTTTGTATAACATTATAACGAGTTAAGTGTTTCAGCTGTAGATTGCGAATAACTAATAAAATCACTGGTTCGACTATTTCTATCCCACAGGAATCGATAAAAAATAGACCTTATAAAACTATTCCAGAGTCACAAAATTTTGGGTAAATTGTATTAGATTGTTGGTATAGAAAATCTGTGGGATCAAACTATGGACCTGCTGGGGTGTCCCAGGTGTCGCCGTTTACCTGCACACTTGACGACCTGAATAGCGCCTCCGCCACTGCAATAAACGTGGCCACCTACTGAGCCCAAATTGGTAACATGGAAGTAGCATTGATACGACAAGAAGAAGATAAAAAATCTTAGTGGCCAACGAATAAATAGAATACCAAAATTATATATATTATGATAGAGAATGGAGTAGGAGGAACGCTAATCCCAAATATCGACGCCATCCGCCATTCCGCCATATTGTCTTCGCGTGACATGATTCTTTTGTTGGTAGATAGGTAGTTGGGTAGTTTAAATCACACACAATACTTGACTCAAACTTCAAACGTTTATTTCTATTAAACCATTTACAAGTTGAGCCACCCGTTCGCAAACATGATTGTTCATAAGGAGAAGAACGGGCTAAGAAACTCCTTACACACTCTTTTAATTCGTGTTACAGTTCTCATTTACACAACGTAATATTGTTCACTTCAAAAACCACTTTCAATTACATACTTCAATTGTTTTCTAATCGCGAGCTAACTAACTCGACTTCTCGTTGTACCTACGCGTGTTCCCTCTGTCTGGGCCACACCACCAGTACAGTGATTTATTACTTAGTAAGTTTATTAAAACTTACAAACAATACTAGAATACTTCACAATTAATTACTCTAATGATTAAACAATGCCAATATTCATAAATGCAAAGGCGTTATTGAGTTAAAACTAATTAGTGGCTTCATTATTTTTTTACAACAATGGGATCTTGCTTAAAACCATTTCCGGCAGATCAAAGGATTTAATACAAACAGGTCTTTCACTAATACATTGCTCTGTAAAATAATCTTGTTACTTTTCAGTTTGTAATTAGTTACAGAAACTGATTTAGTTGTAGTTTCAAATTATAAATTGAGTTATTGATCATTAAAATCGTATTTGGCGCCATCTTCCACAATATTGTGGAATGTTGCCTCAAAACAATTCTTAGTGTTAAATGAGCATTGTTAAAATCTCAATTGTCAAATATTTACTTATCTTAATTTTAACTATAGTTCTAGCTAGACTTTCGTTTAATAAATTAATCTTCAGAAGATCTTATCACGAACTATCTCAGTACTAGTTAATACAGAGACCATTAGATGGCGCTTATCTCTTCTGTCAATCGATACAGGTCATTGTAATAGTTGTTCTTGGAACCCACGGATGGCACGATCAATATTATGATGGATGAGACATTATAAGTTGGTTATTAATTAAATTAACTAATATTCTTAGCAGATAGACGCTCTTGCGGCGACATATATATTGGGTTTAAAAACATAATTGGTGAAATTAGAATGTATTGTGGGCCACCTCTGCCTAACCCTTCTGAGAAAATGAGCGTATTGTTTATCGTCCGTAACTAAGAAGTACCTATTCCAATTCAATTCCTAAAATGAGAAGTTTCCTTCCAACAATCTCTCTTTGTCCCCCTGCCTCACATAATCAAACTATAACATTTCGCATTTGTAACAATAACCTTTATATTACAATATATTCATCGTCGGAGGCTTCCTCAACCTCATATTATTAATAATAATAAAAGGGACATAAATCCCTTTGATAAAGGAACGGAGTAATAAATATGTACAAAAACATTTTGATACGAAACAACTCGATTCTATATGACATAATTGACAATACCTGTTCGCATCAAATGCATTAGGGAAATGTGTTGCCATCATAAAAATATGGGATAAAAGCCTTTACGTATGTATTGGTGTCACAAATATACGGGCGGGTAAACGTAACATTTTTGAATGTGATAAAATCATTGTTGAGGTTTTAAAATGTTGTATATTATAGAGAAGCGTGTTCATTCAACTATGACGCGACTATGCAATTTTTTGTCATACAGTGGTTGGTAGAAGAGACAGAAAATAGCCATAATTATTCGCGTATTGCCCAATTGCTTGGGCATTTTAGTTTTACTATAGCATAAGCATGGCATAATCAGCCTATAATGTTCCCACTTGCTCTGCTGGGACACAGGCCTCTCTATGAGAGGGAATGGGCTATAATCCACCACGCGGGCCCAGTGCGGAATGGTAGATGTCACATGTTTTCGAATTTTGGCTCTATGACATGCCGGTTTCCTCACGATGTTTTCCTTCACCGTTTTGAGAGTAGTGGTGATGAAATAAATAACCAAAGTAATGCGCCTGCCTGGGTTCGAACCCACGACTTACTGCTCGTAAGTCGGGGCCGCCACTACAGCGCCACGGCTGCTCAGTTGTTTAGTATACGAGTAGAGAGTAGAGTAGTAGTATTACTATATGAAAAAGATATTAAAGTTGGAGGGGTTAATTTCAAATGTGTGAAGTGCCTAAAAGTCCACTGTTAGACCTTCTCTGTTTCTACTCCAGTCTGTACATATAATTCACTTGATCGACACAGCAAACCACTTAAGTTAATCGGCTGCCAAAACGCCCACCTTGTACCCCAGCCTGTCTACCGCGGCGGCCTACCTTAGCTTCCTACCGTTGTTCCCTACCCCTGCTGCATACTCCGATGGTATCAATCTTAATTACGATACCTCGATATTTATTTTACTTACTTTCTTTATGTCAATCATGGCAGGTGCCATTTTGTTATCGATACGTATAGCGAATTGTAATCTGTTTATTTTTGTGACCGATTGATGTGGCTTTAGGTTCGTTAGGATTTATTGAAATAGATACAAGGGTGCCGATGATGATGATGGTAACTGAATCACTAGGTTTAATTCTGACTATCGTTTACTAAGTTGGTAGGGGAGCTAAATTAGTGATGCAGTGATTAATCATTATTACAATGCTTTTTCCTATGCTTAATCATTAATAGCAAGCAATAGGTGATCCTATTATGCTCGCCCTATGCGACACCTATTACATTGGACTTAAACATAACTGGCGAAATATATGGTACTATTAGGTACACCTCTGCCTAATCTTTGGGGATTACAGGCGTGATTTTCTGAACAAAGTGGTTACTGTTGTGGATTGTAGTATATTGTAGGTAATCTATCGAGTCAGTGAAAAACTTGCTCTACACGTTACAATACAACTCCTTCGTCGGAAACCCAACACACAGTTATTATAATACCTACAAGCCACATTTTCACGAAAACGAAGCCTGGATTTTCTGAAATCTCGGCTCAACTCTGCGGAACACAGAATTCGCCGGGAAAACTGAGCCGATTACATCGTATAGGAGCTCCGTGAAATACGATATTTTATTCAAACTATTTTGCATATACCTAGGTTACTTTGCTTGTAAACTTTCAACTTCATTACGCCAAGTCTACAATGCACATCAATAAAAGCCTCCCCACACTAGCCTGTGACGTCACTAAATTACACTAAGGTGTCTCACACGAGTGGGCCGCACGGTTTACTTGACAGTTATACGTTTTCTCGTGCACTATATTTGCGAGCCGCAAATGGGTAGGGTGAAGCGTTTTAGACGTAAAATTCTCTTTCTATTGCATAGTTTGTTGGAACTTAAACTTCAGGTTAATATTTGTAGCTAGGCGAAAATTACTTGAAAATGTTTAAAATATTTACTTTACATGCAATCTTTTTATACTTGTATCAACAGCAAATATAATGTATGATAAATGAGTCTGCGCAAAATAAAACATTAATCACAATTATATCAGCGGGTCTTTACAATTTATTGAAATCTTTATTAGATATTTTAATATTGTAAAGACGCCCGGCGCCCGCGTGTTTCACAGAGACTACATTTTTAGATAACACTCGATCCATCAAATATTTCGCTCACTAACGCGATATCTCGACGAATTAAATATAGCTTTATTCCACAAAAACTTTGAAGTTTTCACATCGGCAATCTGGGCAGCATACGTCAGTATATTCTATTCAAAAATTCTTTTTTAACCTGACAACAAAATGTTCGTGAATCCAGTCGTGTCAAAAATGACTAGAATATCAATGACTGTAGAATCGCGCAGATTTTTAGCGACGCGATGTTCTGTGTGAAGTCGACACATTGATCGCCACCCGGATTTATCTGATGACGGCCCGATTAGATTGTTCCTATGAATATATATGTTACACCGACGTTTTAATTGTAACAGTGTTTCTAAAAAGTATTGTACTGTAACAGAATGTTTATGAATTCATTCTGTGTGTTCAACTAAACAACGCCTGTCTCGGAAAACAAAACAATTTACAATTCAAGCTAAGTTGTGACAGGGACGACTTCATTCCTCAGCGTGATGTCATATTTTCTCATGATCGCGGCTCTCTGGAGGGCACGCTCGTGCGAGAAAAATATTAAGTACATCCCGCGTGAGTGACGCGGCGACGTGCGATGCGACGTCACATCACGTGACGCGACGCCAACGCGACGTCAGCTCGTGTTAGTGCGCTGTTTCGCTTTCGGCGTAAATTAATTAATATCGTATACGTTTGATGACTGGCGTTAAACGTCTTATTACATTATTTTGATACTTTACTTGTTTCATTTGGGCAATAAGGTTTTATATGGACATCGATTTATTTTCTGTCTATATTTTAGGAATTTAGCTCTCAGACGGCAATTATTTGAAGACAGTGCGTCGAAGCACGTAATAACAAACGCTCTATCTTCATAATAATAACATTTGCTCTTCCATCGGGCCCCGAGAGATCGTCTCTGATCCTAACGCAGACATCATAAAAATGGATAGATCATAAATAATATTTTTTTACGAAATGAACCTAGATATTTGCTTTGATACTCGGCTGAAAGGTCACAAGTTTCAAGTACTTAAGTGTTCATAACTTGTTTGTCCATCGTAAGTACAGAGTTATACCATGTCGTATTATTCCCTTTACAACATAAAGGAGCTGAAGTTAACGCTGTAATATTAAAAGGCAGCTAACGAGTGGGTGACACAAAGCTGAGGAACTCCTTATACAAAGTTTTAGAGTCGACGACAGCGAGACGAGTGCGATACTTGGTTAACGTTGTTATACTGACATTGGCACTAACGAACTGTCGCGTGATACCACGGTGGAATTAAAGAGCGATCTGCGATTAAGAATAGGTTTTTTTTTTGTTTTCATCTCACACGTATTAGATTTCTGTAACCCTTTATAAGGCAAAGGGAATATTTTTCCCACCATATTTTTCAGCTCATTAATTAAATAATGAGGTCCTGGTAGGTATTCCATTGTTGTACAAAGGTTAATTAAAGACTCATCAATCACTCATTAAATATTCAGAGAACATATTTTTTTGTTAAAAAAATTTAATTTTTTTTCTACCAATAATACTTATGCCTATTTGGCATTATTTTCCGGCTCCCAGGTCGTTATGCCTGTTAAAGGGGTAAGCGACTTCGGCGAATACATCTTCTTTCTGAAAATAAATATTTGCCGTCAGCTGCGATTGGTTGATCAAAATAGTAAAAAGTATATTACGTTAGATGATGTGGGGTTTTAGAGCAGATAAAATCAAAACCAATTTCAGGTTACAGGATTTCAGAAAATAAATCATAATAATTTTTCACTCACATAACGCTACTACATTGAAAAGTACCTAATGGCGTTTCAATACTGACACTAAACGAAAACCCTTGTGAACGATATGATGACTTTAACGAACGCCAAAAAAGCTGCCTTTATTGCTAACAGTTTGACATATTTCACTCGACAGATTTGATCTCCACTTCGATAGGAAAATGTTTTTTCCCCAGTATGGAATGTAGCGGCGCACAGTGCAATCTGCTTGATTACCTGTATATAGTCCGTACTTTTTGTGAAGCTTACGGATCAGATAAACCAACGAACGTTTTGACAGGAAACAACAAAAGCGCGTGTTTGTGCACACATCATGCCCAATTTTTGTTTATTTTTTAATTAATAATTTTATTGAGTTTTACACGAAGAATTTTCGGTTGTTTTAATATTTAATAACAAGCATAGCCATCCTGTTAAAACTTAACATTATGTCAGTCAGTATTTTGATAAAAGATTTGGGTCTAAGTATCCAGATCGGAGCCCGCTACTCTCTTCTTCTCTGCCCATCCGGGCTAAGTGAAAATAGCAATATCTTTTAACATTATAACGAGTTACATTATACAAAATATGAAGGTCAGAAGTGCAACTCTCTACAATGTAAATAACAGTTGACATCCTACAGCCAGATAATCATTTAAAGAACAGTCTTGGCTCAGTCGTAACTGCTTTGACTTACATGTCATAAATAGGACGCGTGTTTGAACCCAGGCATGTACTTTAGATTGTGTGATTTATTTCATCATCATCATCATCATCATTTCAGCCAAAAGACGTCCACTGCTGGACATAGGCCTATTATTTCATCACCACCTCTAAAATTGGTAAAAAAAAATACGTGAGGAAACCAGCATGTCCTAGAACCAAAAATTCGAGTAGCACAAAGTAATGTATTGCACTTGACCTTCTGTGCCAATCCCTTTAGTGCCAGGTCCTCATATAATTAAGCCTCGTCCGGACTGTATGAGCGTATTCTTGATGTGTTCTCGCAGTTATCCATTAAACGGACAGTTAATGTAAATTAATGAGACGTGGAGGCTCTTACTGCTGTAATGACGTAGAAGCACCGGCTTGGTGACGAGAGAGAGGGAAGTTATGTTGGTATTTAGCTGCTTGGGTTTAAGTAGTCTTTCAGGAAAGTGCATAATATGCAAAACATTTCAGGAGTCGAGACAGAAAAGAAGATAATAACATGAAGTTATTCACTCCAATTAGGGTCGGCTACAATTCTAACTGGCTATCTGACCTCCTCAACTCAGCTACTGGGTAACATGATATTGCTTGGCAAGACTGGTTGTCCGAATTTCGGGCTTCTGACAACCCATAACGACTGTCAAAGACCTACGAATGACAACCGGGTCCAATTGCTTAACATACTATCCGAGCCGGGGTATTGGTGTGTAGATAAGGGTAAAACATGCCATAGATCGAAACATTTCAACATAGACATGAAGCATTCATAAAATAAGCAAACTGACAGAACTAAAGCATCACGAATTTTATGTAACACATTGTTCACTAAAAATAGCGCTACACAACAAAGTTATATCTGTATGCGAGTGAACTGCATCCCAAGTATAGCATTACAGCTCCAAGCCGGTTCGCGGCGCGGGTCGCGTCTCCGATGTCACTCTCTGCACTTAGTTCTGTCAGCCCCGAATATTGTAGTAGTGTTACTGTCTGTTGCCCACCTCCGGGCCAGTATTCTCTATTGTACTTTTATTTTTAAAG
This sequence comes from Noctua comes, assembly GCA_963082995.1. Lineage (NCBI taxonomy): Eukaryota > Metazoa > Arthropoda > Insecta > Lepidoptera > Noctuidae > Noctua > Noctua comes. The sequence goes on from OY720272.1 coordinate 18,622,586, forward strand.
CTGTGAAATGTGTAATGCGAAAGTATGTGATTTTGGGCATTATATTTTGTCCCAATTGAACAAACATAACATCACGCCCGTTTTCAAGGATTAAGGGTTAGGCAGAGATGATCTTATAGTACGAGTACACTCATATTTCATTGGTTATGTTTAAAGTTCCATGTAGATAATAGGGAGCGAACCTATTGCCATCAAGTGGGCACAGGCAACAAGATTCCGGGCGGCTGTTGAGAAATTCCTATTGGAAAAACCCAATAACACTTTGCCTGACCCGGGAATCTAAACCAGTACCTCATACTAAACAGAAGTGTTTGCGACCATCAGACCAATAAGGCAGTTTTAATTTCGATAGATCAGAGTGCTTTATGTAATGAGCTCATGTTGTCGGTACAATAAACTACAACGACCTCTGATAAGTTTCAAAGTCAAGATCAATTTAAATTATAGTCATTGGTTGTAGAAGTAACAATAGGTAGGTAACTTAAAATATAATTAGTTGGTACACAGGGCGACGCATCACGCTGTACATATCTAGTATAACCTCGCTTTGTATAGATTTCCAATACAATAAGAGATCCGCATACACTAGTTTTGCTAGCTTGATTGGTCGCCTTGCGTACCTGCCTCTTCTCGTTACATTCTGCAATTCATGTAGCATTCAAAGTATTCATTGTTTCATGTGCAGTGATTATGTTACACTTCTATGACTATTCATTGTAACCAATTTTCAAATAATGTTATAATGATTCAGATAAAAGGATTTTAACTACTGCATAGCACAATAACAAAGGCAGCTTGAAATGCGTATCTCGTTGTTAGAAGATTATTCGAATTACTATGGACGATTCATAATTTAATTAATTTAACTGTCACATTTTCTTCGTAATAATTTGTGTACCATTATTAAATGATTAACTAGTTACCAAGCAGCAAATTAGCAGGATTATTAAAAGAGCAGTGCGTGCTAACCAACGAGTTTAGCTAATTAATTAAAAACATTATTTTACAAAATATGTAAACGCTTTCGATGCAAATGAAGACTTAATTTAACTTGATTTATTTTAACACTTAATTTTCTTAATCATTCCCTTAATTTATTAATTCAATTTAATGATAAATTGTATTTATTCTATACACAGGTTTTAGAAATACTAATTAATAAACCTTAAAGTACTGTTCAAGTAATTACGAAATCACCCTCAGATTGTCTACCACCCAAACAAAAATTATGTTGTAAAACCCTTTCGAATACTGAATTGACGTTACACTGTTTCCCTAATTGGGAAACCCAAACCCAAAGCCTCAACCTGCTTTCCAGTAAAAAAAAGTGTTAAACCCTAAGTTCAAAGAAACTGCCGAAATACACCTCACACAGTACTAATATTTGAACGAAAGTAAGCGTTCATAAATCCGCAGCAGGTTAACTAACATCCCGTGTGCCGAGTGGTCGCGATCCGTACAAAGCTCGCCAATTACCGCGCCCAGCAAATTGCGTCCTCAGACGTCCCGGGTTCGAATCCTACGCGACGACGTGTGAATGACGACGCTTACTATGTAATTATGCACTCCCATCTAGTACATGATTGCGTTGGATTTAGTTACGCGATTTAGTTTAAAGTTTAGTAAAGAGATTCAAAATGTTGGAGAACATTTTTTGTTCTCTTTAGACATGCCTCACAGTTTTGCTCTTTTTCGATTAAGGAAGCTTGCAGAATTCTTCTACAGTCTAATAATATTTAATTTTCTACAAGAAGGTGAATTTATCTGAAAGTCTTTTCATTTAAACCATTTTACAAAAACAGGTACAACTTACAAGTTTTTTTTACAAGCAATATAAGATGTATTGATGTGATGAAAAGAGTAACCATGAAGTTTCTTGCCGGTTCTTCTCCATAGGAAACGAGCAACCTGAACCGAGCACCTTTTTTGTCAACGTTTTATAAGTGCCCATCGAGGCCTATGTGAAATGAAATATTTAGATTTTTATTTTTAATTTTGATGGCATGCACGTCAGTACATCAAGATGTATGTGCTATATCTAAGTCAAATATTAATCTTCTATCTATCTATATTAATGAAAAGAAAAGTCTTGACTGACTGACTGACTTATCAACGCCTAGAAAGCCGAAATTTTGCACAGAGGTTTCCTTTATCTATATAAATAAAAAGAGAAGTCCTGACTGACTGACTGACTGACTCATCAACGCCCAGCCCAAACCCTTGGACCTAGAAAGCTGAAATTTTGCACAGAGATTTCCTTTATAATGTAGACAAGGAATAAGGAAGGATTTTTTGAAATTCAACCCCTAAGGGAGTTAAATAGGGGGTGAAAGTTTGTACGGAAAATCGTCATTTTTGTAGTTTAAACCATAAAAATTGGTGGTTACCTTTCTGGTTAAAAATTAAAAACTACGTGTTTCAGTGTTTTTCCAAATTCAACCCCTAAGGGAGTTAAATAGGGGATGAAAGTTTGTATAGAAAATCGTCATTTTTGTAGTTTAAACCAAGAAAACTGGTGTTTATCCTTATGGGGAAAAATTAAAAACCACGTGTTTCAGTGTTTTTCCAAATTCAACCCCTAAGGGAGTAAAATAGGGTATGAAAGTTTGTATGGAGAATCGTCATTTTTGTAGTTTAAACAATGAAAATTGGTGTTTATCATTCTGGTTAAAAATCACGTGTTTCAGTGCTTTTCGAAATTCAACCCCTAAGGGAGTTAAATAGGGGATGAAAGTTTGTATAGAGAAACGTCATTTTTGTAGTTTAAACCATGAAAATTGGTGTTTATCATTATGGGGAATAATTAAAAATCACGTGTTTCAGTGTTTTTCGAAATTCAACCCCTAAGGGAGTAAAATAGGGGATGAAAGTATAAATGGCAAACCCGTTAGTTTTGTAGTTTAAACCATGAAAATTTGTATTAAGTCTTTTGCCAGGTCACTCACTCACTCATCACGAAATATCGAAAACCGCTTGACGTATAAACTTGGAATTTGGTAGGAAGGTAGTTTATAGTTAGTAGACGTTCGTTTAGAACGGATTTTACGACAGGGTCGGATTAAGGAGGTCTAAGGGCTCTCGCAAGTTTGTATGAAAGTCTTTAACTTTTTGTGCTACAAACTTAATATTTGGCAGTGAGGTAGGTTATACTTAGTAGACGTTCGCTAAGAACGGATTTTGCGACAGGGCCAACTTACGGAGGTCTAAGGGCTCTCGCAAAAAGTCATTTAATGTTGTATACAGAATGGTATTAGAATAAAAAGCGCCCAACAAAGTTCACTTTGAAAAAAAGTTGTATAGCGCCAAAATACACCGATTTTTAAAGCCATATCGTCGCCTCAACGCCATTTAATTTTGTTTCGGACGTCTGCTGCCCAGAATTACAGCACCCAATAGGACCTTTTGTAGTCATCAGTACATTATCACCTTTTGATCTGGCAGTCAGTTCTCACACAAAACATAACATCACGCCTTAAAGCCCCAAAGGGTTGGATAGACGTGTACCTAATCTTACACACACATTTCGCCAGTTTAATTGAAGTCCCATGTAATAGGGGGTGAGCCTATTGCCATCAACCGGGCACAAATCCAGATTCCGTGGCTGCTACTGAGAAATTCCTGATGGGATAACCCAATAACACTATTATTCATAGTATTTTTTCATTTGCATATACATTGTTTAATGTTAAGTGGAAGAGCGGAGTCACATAAGTCCATTAATTACGTGAGGCGTTTAAGGGGGGGGAGTTGCGCCCAATCTCACGAGGGAGAGACTCACACGGTCTCAGCAGATATCACTGGGTTTAATTGAGTAAACATGTTTCTCTACAAATTATTTTCTTTAAGTGAATTCAACGCAATCAAGCATAGATTACCGTATTTATACTAAACTACGCGTTTTGATAAATCTCACGTGAGATTAGGAGGGAGATGAGGGGGTCAAGCCAAATCTCACGACATCCCACCAAGGGGGGAGGGGGTCGAAAAAACGCCTCACGTAATTAATGGACGCCCACTAACAAAAGCATCTCCTTGCTTAAAAGGTGATCTCCAAATCATGTGTGTGACAACTTCATGTAATTGAAATAAACATTTTTTTTTGTAACACTGCCCGACCCCGAATCGATCCCCACGCTTAGTAGTCGCACTTGCTATCACTAGAACAACGAGGCAGTCTCACACATGCACACCAAAATTTCCACGCGAACGAAGTCGCGGGCAACAGCTAGTAATGTATAAAAGGAATAAGGAATGATTTTTCGAAAATTTCAACACCCCATTTCACCCTCGGTGAAATGCGGTGTTGTATTAGTGTACATACACTTCAGTCAAAATAATGAGATACGGGTATCAGAGATTTAATCATCATCATCATCATCATCAAAATCATCCTCCAATTTAAAATTCAATGTCCTGAGTGGCTGACTGATATATCAACGCACAGCCCAAACTGCTGGTCCTAGGGACATGAAATTTGGAGGGTGTATTCTTTGTGAAGAGTAGGTATCCACAAAGAAAGGGTTTTTTTTAATTCCACCCCTAAGAGGGTGAAATGGGTGTTGAATATTCTGTGAACTTTTTATTCTCAGTTTCGATTGACTTGAAAAATTGTGTACTCTTGAGTTAAAATTATGAGATACGTGTATCACAGTTTTTAGAAAAATCATCCCCTAACAGAATCAGGGCTTTTAAGCTCAAGTAGACGGGCGCATGGCGCGCAGTGTTGTGCGGGGCGTAGGAGTATTTACCTATTAGTAAGTCGGTAGAATTTTTCTGAGGTAGACGTGTCTGTAAATATGGTAAGATCATCTAACAAATAATTGAACTCTGATCTTTAACATATTTAATTTAATTGATATTACTATTAACTAGTATTATTTTGCTAGTTATAAGCAAGTAGGTACATGTAAATCTATGTATGTACTATAAATACATAGATTACTTATTATCCCAGAAGTAAGATCCCGTGGGCAAATTCCCGAACCTCACGCGGGCGAAGCCGCGGGCAAAAGCTAGTATTTTATACTTATGAACATTCCGAAATAATATTTTCTCTTAATTATGAGGAAAACCGCATCTTAATCAAAACGTTTAGAAGAGCTAAGCGGCCTGGAAAACAGGTACGTAAAGCGTCTTTACAATGTTGATTGATAAAACTTATTTTACTAGCCACAACAAAAACGAACGTTCCAGACTACTCAACTTTAATACCCGGTTACTCCCAAACAACTAGAGTGCCACTAAAACGCACATTTAACTAGAAAAACAACACAAAATAAATTATAAATAATAACTGTAAGTACGCTCTTAGTGTTAACTAGAATATGACACAGTTATAAGTCAGACGATATTCTACAAATGCTCCTAAATAAGGCCTAACTAATCTAGGCCCTTAGGTATCACTTAGGGTAGTGATACCCAAGTTGCGGCCTGGAGGGCTCTCTGCGGCCCACTGGGCTTTTCTAAGGCCTGAAACAGGGTAATTAATACCAGTATAGCTTAAAATTATCGTCGTAGTACTTGAGCCGCATTGTGCCACAATTTACGAGAGGCCTATGTACTAATTGTTTACTGAGGCTGAGTATAGTCGGAACAGGCAGAGGTAGACGTACTTATCATGTGCTTTGTATAATTCAATAGGCCCGCCCCTATTACATGGGACTTTAACATTACTAGCAAAATGTGAGTGTACTATTAGGTACACCTCTGCCTCACCCTTCGGGGATAAAACCCGGAATATTATGTTGCATAATTTGCTTTGAATGTATACAAAGGAAATTAGGATTTCAGGTTATTTTTGACTTCACTCTTCTGTAATAGGAAAGTGTGTAATGCTCATAAATTTTATATTCTTGACGCATTTAACTACTATGAATAGATCTTATAACTGCAAAATATAACTCAGTTTTAACCTTGCGTTTGACAGTGATATTGGGTATTGGCATTTACTGTAAACAATGAATAAAACAAATTATGTAGAATGAGAAGTCCCGAACACTAACTATTAATATGTACATAGATAATAGTAATTGTAACTTTTATTGCTACAAAAATAATACTTTTTAAAGAGTAAAGATATTTATGCTCGTAACTGTACAATATAGAATCAACCAGATGCAATCTCTTAGCCACCCTTTACGACAATCGTACAGTATGTTATATCGTTTCACAAAATACGTAAAACACGCGTGTGGTTGACGAAAAAAGGTTGAGTAACTCAGCTCAGCCATTTCAGACACAAAGTATCCCTTGTAGACACATTATGATCCCTGTGTATGTGTGTGCGTCAATGTGAGTGTGCGCGCTCATTACGTTACCGCTAATGACACGGTGTAATGAGCGGCGCGAAAGTATCAAGTTTAGAGTGATGTGTTGCGGCCAGATCCTGGCTTTGTGCGGGCTCTCTGTTATGAATTAGTGTGGTGCGACTGATTTTTGGGTTACTTGGACTTAAACTTGTTTTATTGTTTGTTTATTTTATAGGTTTATCGGAGTGATGTCTATTCAAAACACTATTTTGTTTTTGACTGAGTGATTTGTATCTGCAATACGAATTGTGATTTTAATTTCCAAACTAAAAATGGCCAACATACAGTTCTCACTGTTCTTAGGCAAAACATAAATACGCTTCCATTCCGAGATTTCTATACAGTGTTTTCCTTAATTTCGATACACTAGCGAAGCTGATCAAAAAAACAAACAGATAGTCTTACTGCAGAAGCAAATTGCATTAATGGCTTTGTACATCCATGCAGAACAAACAATGCACAGAACCTGTTTGAGCGCGAAAAATAAATACAGACTAATTTATACTTTCTGCTCTGTATAAAATGACCGGAGCGAGTCAAATAATTGCTTAGCTCAATTTTAAAGGCTGGCGGTGCCCATTGGACCGTAGCGTTAACATCGCTGGATAAAGCTGGACATTCATTGGACGACACTGCAGCGTCGTTCGTGCGATTTTGTGCAAAATGTCGGAGAAATCCAGTGTAGTGAATGATCAAGGATTGCGCGGTAATGGATACGGCGCCATTGTAGTTCGGCGTTTCGTATCGAGGTCAAACGCAATGTCATGTGAACAGAATGTCATGGGAGGAATTGGGTTCGTTTACTACCGCTGCGATGTTCCTACATTCATTGAACCGGATATAAACTTAACATGAACATCGAGCGAGTTAAGTTTTCATACGCTATAAATCAAAACTAAATAGTTTCGTTGGATATTCAAATCGGGTTCAACTTGACACTGTATTGGTTTCGTTGAGACATGGATTTCTATTTTTAACTACAGCAAAGAGCATCTGATTCTTCGAAAATACATTTGTGTCTGCGGTATCCCCACATGTTCTAAACGAGTCTCCTCATTCCCTGGAGAGAGAGAGCGCAAGATTTAAAGTGCACTACTTTTTGCATCGACTTTTTCCCCCGAACATTGCTTGCGACACTTTTGTCTCGTAACTGATGGTGTGCTTTACTTTTGATGTTTTTCTATGATAAATACACAGTGTAGGTTAACAAAGTTAGTCTGTTACAACAAAGATTACTGGTGTGTTAATAGACACGTGAACTATGCAGAGTTAGTTCGTTAATATTAGGGTAGTGGGGATAGTGGGTTCGAAGTTTGGAAGTGAATCAAATATTTAGGTGTCTTCGAAGTTCGCGAGGTTTTGAATCTTTGACTTCTCAGCACGTAGAAGTCAACTGTTGGTTCTATAGTTTGTTAAATAGACTTTGTTTATTTTATTTTTGTATTCACTATGATTACATACAAGTTGGACCGATGATCTTATGAAGCATGCTGCTTCAGACTGAAAGCGGAAGATGAAGGAAAGGGTGTTGTCGTTGTGGCTCAGCTAGGAGAGGCTTTGATATGCCCAGCTGTGGATTTTGCGATGGGTTGAGTTGGTTGACTATTTAATTGCTTTTACCCGTATTACGAACAGGACGTAAAGTTCTTCATCCCCCATAGAAAAAGGACGATCCTCCGAGCAGACGTGTGTTGTGTCTGGTGGAGTGGTGGGCTGCTGCTCGACAGTTGTTGTCGGGTTTTTCTATTATGGTGTTAAGTCGTGGAGACTATTTAGGAATTTGATGTTAATTCTTCATTTGTCACTTCCATCTTACCAATTCAATTATTCTGATTTTTGACATTATAATATGTCTACAGTCCTTTTACAATTATTTCATTTCTGACAGCAGCTATCTAATAGCCACCTTATCGTAACGAGAATAAGTGTGATTGTGACAAACTAACAGTGGCGGCAATGCAAAAAGCAACCCCGACGGATAGAACATAAAGATCTCGGTGACTTTGACAAACAATGCAAGGGTGTAGGAGTGTAGGTAGGCAGTTTAAACTAAGATACGTTTTTACTTTATAAGGCAAACCCCAACAAAAGTGGCAGTGTGTCCACAATAACAACGGAGTAAACAGCCCGACATCGCAACTCACGGGAACGACCCACTAAGTATAATTTTCTTCAGGAAATGGTAGAAAAACGTCTCCTTCCCCTGGGAACGTTCCGCCTGAATAAAGTGTATCGTATCGTAGTGTCGGACACCCGAGTGTCGGCAATACAACGGAGAGTCGCTCTCGGAACTGTCGGCTTTACTCTAAAATGATCAAACAATTTATGGCTCTGTCGATAAGGGGCTGAAAGTGAAGCTTTGAAGTGGTAGTATTTGCGATTGCACGAGGTAGTTAGTTCTTTACGACGCCAAGTCTTTGCGCTGAAGGCCTGTAGTAATATAACTCAATCATCATTCGAAAGACACGTTGCGCCATCTATTATCATAAAAACGTTATTGTTGTTTTCCTCGGGAACAGTACTTCTTTTCGGGATGAAAGGTACTTTATTTCTGTTGCTGAACACTTGACAACGTATTTGAAAAATTTCAGGGTGATCGCTTCAATGGTTTAGGTATGAAAAGGTAACAAACAAGCAAAAAACTTACTTTCGCATTTATAATTTTAGTTAGGAAGTTAGGATTAGGATAGGAAGTTAGGATAACATTAATAAATCTTTAACATCCTCACAAATTGAAAAACTATACTTTTCTTAGATTCCATTCCATTTAAATACTGTAATACTGTAATTTGTATCCGGTAGCGAGTATTGATGTCTGTAAATACCTAGCGAGTGGTAAAAGTTTTCGCTATCGGATAAGTGCATCAAAAACATCTCTCAATTATAAATCACTGCGAAATAAACAAAGGATAACAATTGAAGGTAATTCATATCTGTTTCACAAAAAATCTCACAGAGCGTACCTACTTAGTTCATAATGGTAAGTTATAGTGATGATAGCTGATTTCGGCCAAGATTCTGCGACTGCATTTGATGGCTTTCTAGGGAGGTTGTCGTCGGTAGCTTTAGTGTGCTGCTCTGTCATGTGCTCTCAAGTGGCTAGCATACCCAACTTTGGCCGAAAAACGGCTAGTCACTTATATCTGTACATTAACCTAGGATGTTGTAATTTTTATTGTAGGTTTCTACTAATATAATAAAACGATTTGCCAAATTTCAACCGTCGGAAATGAATAGTTTCGGAGATATTAATTGTAGAATTATTGATGGCATTGTATTGAAAACGACGATATTTCACACCACAGACTATTTTGGCATAGAGTATAACGTACGTGTGGAATGTGCAGTGAGCAAAGCACACAATGCTATTACAAAAAAAAAACTAACACTATAGAATTGGTCAAATGTGCGTGTAATTTAAAAGTAAAGTAAATGTGGCCTTACAACGAGCTTGAATTCAGAACCGAATTTGTCAACCCCAACACGCCGTGGTCTTGGTATATCCTACCCGAGTGTTTTCTAGAGCCCGGAGGCGCGGAGGGAGGGCAGACAAGCCGAAGGTGTGGAGGGGAGCGTGATCGCCTGTGACTTTGTTACGCAAAGGCGAAGGGGCTGCTATTTCGCAGCGCCGGAGATAAGGCAGAAGTACTGGTTCTTACTCCCCTACCCTTTCCTCCCTGAAAAATAGGGACAGAAAAAAAAAGGTTACAATTTAACAAAAAAAAAAATGGTAACTCCGACCGAAACTACAGGGCGGGGGGGGTACTCCTCTCCCCCTCCGCCCCCATCAGCAGGTGTCCCGTATGTATAAAATTACCGATTTTAAAGCTTGTATTAGTATAACTCAAAAATAAATATTTCCCTTTTAAAAAATCATTTAAAAAAAAACTATGCATTTCCGACGAATTTCCCCCCCCTCGGGGGGTTCCTATGACCCTCCCCTCCCTACCCTCCTCTCCCCCTCCCCCTACCTACATGTACTTATATAAGTGACCTTCACGAAAAACTCCGAACACAAAGCGGATATGTCAGAACACCATTGACGTAATTATAGGGTATAGCTGCAGGTGGCCTGGGTGTAAGGTCATCGCGCTTCAAGTCTAGCTGCGACCTTCTTCTCTCTTCAAAGGCCACTCGGGCCGATTTTGTGCCTTGATTTTCCCACACTAAGGGAACTCGCATCTTTTGAAGAGTCTATTCTGAACATCCTTGAAACGTAAAAACTAACCACCACGTTTCCGTTTTCCTTCCTGGAGTTCAGAATAGAAGATGCGCTTCGCCAGTCTCTCTTCGTGCGTTCTAGAGACATGCACACCACCTTTTAACTGACGCAAAGCAAGTTATAGTAACTGATTAATAAAACAAGCAAAATATTTGATAACTAGTAAGTTGCCAACTTACAAAATGCACGATCTTAAAACACAACTATGATGTTTTAATAGAATTGTATCGTAATTTGTGTGACAATATACTTCATGACCAATAAATTAAAGTAAGTGATAGCTTGTAAGCGTAGCGTAAGTTTTCTAGGTTAAGCTCGTCGTTGTACATCTACAGTAAAATTATAAAGAGGAAAGATTTGTATTTTTGTATGTTTGTAACGAATGAACTCAAAAACTACTGGACCGATTTCAAACATTTTTTTGCCACTAGAATTCTACATTATCCCTGAGTAACATAGGCTATAATACACCCGTGCGAAACCGGGACAAGCCGCTAGTAAGCTATTTTGTGTGTATATCTTTTAATTTTGAGTGCAATAAAGAATAATAATAAACCAGCAAAAGCACGAGCACCAAGGTGCAATCTACATTGAATAATGGCATCGTCAAAATCCAGTCCACGTAGCAAACCGACGAATAGACGTTGATCTTTAGCCGGAGCGGCGGTGGTGCGGCGCTGCGGTGCCGGCCCGGCTTGCGGTGGGGCTATCTGGGGCTCCGGCCGTGCGCCCGGATATTTAATATTATTACAGCATTTCCGCTCCGGACGTCTCCAGACCTGCCTGTAGGACTGACTCAAATTTTCCAGTTTCAACTACGAGAGTAGTTGAAGCTGGAAAATTTGAGTCCTACAGGCAGACACAACTTACTTTGAAGTGGAAATTATTTTCAAAATTGGTTGAGGTCTCTTAAGGTCTAATTTTAAAGGAGATATTCTAAGCTTAATTTGATTTACCAAAATGTCCTTTAAATAAGCAATTTTGGTTTGAGCTTCTAAGTGCCCCGGCTGAGTACCTTCTATAATATTTAATAATTATTTTATCTCAAATATTAATTATTATAGCTCAGATGACTTTGTGGTCTCAGCTAAAGTTGGGAAATGGAATACACTCAGTGTAAAAGACATCTGACACAATGTTTTATCATGGATTCAACACATGTCCCCCAGCGTTGAAAGTTTTCGTTAGGTAAAAGAAGAAAATTAGCAATCCGTACAAAAGTGCAATACCCTCACACAGTCAAGTTTGTATATTTAGAATGATGTACTTATTTATAAATCCATGGTTGAACCATATCCTTTTCGTGTGTAACCGAAACCAATGTGTCTGGAATGTGTAGATAAGTTTAACTCCAAACTTAAGTTGATCTACAAAAAAAAAACACAATTAACTACAAATTGCACAATTACCCGCTAATCCTTCGATAAACTCAGTGGATTGGTTCGCTTTCGCGCAGTCTTTGCATTGGCTGAAACAATGTGCACTTGAATGTCGCCGCTAGTACGTACTCCAACCACTTGGCGACGGACCCCGATCTCGGTGCTACAGATATTGTAGCTATTGTGAGCTCGCTTTACAATATTATAAAGATCCTTTTACGGGTTTAATGTTGTAAGTTACTAAAGAGGATGAAAGATTCTATTGCTTTGTGGTTTTCATGAGATCATAAAATATTAGCAAATGTATATACTTATATAGCTATATATTTATTTTCAATAGCCTTGAATGTCCCACTGCTGGGCAAAGGTTTCCCCCATATCCTTCCAGGTACGGAAGCGCGTCAAGATCATCTCACCGTCTCTTTCTAGGCCGGCCTCGGCGCGGCGGCGGCGCCGTCCATCCTCAGGCATTCATCGTGTTGATACCTTAGCATTTATGGGCAATTTTTTCCTATCATGCTTTAATATGTTGGTTTCATAATCCACATCTCGAATACATATAAATAAGTATACCAATAAGGCCTTATTATGTTCCAGGTCCACCTAATATTCAATTGTACTTCTTCTGGTGGAAACAATACACCTGATTGAAACATGTCCGACCAGGAAACCATGCATGACAACCAATTGTGTTTATTACGCGCACTCATTCCATCGCCGACTCGATATTGCGGCTGAGCTTAACTGATTCAATTGTTCGAACAAACTGCACAATGTATGCGATGTACCTGCAAACAATTTTAGTTCGAAATTGGGGTAAAACTTTTTTATCCGCATGAAAATCGGGAAAGCAATAACCGAATTCCTTCCAATGTTCCAATTATGTATACATTTTTTATTTGTTAAAAGCAGGCAAACAAAACTGTTTCAGAATTTCTCGAATCAAAATGGACGTTTGGAAAAATAAATAATGACCTTGCGATATTTGCTAAATGCAAAGCAGTATTGGGTCGCATCCGGTCGCGAATCACTCCGGCTATCAATCTTAATAAACGCTTGAAGCCATATTTTTCTTCGTTTTGTAGGCGCGGCCCGTGTCAATCAATTTGATAGACAGCTGATAATACCGCGGGGTCACTCATACTGCAGTCAACCCAGCTAAATTGAAAAGGTTTCTGGGTAACCACGAACTTTGGCTCGAAGACAGGACATAGGTATACAAAAAGGTTTGTGAAAACTAAACTAAACTGCTTTTCATTGCTCAAGTGATTGCTCAGTTGAAGCTTGCCCAAAAAGGTAGGAAAGGGTAAGGAATCTGGATTCGGAGAAATCTATGTACATTAAATAGCAACATCATGGTCATTAGAGTACCCTTTCACACTAGAATGAGTTGTTCAACTTCAAATGAGCTGGTAAGCACAATTTAAAATGGCCGCTTGGACTAAGATCGTGCTTTGACGGGCAGTCTTTAACACTATATAAAATGGCAGAATTAGCTGATTGTTCTGCCTTTATTTGTTCATACATTCATCGGAAACAGCTACAAACAAAGTCACAATTCAGATATTTTTAGGGGTTGATTTGTTCTGTAGCTGTACCCTGCGTATTCCGAGGCGAGGCGGAGCAAGGCGGTGGCTACGTCCGGCGAGGCGGCGAACATAGAAACAATAGCATTGTTCGCTTTGTCTTCCAACTCCTTTGTGTTTATTTATTGAGACGAACCCACGGCAGCATAAAACGATAAATAATTGCGTCTGAATTTCGCGGCGAGTGATTATTCAGACATAATGCAGTCGTTGGCGTTTTGATTGGCCTGTCAACGTTAGTTAATTGGCTCGGAAAGGGTTAGTGAATTGATAAATTTATAATGAATGAGCCGTGAGGGGGTTGTAAATGGCGGTCGCGATCGATCGATCTGTGGGCCTGGCAGACGTGGACGAGGCTTCACAATCTTTTGACTGACTGATGATAATTGGTATGTTTGCAAAGGCTGAGAGAAAGATCTTTTCAATGTTAGTTACTTTAATAATTAAATCGTTCTTCGTCGAATATTATCGACCTTGTAACTGAAGAGAGGTGGATTAACGACAAAATACAGAGAATAGTGTTCAAACTCAGGCTTAACACTAAACTAAAGTGATAGTAATTACCTAGTTTGTACCGTAATATTATCTATTTCGTTCTTTGAAATGAATTTAATTAAATGCAGCTAAAATATTACGTACATAAATGTGTCATATGACAGGGATAATATTAATATTTTACAAATAATAAACACATCACTAATGAAAACCTAAAACGTGAAATAATATTCCTTTCATTTATAGGTCTGTGATAATCATCATCATTCTCCTGCCCTTATCCCAATTCATTTGTGGTATGCGCAGCATGTCTTCTTCTTCCATACTTCTCTAGTACTCGTCATCTCAGCACTCACCTCCTTTCTAATAATATTCAGTTAAAAAATTCGAATAAAACGATTCCTGGAAGAAAAACCACACGGAGTGTTTAAATGTTCCGTTGTTCAAACCACCTAAGTTCACATTGTGGAATGCTAATAAATAAGTTTATTTAATACTTTGTACGTTGCAGAGGGTCTGCAACAGACCCATCACTCAGTGTTCATGATAATGTTAGTGACCATGTTTGATCAGATAATGTTAGTACTTTTACATAATAAGTTACCATTGATACGAAAGAAAAAGAACATTTACACTAGTTATAAAAGTAACTTAACGAACTAGCCAACAGGACTGCATGTAATACATTTTTATATTTCCAACCGATAATAACATTTCACCGTCTACAAAACCGTTAAAAAAGAATGTAAGCAACCCATCTCCCCGTCTACCCGACGCTACAGCATGTGCGCTATACAAAGCGGGTTTTGAGGGCAAGAGGCGTTACATCTCGAGTGTGCGCCATCGATGTTCCGCGGACAATGCGCTGCGCTCGCCACTTCACTTTTTCGATCACTCGTATTTGTAATGGGGGCCTTTGCTTAGCGTTTTATGTTACGATTTGGATATGTGCTTATGAGTATTTCTTTTGTCATTCTAAGTGTTTGACGTGTTTTGGATGTGGATTTATGTCGAAAGGTTTTGTCGAAACGGAAATATTGAAAGGTTCGGTCAAACCTGTACGGAAAGAATATTGCAGACGTGGCTCCGGACAGTGACAGATTGTCAGTGTCCACAGCTGGTCCGATATGACCGAATTTTTATTACAAATCAATTGCTATTTGATATTGAAACTCTTTTTTCAATATTTTTAAATCTCGAATTCGTCGAATGAACCAATCAACAGAAAATCTGGTTATTTTTTAAATGTTGTAATTCATTTTTTCGCTGTAAATTAAAATGCTTAAATCAAGCTTTGCTTTAATTCTATTTTTGTACCAGAATATGGCAGAAATAAAATCGGAAATCCTCTTCGTTTTTTTTTTAAGTTTCGCTGCTTTTGTGTTGTAGTAATAATAACATCCTCTTGTGTGTTTAAAATAAAGAGTACTAAAACGAGATTAATTAAATTATTATTTGATTTCTTCTTTTTACATGCTTATGAAAGGTTACTAGAGTATGGAACAACACAAGTTATGTACTTAGTGGTGCATTATGTCATTATTTTCTCTTTTCGCTGCATTAGTGAAATGTGTCCTAGGTACGTCATATGCAAGTTGAATTCTTCAAGTGAGCGTAGATGGCCAAATCTGAAACTATGAGGAATAGCGAAAAATACTCAAAGGTGTTTTGATTTTGACGAAAACTAAAACTGTGTCATTGTATTTTTGAAAAATCAATATTCCTAACCAGGAATCGAATCCGTTGATTTTGAAAAAAAAACATGTTGTATGCTGCACACCATTCGATAGCGTGTAAACATACCAATACACATGTAATCCCGGGAGGTTAGGAAGAGGTGTACCTATTAGTACACCCACATTTTGCCAATACGGTAGATAAGCATACATTTTTTGAGCTGTGAAATGCGGGTTCCCTTATATTTTGTATAGCAACAGCAATATGCGACGACTTAAATTTAACAACTCAAAGACTCGACTATTTATTGATTTTAAAGCAAAGAAAAACTTTTTTACAGTAAATTCAGAAATTAATCGGGATTTCAGGTCTAAAATAAAATGTTTTAATCGAGCACATACCCAATTATAAACTATGTCTGATATCCTACATCTCAGCTTCCATCTTTCTGCATCTCAGGCATGCGTGTGACCTAATTGCGGCGCACTAGGTCCTCTTATGCCGACGTGACCCAGCGCGTGCCGTATCACGCCGCGCGGTGCGTGCGCCGTGCCACTTGTACCAAGTTCCCCACTCTCCCCTACCACTAGGGAAGTAATAAGCGCTATAAATGTTCAAAACTAATTTGGGGCAGGATAGAGATGTAAGGGGAGTATGGATGGCGTTCAGATTGGGTGTCGAGATTTGGTGTGGGGTTTAATTTATAATTTTATAAAAGAAAGTTTTGGTTTTCAATAACGCAGGCTGTATGAATTTGTAACTAACTGGTTAATTATGAGGGGCAGAGTTTCGAATTTGTTAACATTCTCTTAGGGTAAAGTTATACTAAACATGGAAGTACTAAGTTTAACTTTGCAATAGTCATTCCATGCAGATCCCCTCATTTTGGTTATTTTTCTTTTTTGGCTTGGTATATATAAATTCTCGATACCTTGGGAGAAAAGAAAGTTTAAAAAAAAAAATTAAGGGTCTGTTTGTAATATCAAAATAACAGCTTTTTACTGAATGCATATGAAAATATATACACTTATAACAAAAAGATTCTTTTTTTAAATTTTTGTCTTTCTGTCTGTCTTCCTGTCTGCTTGTTCCGGCTAATTTCCAAAACGGCTGGACTGATTTTGACGGGACTTTTATTGGCAGATAACTGATGTTATAAGGTCTAACTAAGGTTACTTTTATATTTGAAAAATAGTTAGGATTCCGTGAACAACAAAACCTTTGAAATTGTTAACAAAATCCGATTCAAAAAGGGAAGTAATATTTTTTTTTAATAATTTCACGCGAACGAAGATCGCGGGGAACAGTTAGTCTACCATAAAATCATGTCTGAAACAATTTCTAACACGATTAACCTGTATCCCACTACCTATGCACCTTTTAATCAATTTCGTTCATACACGACGTAATGAAGTAGTGTCTAATTACCGGCGCGAGTGAGAGTGCCTCTACCTTCTCCTTTCTCCCCTTCACACCCCTGCCTCCCTCTCCCCCGGTTCAAACACTTCATTACCGGTATTACCGGGAATTACCGCCGCGATATGCTGATCATGTCATAAATTTGTATAGCTCGCTGATAAACACTCGCGCCTGTAGGTGTACAGCAGGTGTGTTCACTTTTAAGTGGTTTTTGATGTAGAGGTGTTTAAGAGAAAAGGGGTAGTTAGTTTCTTATCTAGTGTGAAGGTTGCACCTTAGGTTTAATCATAATATCAGCTTATCGCAGTTACCAGTTACCCTCTCTCAAACTGCTCCACAACTCCTGGCCCTGCGCCTCCCGCATCTTGTTAGTTCCAGCCACGGCTAGCGCAGTGGCTGAGCGATTGACTGCTGCGTTGCGTATCGTGGTTTCAAATATTTGTATGGCCTACAGATAGTTGTTCTGTGTATATGAGTTTGTAAACGCACCCACGATACAGAAGAAATTCCTAGTGTGGGGCAAAGACTATAAGAAAGGCACCTTATCCCACGCTACGCTTGCCAATACGCGCTCTCCACTGCAGGCTTCGTTTTCTCCACTGACCATCATAATTACCTATGTAAGATTAATGCCTTAAAGCTACTTAGCTCATGACTCCCGATAGTTAAATGAAGTTGTATATTTTTGCTTTGACTCTTCTTATTTTATCCGTTTTGTGTATCACCTACAATTGTCGTTGTCACTCGATTGTATTGTATTTCGCTATATCACAAAACTAATATTTTTTTATTTCGTTAAATCAAAGGCTCGGCAAATCCTTGAGAGGCCTAGCTTTTTCTCAACTTCATTGGGGTTGGCATCCAGACTTACCGGACGCAGGTGAATACCAGTATTTTACATGGAGCGACTGCCTATCTGACCTCCACAACCAAGTTAGTACTGGGTAATACAGTCACCTTGGTAAGACTGGTTCTCAGACTTTCGGGCCACTGACTACCTATAACGACTGTTACAAATCTACAAATGATAGCCGGGTTAACGTGCTTTCGGAGGCATGGAGGAAACTAGGTATGTAATGAGTGGTCACCCATTCCCAGAACAACCTAGGCAAGCGCTGCTTAACCTAAAGATCGACCCTTAGGCCCGGACTCCACCAAGGCGGAGATGGGCGGAGCGGAGAGGAGATGTGTAAGATTCGACCAATCATAGAACAGACGAGAGACGTAATGTAGATTTCAACCAATTTGATTGGTCGGTTTTCGCACGTCTCCTCTCCTCTCCGCTCGTCTCTGCTTTGGTGGAGTATGGGCCTAACGGCTGTTATTATTCAGCCACGAGCTCCTCATATAAGGCACAATAATAATCTTAATTATAATCCCATCTTACAGTCAACACTAACAGTCAGTACTTATAGCGAACCGGTATATTTACCGGTTCGCTATAAGTACTGACTGTTTGTCTTTAATAGTAAACGTGTGAAAATGTAAGCATGTAACTTGTCTACATTGTCCATAATTCACTAAAACTATTTGGAACTTGTATTTTAACAACTTTAATAATATCGTGTCAAGTATGTTAAGGCTTTCCAAGTTTTAATACACCTCGCCTGAACTTTGTCACATACAACTTATTTATTTTGATGAAACTGCAATTAAGCTATTTTCAGCCAACCATTTTCCTGCCATAACTTCTGATTTTGAATAATCGATGTAGTATATAATATTGCCATTGCTGGGTCTGTGTTTATGGTAGAGTCCTTCATAACCCACTATGATGACCCAGAGTGTGGCTCGTTAGGTGTCTTCGATTTTTTCGGTTGAACATGGTGGTTTCCCATGATGTTTCCTATCACCGTTTTGAAAGCAGTGGTGATAATTTAATGCCTACAAAGGAAAACATCTGTCTATTTGCTCCTACCATCAACAGCTCGTAAAACGTCGTGGTTTCCTCCGGACGACCACTCCTCGAGCTGAAGTTTAGTTGAACTTCAATTAAGCAAACCAAATTATGGACATTTTCCACTTCTGTATCAAACTATGCAAATTGGTGTTTCGAATTTTTACTTTAACTTTAATATCACTGCAGCTGTTGACTGATCATTGAGGAGAGGAGCTCGTGGCTACAGAACAACAGCCGCTCGGGTCGCTCTTTAGTTTAAGCCGCGCTTGCCTAGGTTGGTCCGTGGCCATCCGATAATCATAATCATCATTTATTGCATTCATGTAGTTTACGAGTTGTTACAATTATATTGGTTTCATACATGAACCCTGCTAGGGCACAGCAATATAAATAAATAGTTTAAAGTGCAACAGTGTCACAATAATATACATACTGAGTTTCCTCCGTGCCTCGGTAAGCATGTTAAACCGTTGGTCCCGGCTGTCATTTGTAGATCTTTGGCAGTCGGTACAGGTAGTCACTGTTCCGAAAGTCTGACAACCAGTCTTATCGATCGTATTACCCAGTACTAACTGGGTTGTGGAGGTCATATAGGCAGTTGCTTCATATAAAATACTGGTTGAATACCAGTATTGGCCACAAGGACTTGTAGTGACAACAAGGACTTGTAGCGACGTCTATGACGAAAGTCAAATACTAAAATTCTGCATCGCGCAATGTTATAAATACTCGTACAACAGCCAACAACGGCCGTCGGGCCCACCAGACACATCAGGACGGATGACCCTCTGTTTTCAATGGCGCTTTTTTTTAATTTTTTTTATCGTGTTTAAATCATCAAATGAGTCCTCCCACCCAGGGCAGAGTGGGAGGAACTGTCAGACTTGTACTGACTAAAATCCACGGTGTCCTTCAATAGCCCTTTATGATCCAGGGTCACGGTAATTCTATAAGTCCCGCGACCTTCTCAATGGCGCTTGAGGAACTTTACACCCTGTTCCTCGCACATCTAAAGTATAAAAACATCTTCATCACATAAACTTAAATAACATCACTCCTGTTGTTCCCCGAAGGACTAGGCAGAGGTGGGTACCCCACCTTTCGCCTGTTATGTTTTTAAGTCCCTTGTAATTGTAATAGAGGGTCGCATAGGGTCGAGCTTTTGCCATCAAGAGGGCACAATTCCATACCTCCGGGGTCTAGATTCGTGCATGTTATTTGTACAAACATTACATATTTTTGTTAGTAGTGTAGCAGCACCACAAAAAGTACTACTAATGTCAAAAATTAAACTTATCCGCCACTTAAGACTATAAACATAGAGAAGCCCGACAACTGTCGGGCAGTAGCCCATCACTCCGCCAGACACTACAACACTCGTCGGAGGGTCACTTTACACCCTGATCTCCATATTACTTATACAAAGTTAGTAACTAATTCTCTTAAATCATTTTCATGGAACCTCGTCCCTAGATCCCCTTCCTTTTCACCCTGCCTATATTATTTTGCTATTTATGTTTGCCATCCAATTCTCATGATAATATTTTAATAATCCGAGAGTATAGTGTACGAAACAAGGTATTACCGAGAGCCTCGCTCCAGCCTCCAGTCCTCTTGAGTATCGTAAAAGGCAATAGGCTGTACACCTCGACATTACTGCTTTAATAACATCTGGAAACAGTCTGGTCCCTGAGGAATTCGGACTTTTCACGGTAGTTTTTTTTTATGTGAAAATAAGTAAGCAGGATTATCTATAGCCGAGATGGTAAACGGGGTTTCAGTCAATGCCAAAGGGCTTTACAAAGCCGCTGACTATGTTTGTGTACCTACCTAACGGTTCCGACTGTTTCCAAATAAATTATCGACGGAAACAGATAATAATGTTGAGTCTGGGTTTGATTCCCAGGTCGGGCAAACTTTTATTCTATCTGAGATTTTTCGGTAACATACCGGAATTTGGATTTGCGCTCAGTTTATGGCAATAGGCTCATCCTCTACTACATGGTACTTAAACATAACAGGTGAAATATGGGTGTACGGCCTCTGCCCAATCCTTCGCGAAATGCAAGCGTGATGTGCTAAGTTTTAGGTAAGATAATCAGCTAGTTCATGTAATATTAAGTTAACTTTTAGCGCAAAAATGCTAGAGTATGAAAAATAAAAGTAACGTCATGCGCAAAGCCGTTTAATCCCTTAAGACTTCAGCACATAGCACGTGTTAGCTTAACAGCTTGCCTAGCAGCTTGTGTGTTTAACAGATTTGTTGTAACAGCTCGTGGTTTGAAATAATTACATTAGAACCGTAAGGTCTATTAGTTCCTTGCACAGATGCCAGGCATGTGGTCCTGAGTTCAATGACCAGGTCTTATAATACATATTGTAGATTTTAATTTAAAAAAAAAATTAAATCGATTGTAACATCGTTTTAAAGTCGCTTGACAAAGAGTGACGTTGACATTTTGCCGTTCTTCCTAGAATTCTGTTGCCCAATGTGTTTACGTCATCCTTGATTTGTTTCCAACCACCAGCGGGGACTTAACATTACTAGGAATTACGGAGTATTCGATTAGTAGGCCAGTCACTAGAGTGAAAAATGCATGGACGTTACTGTGGCTGAAATAGCCTGGCGCTGAAACCCGCCATCGCTCTTAATGAAAAAACAATTCTATCCCATACCTAAATAAATAGATTATCTGAATAATTAAAACAGAGGTATTAACTCAAAGGGAAGGCGTCAAAGAGTAAACAACAATGATAAACGATGCCTAAGTGGATGTTGACTCAGTGAGGCAAAAACAGGCGCTCCGCCATTCAAACGATAGCGCTCACAAATAAATATAAAAGGCAACTCCACTTTGAAGATAAGTACTGCTTCACTCGTATAGAAATTATTGCATGAAAACCAAAGGAAATGGACTTTGGTGAAGTAGCTTTAAGTCCTCTACGTAGAAATCGTCTAATAGCTTCAAAGATTAGCCGGAATGTACGACTTTGTGGTAGCCTGACTTCGATTTCTAATAATATTGAGGAAATATCACAAAGAGAAACTACTCGACTTGCAAGTTTTTGTTACTAAGTTCCTTTACACAGCCATCTTGACTGTTTCTGCTGCAAATTCATATTTACGATGCGCCAGTAAAAACAAAATTAATAACGAAATTACAGAACTTAATCAATTAGGTGCCGAACAAAGCGACGGCCGTTCATTATTTGAGCACAAAATTACGATATAAAACAGTTAAGATGGATAAACTGCGGTTTCTTTAACGCGATTATGAATATTAATTAGGGAAGACGCGGCCGCCACGCCGGCGCCCCGCAGCCGTCCCGCAGCCGTCCCGCAGCCGCCCCGCCGGTAAACAAAAGCAGATGGCCCAATTCTCTAAGTGCTAAAGAGTTGTCTGGTTCCACCAGTTCGCCGGATGCGTCGTCGGTTGATAAGCTCTTTTGTTGGCCGCACAATGGTGACTGTATCTCGAGTTATTTAAATTAAGGATAGTAGCGACCGCCGCGTGGTTCGGTTGTTGCTTGCATTCCGTTTGATAAGGTGCCAACGTGCGGCGAGCTGGAAGAGGAAAGAAACTTTAGATTAGAGATGAAACATCAACAGAATTATTAAGAACCCACGTAAATGTAGTATAACCATAGCTGCTGACAGATATAGCTAAATACAATTATTTTCCAAATAAAACCCATTCTTGCTACCGAGCTAATATTGTCAATACCGTTGGACTCTGAAACCTAACCCAAGGTACTTTTCAGTTTCATTCACATCTAAAAATAAGCGATACTTATCTTCAAAATAAACAAAAACTTTTTTAGCGTCGAGCAACAATAGAAACGCTTAGTAATAGTCCAAAATAACGATCGAACATCGTTCCCCTAATTGCTTTAATGACACTACAATTACATGGCTTGTTCGACAAACAAGCGAGATATTTTTGTTCCAAGTTTGTTTTAAAACATTAATGAAGATGAATGTGGGTGGATGATCGGAGCACAATTACTGCCTCGTCTGGTCCATGGGGGAGGAAGCCATCCCCTTAATATCACCATATTTCACTCTTAAACAATCGCGGTATTTTGTGATTGATTGCCGGTGGCGCTGCCACAATGTAGGAGGAAATAGAAGGCCTACTGTTGATTAATATTTACAGTATAAATAAGTATATATACGATAATAGGCACAATTCAGCATGCTTTTATTTCTTAGTTTTTGATTAAATGATGCTACAGTCGACCACTCACGGCTGGTATACCACACTGACCTTGAGCTGGCCGAGCGTATGGTTTCATAAAAGAAGATACCAGCTTATTCCGGTATTTGCTATCACTGACGTCCGGCCCACTGTACCTGATATAATTCAGCAACTATAAACTTTTTTTTGTCGTAAAGTGTCTGCGACTGATTTTCACTTTTTACTGGATTGACCTTCTGAATAAATTTCCCTGTTGCCACTGTGCACCTAATTAATAACTTGGTATGACATTACCTTTCGTAATGCCGCAGTTTGTAACTCTCGAGTATTTTTAGCATGAGTAATGCGCGAAGCAAATACAAATCTTACTCGTAAGCCTACGTTACGAGGTTTGTTTACTGAGTTAAGTGAGTATCTAAGCTGCCGGTAGGCAGTATGAATACGAATATGAGTACTGGTATTTGTTAAATATATGATAGAAAAATCTCACCATATCTTTTGCCAAATAGCAAAAACGAAATCCTTATAGATTCGTCATATCCGTCTGTGTGTCTGTCCGTCTGTATGACACAGACATTTACTCCGAGACTGTTGCCACCACACACCATTGAGTACGAGGCACTTTACACCATGTTCGTTATACCTCTAAAAAGACATAACAACAGTGCTCTATGAGTAATAGAAGTAGACATCTACGTTCTACTTATTCACAAGATGCTTTGCTACTTCTATAGCCACTGACCAGTTTGCCAAAATCTTTACAAAATAAATCACTAACTTTTCTCGAATTACTAGCCATACAATCACGGTAATAGCGCTACATATTTCGCTTTATTATCGGTATGAAGGTTCTAATAAACCTTCAGGGCACTAGTTAAGTTGGGAGCCTGAACTTTGAACAAGGAAGGCTCTATTATAAGTTATCTAGAACATTTTCAGCTATTAGCGAACAATCCGGTTCATTACGAATAATGACTGAATTTTTGTGGGTGTAAAGTTTCTGTATTCGCTTTTTGTTTCTTTTAATTAATGAACTGGTCTTATAGATCGAATTTACCGTCAGATTATGTAGATGTGAGTCAAACAAACTAACTCCATTAATAACTGGCATTTTTTAAATTCATCGATCATCCCACAAATAATATTATCAATGTAATACAGTAACGGGCACCAATATGGATACACTTTCTTAAATTAAAAAGCTATTTTCGCGAGAAATAACGATTGTCGGTCTTTTCATAAAAATATGAGTATCAGAATACTATTTTCCTAACAAAATGAAATTTAAATCAGAACAGTAGGTAGTTATTAAGTGTTTACATATTGGTGCTCGTGACTGTACCTATGAATATCATCACTCTCATTTAACTATAAATAGCTTGCGTGATTTTGTTTTGTATTTATGTTGAGAAGCCGATTTGTTGGATTGACGGAGTTCTGATGTACTATGAATTTATTGTGAATTATTAGGAATTTAACGTCAAGAAGACACATCTGTGCAGCGACTTGTAGTACAGGAAAAGGTTGAAGGCACAAGAGCGCGCGGCAGGTCACCAATGCGTCGCCATGATCTACTCCACGAATTTACAAGAAAAGCCCACAGTGCGGGAGGAATGGCGACGGATTGTGAATCTTGCCACCACCCCTGTAGGCCTAGCCAAGTTACAAACGTTTCTTATCGAATCTTTTTCTACAATCGTTGACGCCTCGGCGTAAGTAATAATTCTTTTAAGTGATAAAAAGTAAGCGAAATAAGAAACAAGTTCTTCTTATAATTGGTTTATTATAATATCACAGTGCGGAATGTAATTTTAAACATTACTGTGTCTCGAAATGATATATGATCCTGCATTTAAATGAAAGGTACCACCAACTGAAATGAGAACTTTTATAGGATGGAATCTAGATCTCGAGCAAGTTCGCAGCTTTATTGGAATTCATAGAAAGGTACGAAAATTATTAGTTATTTCGTAAATATTATCTTCCTGTGTTATTCGAAACTATCATACTCGGGCACTTGAAAGTTTGAAACATAAACAATGACGTGATACACGACACAGCTGAATCATATAGACGCCTATTGTTATAGTTATCTCTTGGGTGTCGGCGATCGCTCAGTGGTCATTCAAAAACTTCGACATCGATCGTTTCGTTAGCGCTTGTCAAAACTGTAACTTGGCTACGATTTATATGGGATCTAGCGATCAACATTGTAGAAACGATTATATTTCTTTCTGTCATTTTGAACGCTCAGATAAATTGTAAACTTGTCTACGGATTTTCTATTCGTTTGTTTTGACCACGTGACTTAACGTTGAGATTATGTCATTCCCATACATTTGATTCGTTTTCTGTTAGCGTTAACGATTGTAGATTGTCAACTTGGCTAAGCCTGCTGATGTGACGACCACGACTACTCTGACAAGAATTTAACGCAACAAACGTATTTTAGAAATGATGCTTTTTTTTTTTTTTCGTTTGGTAAATCATCAAATGACGGGGACTCTAGGCGGAGCGGAAGGGAGTGTCAGACTTGTACTGACTAAAACCCATTCATATTCCTTCTTTGCCCTTTGTGTTCCAGGGCCACGGTATCTCTTTCGAACAGTCCCGCAGCCCTGGCAGGCATCGGCCCTTGCATACCCCTACATCGTTGCTGACATCTCTTTGAGGCGCGCGTGGCACACGAACGCGCCGTCGACACGGCCAGTCGTCATAAGACGGCCGGACGGCGAGCTAACCCATAGCTCGCCGTCCACAAGCCCGCGCCTACGGTGGCCGGGAGCCACCACGTGACCCCCGACGCCCAGGGCGTCTCCCGCGGCGGTTAGGAGTGTTAGGACGTGAGGTTCTTTCCCTCTCACGTCCCGCCACCTCCTTCACTAGCATGACTGCTTCGCAGAAGGAGGTGACGGCTTCCCATTCCCTCTCGCTCCGGACCATGGCTTGAACCAGGGCCGGACGCGAGAGATCGCCGCCGCCAATCGCCGCTACAAGGACACGACGGTGCTCCGCCCAAGCGGGGCAGACCTCCACGGTGTGCTCCACCGTGTCCTCCGGACGATCCTCGCAATGGAAACACCCGGCCGTTTCCTCCCGCCCGATCCGGTGCAAGAACCTCCCGAAACAACCGTGTCCGGTGAGGACCTGCGTCAGGCGGTAGGTGAGGGCGCCGTGGCGCCTCTCTAGCCACTCCTCAAAGACCCCTTTATCGCCACTATGGTGGCGTGCCCTGCACAGGGTTGCGACAGTCGCTCTCTCCATGTCGCCATGAGATCACGCCGGAGGACTGTCCGCTGAGCGGCAATTTGCCGCGGCAGCGGAGTTTCCCCCCGACTTAGTGCCTCCGCGCAGCATCCGTGCAGGCGCGCGAGGACTATTGCCTCCAGATCCCATGGCGGCAATCCGGCAAGGAGGCTAGCCGCCTCGCCGGAGAACGTGCGGTACCCTCGGATTAGCCTTATGGCTATCACCTTTTGGGGCGCGTTCAGGTAGTGGGCGGCTCACCGCCTCAAAGAACGCGCCCACACCGGGGTAGAAATGATGCTTGAATAACGAGTTAATAAATGTATTATTTAACTGCAAAATATTATCTTGCCATTTCAAACTCAACACTCTGGTTTAATCGCCAAACAATCCAGCAAATGATAACCCAGACACATAGCCCAATAGTCAATCACACAGAGAGCACATCAACCGCAACAAAAGCCATTCACGTCAAACTCCTGCGTAAACCGATCACCACCATCTTGATTCTATACTGCAACGACCTTCACCATATCTTTAAAGCAGGATCCATCGCAGCGAATTTAGGACATACCCGTCGCGGTTTGCTGGGATTGTGATGTACGGCATGGCCAGCCAGCGATGTATGTTGCCCGCGTGATTTAAATCGCAATCGGGCGCGACCGAGGTGTCAGCCCAACAAAGCGCCACTCGCCAGTAATTAAAAGCACGGAGGTCACACGTCACAACATACACACTCCATTTGTTAATTGAAATCCGCAAAGATACGCGACTCGTTTGTGTCCCATAGGCGATAGGCGATGTGCTTACGTGCTCACGTGTCGCTTGCCTTCTATGTTTCGCTTTGTTTGTGGTTGCTTTACTTTGGTTGTGTGTAGATTCAAATTGAAGATTTAGAAAAGGAAACCAGCAATATTTTTGTCCATTGTGACTTGGTTTAATGTGCAGAATGTGTTGATAACGGCTATATGATGAGTCTTTTAACACCAACACGTACAAAATATTTTCAACAAGAATCTGAAATGTTATGAAATTATTAGCCAACAAAAATTAAATCACATTTGGAATAAGCCAGCATAAAACTCCAAATACAATCAGAATATACGAAATAAGCGCACGACGACCACAAGTGGTCAGTAATCGTGCACACTGCTCGTGCTTGCATTCGTGCATGCTGAGCACACTCGGCACAACGGACGCTCAATTATAGAGCATTCATCTCGCAGAGCTAAACTAAACGCGATGCGGACTTTATTTATACTTATGTTTGATAAGTTTATGGCTGCTGAATGTGAAGCTTGAATCTTTATCGATTTCTATCATACAGCCAAAATAGGCTTCTGAAGGTCGATATCATAGTAGAACTGAGTGTCATTCAAATCAGGACCGATTAACCTGTTAAATTTGCGGTCAAATTGAAGCCCGGCTACGGAAACTGAAAGTAAATCATCAAAGTATCTGTCAGTGTCCGGAATCCTCAGCCATGTCCGCAATTCGGCCGTACCAGTTTGACCACACCTTTAGCCAGTCTCATACATGCAAACAAATAAATTACGGAAGACTTTTAAATATCAATATAATGTCCTCTCTCTATGCTTTGGCCAAAAAGGCAGTTTCTAGTGGACTAGTGGAGCCATTTTCCGTGCGGGTAGTTTGGTCCGCAATCACATTGCCTTCTCAGACGTGGTCACGTCTCATTCAACGGTAGTGCATGTTTATTTTCAAATACCTCGTGCATTTCACAAAATGGGGAATGTCTGCATTTTTAAAGAAACGAATTTGGAAAATGGGATCGGTCTATTCTGCAGATTTTTTTGGAATACCTTTACAGCGTCAAAGTCATTGTTTAACACTTCGTGTTGTGGTGCTGATTATTGTGAAGCCGAGACAAAAATACTCAAAAGGTGGAACGAAGTTTTATGGTGGTCGGATTTTCATGGGACTTTTTTATCGAATTCCTGGAAGAGTAGAGAAGAAAGTTAAAAAGAAAAATTTCGCCACTCGAGTTAACTCATCGTAACACGCGTTTACGCTGAGCCTGCAGCCACCGTCAGCATGCGTCATATTGCAACTATGCATTTACCGGAAATTCAATAGAATTATTTTTCTTTGCATTGTATTCAGTCTTGCATCAGCCATCAGCTTAATATCCTGTATTTTTATTAATTAAATAATATTGTAATAAATAAATATTTTTTTTTAACGAAAATCCCGACCGCCGAAACATAACTGGCGCAGTCGGTAGGATCGCGACGTTCTAAGATCGAATCCAACTCTTCATCTTAAGAGCGACGGTTCTCAAATCGTTCTTTCGCGATCTACAAAGAACCTATCGCGTGGTCGGACACCTCTACGGTCATCGGGATAGATCTCCGGAGAATTGGAGGAAGCTGCGCTGGCCGGAACTCGACTCGACAGGAGATGCAGTGGCTGCTTTGGTGAGTGCTCTTATTTACCAAGTGTCCTTGCTCTATTTCCTGCCTTATTTTAATTCGTGTATTTTATGTTAATCTATGTGTGTCTGTCTTTAAGCTAAAATCGCAGTAGGCAACCACAAAATTATAATAAGTAGCGTTAAGTATCCCACGAGTAAATTCCAAGTGTTTAATTTGACACCTCTATTGTTTTACGTCAAGCGCCACTAGGCAGGCAAGCTACAGAAAAACAATGTCGCTCAGGGATTATGATGCCAACTATAAACCGTACAAACTAATCGCAGATTTAATGCCAAGATATGATGGTAATCCTAAATTACTCAATTATTATATTAGGGAAGTAGAAAACTTATTACAGTTAACTTCTGAGGCAGATCGCTCGCACCCAGCATTCATCTGTTTAATTAAAAGTAGGCTCAGTGGTCCAGCCATAGACGCAATAGCGTACGAAGGCTACTTAAACTCGTGGCCATCAATTAAGAACGCGTTAATTAGGCGCCTCGGCGAACCACGAAACGAAATACAAGTAATGCAAGAGCTAACGCGAGTGCGTAAGTCTAAGACAGAAGACGCTGAAAGCTTCGGCAAACGCCTCCGTGAGCTGTTGGATACTCTGTATTCTGTAGGGGAGCATGGTAATAAATCGTATTACGAAAAGATGGTTATTGAACAATATATAAACCAGTTAGACTTCCACGTCTCGTTAGGCGTTCGAATCGCCAAACCGGACACCTTCGAAGCAGCCATCATAGCGGCTAGACAGGAAGAAGCTAGGCTTTCATATAATAGAGCCAATTACATTAATAATAATCCCTCAACGTCACAAGCAAAGCCAAAGGAGTTATCTAAACAACCAAGCAATAATAATCCCATCCGTAATACAGTAAACCCACTTGTACCCGGCTTTATGATTCCCCCACAAAACTTTGTACCTCAACAAAATAATATGACACCCGAACAGCGGCAACAATGGGTACAATCCGTATTGCCCTGGAAGGCCAGACCAGCATCAGGTAATTCAAGACCAAATGGTTCTAATAACTTTAGGAATCAACCTAACATTCCAAAACCACCGGTTCTAACGCCAGTATCATCGGACGTCACAATGCGTACGGCAGGTAAGCCAGAAAAACCACAGTTCGCTCAGCAGTTGTACTACATTCCAATTCAGATGGTCCCACAAGATCAACCAGGTCCCAGTGACATGGAGCTCTATAACGATGTCACAGACGGTAACGGCATTTCGGTCGAGCCGAATGCAACCATGAACGAACAACAGATAGTTGGTGACCAGGATTTTCCCTCGGACACCAACCGAGACAGCCAGACCTAGTTTCAATAAATTTCCAGACCAAGAAATATTTACCGTACATAATACTACCAGAGTTTGACGGTAAGTTTCTATTAGATACAGGGGCCAGTCATTCAACTATAGCAACTGATGTAGTTGCAGGCACCATATTCGAGTACTGCGTAGAAACAGAACCCTTTCAAATTAATACGGCACACAGTTCATCAGTCCACGACAAGGTAGTTTACCTTCCCTTACCTCCCGCGTTTAATAGCGATATAACACACAAATTTTTAATATTCGACTTCGACCCTAAATATAAAGGTCTTATCGGAATTGACCTTCTGCAAAAACTAAAGAGTAACATTGATTTAAATAATAATGTTTTACGTACATCTACAGCGGAAATACCAATACACTTTAGTTCTCCACCCCAAAAGATAAGTATTGAACCTAGATGTGAAAAGATAGTCAAAGTAAAAACCAACTACTTAGATGGACAATACCTTCACGACGATTTAATCTGGTCAGATGGGTTAATGTCACCAGCAGCTATAATTAACGTTACAAACGGTTCTTTTAAAACATCGGTAATTAATCATAGTGATCAAAAGAAGTATATCCCATTTAACCCGTCGATTGAATTAGAGAAATTTTCCAAGGTCAACAAAGATGATAATCACGTTATTAATACCATACAGGTTCAAACTAACATTGACCAAATATTAAACGAAAACCTTCAGAAAATCCGTACAGACCATATGAACGAAGAAGAAAGACGCGAAATAATCCGATTATGTTATCAGTATAGGAACTTGTTCTATGCAGAAGATATACCACTCACCTTTACACACGCTGTTAAACACGAGCTCAGATTAAGCGATAATACACCAGTTTTCGTACGTAGTTACAGACAAGCCCCTCAACAACGCGAAGAAATTCGTAAACAAGTAGATAAGCTCCTCCAACAAGGTATAGTGCGAGAGAGCATATCCCCTTGGTCATGTCCCGTGCATATCGTACCCAAAAAGCCCGATTCCTCAGGCAACGTCAAATGGAGACTTGTAATTGATTACAGACGACTCAACGATCGTATCATTGAAGATAAATACCCCTTACCAAACATACATGACATACTAGATAGATTAGGACGAGCGCAATACTTCACAACCCTAGACCTTGCTAGCGGTTTTCACCAAGTGGAAATGCACCCTAATGATATTGAAAAAACCGCATTTACCACTGAACGAGGGCACTATGAGTTCCTTAGAATGCCCTTTGGTCTCAAAAATGCACCAAGTACGTTTCAAAGACTAATGGATCATATATTAAGAGGCATAGATAATGTTTACACTTACTTAGATGACGTAATAATAATATCTACGTCATTGCAGCAACACATAGAAAAATTAAAGCAAGTATTCGATCGATTCAAAACACATAATCTAAAGATTCAGTTGGATAAATCACAGTTCCTACAAAAACAGGTTAACTTCTTAGGACATGAACTAACAGATGAAGGTTTAAAACCAAACAAAGACAAGATAAAAGCCGTACTTAACTTCCCCCTACCTAAGTCTCAGAAGGAAATAAAAGCCTTCCTAGGACTAGTCGGATATTACAGAAAATTCATAAAAGACTTCGCTAGACTTACGAAGCCAATGACCCTTTGCCTTAAGAAAAATAGTAGAGTCATACACTCCCCGGATTTCTTAGAAGCTTTCAATAAGTGCAAACAAATTTTAACTAACGCCCCAATACTACAGTACCCGAATTTTGATGAGCCTTTCATCCTCACCACCGATGCTTCAGATGTAGCATTAGGTGCGGTGTTATCCCAAGGAATAGTAGGATCTGACAAACCAGTAGCATTTGCATCCCGGACACTATCAGATACCGAATCTCGTTACTCTACAATAGAAAAGGAGCTACTCGCCATAGTATGGGCAATTAAATACTTCAGACCCTATCTTTATGGTAGAAAGTTTATCATCTACACAGACCACAGGCCTCTCACCTGGCTAATGTCATTAAAAGATCCTAACTCTAAATTGACTAGATGGCGTTTAAAACTCTCGGAATACGATTACAAGGTTGTATACAAGCAGGGTCGTCAAAATACTAACGCAGACGCTCTATCACGTGTTAAAATCTTCCATGGCAGTGTCGACTCTCTAGCTGTTAATCTAGATGATAACGAAGATGATGAGATAATTAATAGAATATTCGAAAATGCGCGTAGGGAAGCTGAAAATCAAATAGACACAGTAGCACCCAACGAAAATATACAATCACAAAACCCAAGCATTCCCGAATCTCATATAGGTACAGATAGTATGAGTATAGTGTCAGCCGAATCTGAATTAGTGTCTACAAGACATACACAGCCTGACAATGAAGCTAGAGGCATACCCATCATTACAGACGCTATTGATAGGCAGTTGAAACAGTTCCACGTTAGGTCTACGCCCGGATCTACGTATAGAGTGGATAACAGATCCACTAACTCAAAAGTAATTATAAAAGATGTCTTTATCCCAGTAAATAATACAGAGCCTGAGATAATTAGATTCCTTAAAGAACACACCATCGCTGACCGTGTATTCCATTGTTACTTCTATAATGAAGAATTGTATCATGCCTTTTCTAGGGTGTACACAACAATATTTAACGACAGAGGTCCTAAGCTACTCAAATGCACAACACGCGTAACTCTAGTAGAAAACAAACCTGAACAGCAAGAGTTGATTAAGAAATATCACGAAGGCAAGACTGTTCACCGTGGTATTCAGGAGACGTACAAGCAGTTGCATAGAAATTATCATTGGCCAAACATGCTCCTTACCATTCAAAGCTTCGTTAATCAATGTGACACATGTTTAAAATCTAAATACGAACGCAATCCTCTTAAACCACCTTTAGCTATAACCGATACACCTCGAAAACCGATGGAACACATATTTATGGACCTATATTCAACCGGAGGCGCAACGTTCCTTACAGTCATTGATAACTTCTCTAAATACGCCCAGGCAGTCCAACTAACAGCCTGCAGTAGTGTTCACATAGCTGAAGCATTACTAAACGTTTTCTCAGTGTTAGGTTTACCGAATAAAATAACCACAGATTCAGATACTAAGTTCGACAACGATGTTATTAAAGAAATATGCGCACTGCATAACATCCACATTCATTTTACAACGCCCTATAACCCTAATTCTAACTCCCCTATTGAACGCTTGCACTCTACCCTAGCCGAAATGATTAGGATACAAAGAATGACTAACAAAGATGACCCTATACAGCTAATCATGAAGTACTCTATAATAGCATACAACAACGCTATCCATTCGGCAACAGATTATACACCTCATGAGTTGTTATTCGGCCACACAGCATCTAGAAACCCATTGGAGTTATACTATCCAAAAGAATTTTACCAGGATTATGTTATTAAGCATCGTGCCAATGCAGAGGCAGTTCAAGAGTGCATCGCTGCACATATGTCCAAAAACAAGGAGCAGGTGATTGCTAAACGTAATCAAGAAGCAGAAGAAATTAAATTCAAGGTAGGTGAAACTGTCTATAAACAGGTAGCTAAGTCAGCACGCAGTGACAAAACGAAGCCAGTTTTCAAAGGACCATACAAGATTATACACCTTCACCCAAATAACGTGGCCGAAATAATAGGTAACCATCCAAATTCTAAGTCCATTAGGGTTCACTTCAAGCTACTACGGAGGCCTCATCTTGTTACAGGACCTTCATCGCAGGAGCCGTCGTGCTCAACGCAACAGCAACCGTAACCATTACCCATGTAGATAATGACAATGGGATCCTCCTCTTAAAACAAGGCCAATTCCTCAAACAAGACAACTACTTTAGCCTTGCTTGCGTTTACAACATTACCAATTTGCACTTTACTTCTATCCAATTGATGTCCCTATATGCAAGCACGAAAAACGCTGAAAATACAGCATTTGGAGACTTACATAAAACGTATAGGAATCAAATAGAATATAACCTCAATATTATAGGTAAGAAGATCAAGTTTTTAACGCCGCAAGTTAGAAAGCGACGCGGTCTTATAGATGGATTAGGTACTGTCGTTAAGTCGATCACTGGTAACCTCGACCATCAAGATGCAGCTAAGTTTGAAGAAGAAATCTCAAACATTAAAAACAGAGTTAAAAACGTTCAGGATTCACAAAGGAAATCCTTAGTATTAGCACATAATACAATAGATGAGTTCAGTAAACAGTTAACAAAATTGAACAATAATCAGAAACATTTGGCTAGTTTGTTACAAAATATTACTAATAATTCCAACGACTTATCTAACCATTTACATTTCTTAGATATTTACGTACAGATAGATTTTAGTTTACAGATAATTTTAGATAGGTTAATGTTATTAGAAGATGCTATGACTTTTGCTCAGATGGGCACCATGCATCCTAGTATTATAAGCCCTCAGAATCTAATAGAAGATCTAAGAAACTTAGAAAATATGTTTTCATTTAAACCAGTAGCTAGTATTAGTATTAGTAACATATACAGGATAGAGAAGTCGATTAAAGTTAAAGCTTATAGCACAGATCACTCGGTTAATTTTATTCTGGAAATTCCCTCAATTACCCCACAAACATATGACCTTATCCACCTATATTCAATCCCAAATAAAAATAACCTTACTATCATCCCTAAATCCAAATACCTAGCACTTGGTAACGATGAGTACGCTTACCTGGAAGAAGATTGTCAGCCACTGACTGACAACACCCAGCTCTGCAAGCTCCTCGACACCAGAAGAATCGAAGACACAGATGACTGCATACTATCACTCATTCAGCATCGCCCAGCAAACTGCACTCATGCTAAGATGAACTTAAGAAGAGGAAAAGTTCAGAAGATTGGAGACAACAACTGGTTACTAGTCCTCAGAGAAGACGAAGTCACCAAAACACAATGCAACACCAAGACAGACTACAAGAAGCTATCTGGAATTCATCTCGTTACACTAACAGAAGACTGCCAGATGAACATCATGAACAAGACACTGCGATCTCACACGGACACGGTCGTCATCAACGAGGTCATACCGTTACCTGAGCAGCATCAAGCCTTCGAACAATCAATACAATACGAACTCCAGTTAGAAGATATCTCACTGGACAGCATTCATGAACTGATCAATAGAGCAGGCGACATATCCGTGCCAGAAGAAGATAATTGGCCAATCATAGCAGCTACACCAAGCTGGAACACAATCATCTTATATATCCTACTGGTCGCTGCAGCATCCTGGAAGCTGTATCAGTGGAAAACTAAGAACATCCCGGAGGACACCAAGGGCAGCGCGGACGCCGCCAGAAGCAAGAGTTGCTTCTATCTTATGAAGGGAGGAGTTAACTCATCGTAACACGCGTTTACGCTGAGCCTGCAGCCACCGTCAGCATGCGTCATATTGCAACTATGCATTTACCGGAAATTCAATAGAATTATTTTTCTTTGCATTGTATTCAGTCTTGCATCAGCCATCAGCTTAATATCCTGTATTTTTATTAATTAAATAATATTGTAATAAATAAATATTTTTTTTTAACGAAAATCCCGACCGCCGAAACATAACTCTCGCGACTTTTTTTTTTTTAATTTCCTTGGAATATTTTTTTTCGTTTATGAATACCCCGTTCAACTAGAAGGTTCCCAGGTACGGTCTAGAACAAAAAAATGATCGCAAAGACGGGAAGAACAAGTGCATTTCGGCTGAGCTAAGGGTCTATGTCCACCTTTTATATGGCGTAGCACAGCTACGGCGTAGCGAATATTGTAGGTTATTTTATAGCCAAACAAACAACTACATTTTTAGTCTACCGGTTTCACTACTACGAATTCTGAATATAAAACACAGACCGCTACCGGCGCGATGGCCGTCTAGGTCACAAACAACCCGTTTTATAATTCAACATGGAGTGCTTACGGCCTATAATCCGAGTTACGTGAGCAATTATCGAGGCGTAATTAAAAGCTGGCTGTACCCTCGCTAATTGGCACTGTGTAAGTGGACAGCAACCCAAGCCAATCCGGTTGCTCTCCGGCAACACACCGGCAATCCAGTGCCGGCACCGACCGATTAATTAACACTACTTCATACGCGACTGTGTCCAACGGTAATCCTTTAATGAGTTTTCATATCGCACTCATTTATTTTTTTTCGTATTTTAATTTTGACATACCGGAATGATTGTGTAAAAGTAAAATGATATTCACATTTACTTCTAGATTTTACAAAAAATGCCGATTGTAAAAAGCGTTCGCTCAAAAATCGGAATTCGCTTCATTTAATACACTTCATCGGTTCATGATTACGATGTTTATAGGGCTCGGAGGCCGTAAAAGGGCAAATGAGTTTATAAATTAATCTGCGATTGTGATAATATTTTGTATCGTAAGTAGATTAAATTCGTCAATAATCGACAAACGTGGCATTGAAGCATTATTAACTGTTTTTGTCGCAATTCGTTTCAAGTAAGCACATTGACATAAAAACGTGGAATTTCATGTATTTTCGTACATATTACAAGTACACGTTAAGTCTGATTTTAACGAAAACCAAACCAATACCGCTAACGTTTTCAATCGGTTGAACCGGTATGGACAAGTTGCGGACACGGCTCCGGACACGAGATACTGACTGACTAAGGTCAGTGTCCGCCGCCAGTCCGTAACTGCCACGTGCCAGTGGCATTAAAAAAAAATAACATACCTAATTGCATGCTTGACACGCTACACCTATACCGACAACACACAGTTTGCTTTTACTATGCGTTTGCGTTTTGCTTTTAGATTATGATTTTGTATACGTAGTCCCGCCAATCCTAAGATTATCTAAATGCCTTTGTAACTAGGCAAATAAGCCTATAAAATTACAATTCCTGTATCAACTTCACATAACCGCACAGTTATCTTTCTTGAAGCCACGCACTCGTAGCAGTTATCTCAAGGAATACCACAATCATTGAATAACATTACAATACAAGTACGAAAACACTTCAAGTAATGCCATGTATCTTCCGAATTATCGACGCTACAGTGGAGCCCTATTAACCCGGAGATAGGGACGTGACTGACATGAACATGACAGATACTAATATTACTTGGTATTACTGTATTCATGATATCGTGAGCGCCAGCCCTGTAAACTGCAGTGACAAACTGACGCGGGGGGTGTCTTGTGACAAAGAACCTGTGGAGTGGAGGACTTTTATTTATTGGTTATGGGTAATTTTATCAAAACGATTGAAAGGCTGTTAATTTCGTAAGGTTTTTATCGAGGGTACTGGTAACAAAGCAATGGCAATCTGCTAAGTTTGGTTATTATTTAGATTAAAAACACACTATTATTGGTACTGCAGTTCAACTGCTTCAAAATATAATAACCGATATGTCATACAAATGCTATCTTCATATTTGCATAATATACGAGTGGTTCCGACAACGTGTCAACAACCTAGCTAGCGTGCAACGCTCTAATGCAAAATTAATCAAAGCCATTATTTAAACGATTACTTCCCGCAAAAACGTGCTTTAACAAATCTCTCGCAAATACTTTCATAAAACGCAAATAAAACGAACAAACCGGCACGTGCATTACTCTTTGTAAAACAATACCGAACCGTTTGCAACTGAATAATAGGGACAAAAGATTTGAACAATCCCCAGTAAGTTTGTCTGAATGGATCGGCTAGACAGACAGGCTAAACAGATGCTGGGGACATAATTAATAACCTAGGTGTACAAAGCGTCTAGTGTCTGCGGAGTTCAGGCACAATGGGTTACGTGGGATTACCCTGAATGGATTTAACACACCGGCAGATAATACCGGCGCAGATGTACAAGTGAACGAAGGGACTGCGACCCAGCGAGTTTAAATTATAACGTCTGGCGAAAGGACCAGTGATTTATTTGGCAGGTGCCATGGGAGCCACGGTACCTGTAGTTGGTCCTTTGGAAGGCGTCGAAGCAATTTGGGATCCTTCCTGTTCTAATTAAGGGACTTTGAAAATATTTTGTCGGAATAGAGAATTTTAGTTGAGTAAAATTAATTACTTTCATGTTTATTTATTTTTTGATTTTTCTTAAAATATCATTGAGGTTCAGCTATAAAATAAATGACTTTTATAAAGTGTGTGCAAGGCAATTTGTAAATCCAATTGACATTCTGGCAAATCAAGAAGCTTTTCGTCAACAGTCGATGCCAAGACTTGGCGTTGTCTCCAAATCACATACACATGCTCGTCACAGCTATAATACATCATATACATACAAGGTTATGTAATTGTGCGAATGTTGAGCCAAGTTCTCCGAATCCCGGGGCTCCGAACTTGGATCTCCGTCGACTTCCGTATCTCGTTATCATACTAATGGACTCTCGGGGAGTGTACATTATTGTACTGTTGCCGCTCGCTCTCGGGACCCGTTCGAGCTGCTATAACTATAGCCAGATGATATACTCGCCGAACTCACGTGTACTTTGATTAGATCTTGGGCCGAGAACATTTATTAAACTTTTTACCCACAGGCCACGAGCTCAGGCGACAAACGTGCTACCACAGCGACTGTGGAAAAAAAATAAAAAAACGTTGATAGGAGCACGCCACGTGTCACCGTGACGCGACTTAATGATCACCGGTGCTCACATGAACGTAGCAAGCGTCTTGTGCGTCTGTCTCTTGACGTACGTCGCGTCACATATCGCATACCTCACGGTTGTGATCGCGGCCCTAAGATCAAATAAGATCTACATACCACGATGAGGAAGACTTCAATTTGGTATCTTGATTTACTTTTCTATAGATTCTTCAGTTCAACATTGCCTTCGTATAAAAAATCTGCCAGCTATGAGTGGAGACTCATGTGCTCTTCCCAGAGCTGTAGGTATGCTTCACATTGAATGCAAACATTCTATTAGACTCGCCGCTCAAGGAATGCATGGGGATTTAGGTATAATACTACAGACAGCTAGTTTCTCTGGACGTTTAGAAATCTGACATGAACAGTACATTTATAAGATTTAGGACTCTTTCCTTTGATTGGGACTTTTTCCTGTACTTTGATTAAATACAATAAATAAATGATAAATAATTTATATTTCTGTAATTTGGTTGGAAAAACAGCAAAAACAGGAGTGTTATAAGTTTGACTGCAATGTGTGTGTGTGTGTCTGTCTCTGGCACCGTAGCTCTTAGGCCGCTTTCACATTAGGACGTTAGCAGCGCGACAGAAGCAACATTCGTAAACAAAAACAAAAAAAAACGTTTTCTACCGTTTGGACGTTAGACGCGCGACTGTCAACCGTGCTAAAGTCGCCTAAATGTGAAAGCGGTCTAAAACGAGTGAACCGATTTGGATGTTGTTTTTTTATTTGAAAGCTAGTTTCTTGGCGATGGTTCTTAGATACGTTTTTATCAAAATCGGTGCAGCCATTTACTAGATATGGGGGATGAAAATGGGTAC
The DNA here is from genome assembly GCA_963082995.1 of Noctua comes. NCBI lineage: Eukaryota > Metazoa > Arthropoda > Insecta > Lepidoptera > Noctuidae > Noctua > Noctua comes. Next base: position 18,662,262 of record OY720272.1, read on the forward strand.
GAAAAATCGGATATTTTCAAATATACCCAAGGGCATGATTCGTATATTACAATTAGATATGTTATATCAAAACCGGGTCGGCCATTTTATTGACTTTTCAAATGTTTGATCGTTTTCTATATTGCGATGGGTTTTTTTTAAATTTAATTAATTATTTCCACTACTTATCAAGATCAATTCTTAAATTGCATTGTTCCACAATTCTTATGCTCTATCAACAAAGCCGTAACTCTCTTTATCCTTGTCTGCAGCGGGTGTCAGGACAGTGGACGTGCAGGCGGTGGAGGGCATGGTGGCGCAGTTCCCCTGCGACCTCGGAACTGCCGCCAACGACAAAGTCTACATGGTGTTCTGGTTCAGGGATGATGCCGGGATACCTCTGTACAGGTACGTGGACTAGATACCTATAGAACGAGATGGTACAGGAGATATTGTTATAAGATGTGTGTTTACAGCTTAGCCATGACGTATTTTTAGGGTCAACTTGTTTGCTGAAAATCAAAAAGAAATTATACTTGTTCAAAACTTTGAAAATCAATTTGAATTGTCATCGACGCGCTAAAAAGAAGAAGTAGTAAGTAACCATAAGTGGACGTAGTTATGCAAAAATGATCCAGTCCACAGTGACGTCAATTTGAGATAAACGCAATTTAGTGTTTCAGTGGTACACTTTTTTTCCTTGACTAATATAGACTAATACTATTGGTTATATTGAAGAAAAATATAATCATTAGATAATCATCTATCCTTTTTTTGGATATTTACATTAAAACGGCAGTAATTATGAAAAATGCAATTGGAACGTTTTGAAAAAAATAAGTTTTGTAAGAACACTCATTCCAAATCATTTTGCGAAAACGTTCCACTAAATATTTTAATGCATATTTGTGACTTTATCATGAAAATAAGTAAAAAAGTAGTATGAAATATAAGAAAATAATACGAAAAAGATATTATTTTATTAAAAACGGTAATGAACAAACATTTAATAATAATATGTGCATCATTATTCGTCATTATCATCTTGCGTTTCAAAGTCTGGCTCTCTACCGAACCCATTAATATCATCAATGACATCTGAACTCTTTAAAGTTTTATAAAATTGGCGACAATCCTCTGGAATGTATTGGTACATTGACTGCAAATCGGCTAAATTTACTGGAGCAATTGGTTTCCCATCAGGCCACAACAGGCATAAATCCGATTTATTTATATCCCGTATTTGTCCTTTGATTTTTTTTCAATTATCATCTCCTTATGTTCTTCTTCAAAGGAAGTCCTCATAAAAACAGAAAACTTTTTATCTTTTTTTTATTTTGATTTATTTGGTAAATAACAAGTTTTATCAGTATTTTTTTTTTCTATTAACTATGTTTTTTTCTAATATTAATCTGTACCGTAAAAGTCAGTTTTCTGCATTTTGTAAACTTGAAAAGTTTTCTTTTTTTACTGTTTTTAATAATATTAATATATTCTTCTGCTGTATACAGACGTTGGTGATATTTGAGAGCCGTTTCAATTTTTGAAAAGTCTGTTTCGTTTGAAATCGAAATTGTATGGTTCTTAAACTTTGGTGGGAGCTTAACATTGCTTTCAACATAAGAACTATTTTAATATTTTTGTTTAGCCCGCCGCAGCAATCGCTCCACAAAATAAGATGTTCAACAGTGGGACTTAGTTTCGTTTCTATATATTTAACTAGCTTATGCCCGCGGCTTCGCCCATGTGGAATTCGGGAATTGCCCACGGGATCTTACTTCTGGGATAATAAGTAATTTATGCATGTACTATACCAGACTATAATCTATCTCTATGTAAAGTAATCTATCGACCCAGAGAATATTAAGTTTCACAGAAAATTCTACACCCCATTTCAATCTCTTATGGGTGGAATTTCGAAAAACCCTTTCTTAGTGTATACTTACTCTTCACAAAGGCACACCCTCCAAATTTCATGTCTCTAGGACCAGCGGTTTGGGCTGTGCGTTGATATATCAGTCAGCCAGACCGGACATTGAATTTTAAATTGGGGGATGATTTTAGAAAAACTGTGATACACGTATCTCATAATTTTAACCGAAGAATATGTACACAAATTTTCAAGTCAATCGACTCCGAGAATAAAAAGTTTCACAGAAAATTCAACACCCCGGTTCACCCTCTTAGGGGTGGAATTTCGAAAAACCCTTTCTTAGTGGATACCTACTCTTCACAAAGAATAAACGCTCCAAATTTCATGTCTCTAGGACCAGCGGTTTGGGCTGTGCGTTGATGTATCAGACTATCAGTCAGTCAGTCAGGACTTAGAATTTTAAACGTATAGATAAGGCACGAACCTACCTCCTGTGCACCTCTTCTTGCTTCCCCTTCTACCCATACGTAACAATGCCCAATATCATCCGATGCACTATGAATTCCACTGTTGTAGAGCCACAATTGCCTTTTATAAAAGGCAACATTCGTCGGTATGCGAGGTAATGGTAGTGTCTTTTCCAAATCAAATGATAAACATTCAACAGTCGGTAAGTTTCGTGCCTCCTCAAAATCGGAGTTCATTTGGTTTCTCATGTTTTCAGGTAAAGGTACCACTTATTTTGGATCGTTTACACTACGCGTTAACGCAATTTAGTTAATATGTGAAAACGTTCCAAACATAATGGAACATTTTGTTCAAGAAAAATGGATTACTTGGGTTAACTTAATACGTTCCAAGATTATTGAGTCATTATATCAAATACTTTTTTATGAATCGCATTAATTAAAAATGTTTCAGTTTATTTGAAACATTTTATTTTTAATGAAAGCCCTTCGTGTGGTAAAAGTGTGGGTTGGAACACATAATTAAAAAATAAATCCGGAAATAAGACTTGGAGTATGAAATATTTTTGCTGTAAAGATGTAAAGTGTCAAAAAAAGTAGGCTGGTCACTTTATCTCAGTTTTCGGTGACCTGTGGATTGGAACGTTTTTGCATAACTACGTCCAGTGTAAACATAAGTGCCAACAAATTTTTACCGATTTTGACTGCAAATTGATGTCAAATAATATTAATTTTGTTGATAATGTTGTTACCTATGAAATCTTGAATAATTTGATGATTGTTTAGCTAATTGCTGAACTTTGTCATTTGATTTTTACATTTATCTTTAGCTCTTGTCTAGACTAGTTATAATATTTGTTCTAAACAAAAAACAAACAGCATTCTAGATAGTTAAAAAGTACAACATCATTAAAAAAGAAACTACCTTGACTTATCTCATAAACCAGTCTGCTCAAAATACCAGACACAATCTTTCCTTCAAAGAAACTATTTTCCAAAGAAAGTGTTCTTATCAGCGTACGACGTAAAAGTTGGCGTTAAACTTAAAAGTAGGGTAGTTAGGGCTTGTTTTGTCTAAGGGTCGTCGGAACAAACGCGATCGGGCTCGACGTCGGACTTTCATATTGTATTTGTAGTAATGTGATCAACAAAACTAAGGACAATGACAAAAAAGGGGGACGGGTCGATGATACCCCATTTGGCCAGATACAATGCCAGTCCCAAATACAATGCCAGGGTGGAGCCTTCTGCAGGATATGACTCCTCCTTTCTTGTCCATTTCGCACAGACACCTGGAAACACACACAGAAACCTTCCAGGATTTAAATGAAGCCAACGAAAGAGCTGTGTAGGTGGCATATACTGGTCGGGTATTATTTGAATCCATTGACACGCAAAGAAGAAGAAGAAGAATGACATAAAATGATATGAATATGGTAATAAAGTAGATTATAATTATATAGACAGAATGCTATTAAGGTTCGATTAAACCAGTAGGAATAATTTGTGGACCGGCTACGGACACAGGACACTGACCGATACTTCAGTTCATTATCTGTCCGGTCCGGAGAATTCGTTGTCCGGGTCTGCTTCCATTATTATGTTCGTTCCGGTTTGATCGAATCTTTAGTGAAGAAAAAGACAATATTGTGCTGATCATACTACGTCAGTGAAATTCATGCATATACTGTCCATAAAAAAATCAATGCTTCCAAAAGCCTTACGTTAGCAGCACAGTACCTTGAGTAACATTTGCTTACCCGTGTTAACACAGTGATTACCTACACACTACACGGCTGTATATAAATTACTCACTTGCGTGCTAATTAGCGCCAGTACGACTGTTTTTTCATTAGTAACACGAACCTTACTTGCTCACCTACATTCCTACGTATAACTCTAGTTACTTGTTAAACTTCCTCTTGGTACTTTTTGTCATTTGTGTTACATCATTTCCTGTCAATGTTTCCATTTGTTTGGCACAGCGTGTCTTCTTCTTCCATACTTTTCTTTTAGTCTTTATCTCAGAGGTCGGTCCCTTTGCTATTTTATCTGTTTAGGGCTTCTAATACACAGATAGACAGGCAGACTGTCCGATTATCAAATACTAGCTCTTTGGTTTGCAGGCGTTATTTACAGTAAACCAGTCACGTAAATAAACATGGGTGTGTCAATATGTTAGCTAATTCATTTGTTTTGGCGCTCTTGAGAATGTGGTGTAACTATTCAAAGAGATTTGAGCTTGATGCTTCTTTAGGGTTCGCGCACATTATGTCGGGCCGCAGCAGGTCGGGTCGCAGCGCCAAAATCCGCTCAAATGGCTAGTATGTATTATGAGTGAATTATCGTACACTATGACCCGGCCGCTGCGCCCCGGCACTTGCAGATTTTTGCACTATGCCGAGGCGCAGCGGACCGCATAGTGTGCGATAGTTCATATAAAATACATATGAGCGATTTGAGCGGATTTCTGCGCTGCTACCCGGGCGATAATGTGTGCGAACCTTTACAGCACTTTAAAGAAGCTATCAAATAAAAGCCATAGAAATCAAGCTATGTGTCAGTGACGTTTTAAAGCAAAATGACCTAACTGACAAGTGTGATATGTGACACTTGAACGCACACTAACCTGTCAGTTGTTTCAATATTATGATGTTGTCCGCTTTGCCCCATCTATATTTCAAACTTGCTTATGCCCGCGGCTTCGCCTGCGTGGAGTTCGGGAAATCGTATAGAACATACATAGATTTACATATAACTGATACACATGTCTCACAATTTTAATTGAAGAGCGTGTACACCAATTTTCGACCTAGAAAATATTAAGTTTCACAGAAAATTCAACCCCCATTTCACCCTCTTAGGGGTGGAATTTCGAAAAACTCTTTCATAGTTGATATTTACTCTTTACATAAAATACACCCTCCAAATTTCATGTCTCTAGGGCCAGCGGTTTGGGTTGTGTTTTGATATATCAGTCAGCCAGTCAGGACATTGAATTGACTTTTCTTTTTATTTATACAACATTAGCTTTAGTAAGTATATGCGAAACCTGAAACACGTGTCTAGTATTTTATGTAAAGAATCTATGTACAAAATTTCAAAACTGTATCATGAAAAATCACAAAGTTTTAAGCTAATTCTGTTACCTGGACGTCCGCATAAAAACGTGATCACCACGCGGCGCCGCTGCGCGCGTCCCTCCAGCGTCGTCTTGAGCTCATTGATAATAATAATTTGGCAGTAGGTACCTAAATGATTGCGATAGGTACTTAGTGTCGCTCGGTGTCCAACTTGTAACTTTTTTTAAATATTTTTGGGACAAAATATAACATGGTTTAAAAATTATAGGAATCGATTCAGTAACTTATTCTAAACAAACTATATATTCAGGTTTCGCATATACTAAAAATAATGTTCTATAGAAGTCTTTGGCTATATTTTATAAATTATATATCTCCTAGTTTACATAACTAAACAATCTTATTTGTAAATCTACATACGTACATATTTTACATACATGCACACGAAAAGGAAGTTAATGATTTCTATTTCCAGAACTATTCAAGAATTTGCAGTGTACGTTAAAAAAGCCGCCATATTTAATTTAGCAGTTAACCATGGCGGGTAACAAGTTACTCGCGACAGACATGCGATTAGTGACACAGTACGGGTTAAGCAATTTGTAAGAGCGACCTCGCCTTGGTTTTGTATGCAAGTTCTACCCGACACTGGGGATATGCGTGGAGGGTGCGCGACGGGGGCGGGGGCGGGACCAGGAGCGGGCCGAGTGGGAACTTTGAAGACATTGAGGAGATATTTTGATGATCCGGGTACAGTTAGCGTTTAATACATCGTTCGTTCGTTTTCGTTACATTATCCGTAGGTTGGTAAAAGAAAATAAGTCAAATATCGAATAAATCAAATTGTTATTTGTACACAAAATAAGGTAGACCTTTTCTATTCAAACTTTTGTTGAATTACAAATGAAGTAGGCGCGAGCACCGAGCAGCCCTTACATGTATTGTAAACACAAAAATAGCTGTTATTATTTAACTCCAACAAACTCTTGTTTATCCGCGAAATTCGGGCAGCCATAAATACTAAAAGTTCCGGCGCATGTTTTATTTACATCACCGAATCTGTGCCACTAAGTGCACAAGTTTAGCTCGCGCGACAAAACTCCATGTCGGAAGAAACAAGAGCTGCGCGCCATAATTAATTCATGGCGTGTCTCGGCGCGACACGCGACTGCGACTCGCGACGCGGCCGCGACAGGACGCCACCTCCGCAAATAAGCTCCGTAATGGAATGCCGTCAAGTTTCGTCTACTTAGTTAAAACTATTATACCAACTTAGCATTCTATCCGCTAACTTCACAACATATATTTTTGTGCGCGGCGTCTACATTTACATTTTAAATAGTTATAGTTGCGCACATCTGCGCAGACTGATAAACAGCTCCTGAATGTAATAACTGTAAATTATGACGAGCGCGGTGACGAATGGAGGAACTCGACACTAATTTATGCCGTGAAATGAATACGCAATAAAACAATTTAGGAAAAAACACTTGGTAACACGAGCGCCGCTATCACAGTAAACACGCTTCTAAGCCGCTTTCCACGGTCCCTTTTAATTTATTCAAGTCAGAAATATTTCATTCGCATAACGAGCTCATTGTCTAACTTTATGATTCCATATTTCCCGTATTTATAAAAGTTACCCTCGGCGGAATTAAGAGACGCGGCGCGCTGAGGTGTCGCCTCCTGTTCATTAGGAGCCGTGTATTTATATAATTAAAGCGCACAATAAGGCGGGCCCCGGCCCCCGGGCCCCGCCGCCGGACGACTAACTTTTCGTATTAATTAAAAACGAGGCGTAGAAACGCGTCATCACCTCTGGAAAATCGCGGCTAACCGTCCCGTCCCTATCGCTCCTCACATCTACAAAAGGTCCGGCTAAACTTTAATACGCTTTAAAAGTTCCCGAATATTTCACTGTTTTAGCCACTTAAGACAAATTGCTTCGCCCGTTTTGAGGGTTATTTTTTCTCGCGAGCAAACTCGTCCGCGTCCGTAATTTCACCGTTCGTTGGTTCATTTCTGGCGAATTTTGGCGTTTTTCAACGCTTCAGCGCGCGGCGGGTTGCGAAGGGTTAGGAGCGGCGCGCACCAACCGACACGATAATGTTTTTAAAAGTTAGTGTTTCTGCTTCTCAGTCGCACGTATACTGCGCACGTGCGATTAATCTTAAGAATGCTTTCAGTATAATGAATGTGTTCTCTTGCAGATTAGTTTTCTCTTAAATTAATATGATTAAGTTACATCTATCGAATAACTATCTGGACATCAAATCAAATCAAATCATTTATTTCTTTGCAAACATGGGTAATAGGTACATAGATGTTATCTTATAATAAGGTTCTCCACATTTTGCCGTCACATGGGCATGCAAATAGTTGGTTTACAATTATTTTAAATTTAAAATAAGTGGCATATCATTAGAATTATATAAAATAAAATTAAAAATGTCAACATGGTGAAAGTAATAAAAAATTAAAAACATTATCAATAATGTCAAACGAATAAGTGGCATGTCATTGGAATACAGAAAATAAAAAAATAAAAAATATCATTATGGTTAAAGTAATAAAAAATAAAAAATATTATCAATAATGTCAAAGTCAAAGTCAAAGTATTTTATTTGATGAACATAGGTAATATGGTAAATGGTACAAAATTTGTGTTGTATCACTATGTTTTGCCTTGTAAGGCGCGCAAACTAAATAAAACTGTTTCAAACAAGTAACGTTATAAACAAGATAGATGAACAAGTGAATCGGACATTTTTTTATTTTATGCTTCTATCTTCTAAAAACTCACTGATAGAGTAGTAAGCCTTTTCAATCAAAAATTTCTTAAGTTGCGATTTAAAATGGTTTATGTTGGTTATGCTTTTTAGAGATTTTGGTAGTTTATTGTAAATCTTTGGACCCATGCCGAGACAACTCTTTGAGAAAAGTGCAGTATTGTGTTTTTTTTTATTTTAGTGTGCTTTGGTGACGTCTAGTATTAAGTTTTTCAAATTTTGACTTAAAATACTTAATCTTGAAATACAAGTAAAGTTAGTCTTTTGAAATCGACTGTTCACTTTCCGAATGCAAAACAGTGGTACGTATTCCATTAGAGTTTGTGTCGAGTTAAGGCATTAGTCGATAAAGCATGGTTTGTGTGCTACGTAAACCGTGATCTGGCTAATAAAGGCAGGTAGCGATACAGTGCCCGTGACGTACGACGCACATGAATCACGGATTAGGCGCACGTGCGATTATTTTAATCGCACCCACAAAATAGTCCGCCTAGAAGCATAGTAAAAATAGAATGTTTATTATCGGCCGAAAGTCTCCCGCCTCACCTTCTGGGAAAATGATACGAGAGACGCCTTTAATTTCCAACTATTCAATAAAATGGAGAAGCAATTTTAATTTCATATGAAATTCTAAGAAAACTGCACGTATTGGAAAATTCTGAAGAATAATGTGTAATCTCTTTTTGTTTCTATAGATTAAAGAGGGATAAAAAAAAAAATGAAAAAAAAAAAAAAAAGTGCTACATTGATTTTAATTTCGCTTTCAGACAACAGAATTTTGGAATATTACGGAACTTTTTAGAACCTATAATTATATTTTTGCAGCAAGAGAAAGGATCTGTTACGAACATCTTTAAAATAATTATTGAAAAAAGAAGTCATCGGATTCAATACCGTAGGAACAGCAGCACAATGTCCAGTATGCTATCAGCAAATATCCCGAATTAAAAAAAAACACTATGGTCAGCGATACAGGTCGCACGTGACTTCTTCCACACGTGTTTACAAGCGAGTGTCAACTTTATACCCTTGTAATAGAGCTAGTAATGAATAAACAAGCAGTTCGGGTGTGACACGATTTATTTACGAAGCTTATAAACTGGACAAGGTTTTTGCTGGCAATATTTTATCGCATGGTTTGTTTCATTGGATATTAGAAGTTTTTGGTAATAAACTCGTTTTAAATGTAGTTTGAAAGTTTGATTGAAAATATCACAGCAGAAAAGGCGACTATTGCTAATTCAAATTCAAGAATGAATGGCAAAGTATATGCAACTCCCAAAAGTAGCCGTTTTCATCAGTTTCTTGTCATACGGTATTCTGTGAAACGCTGCTCTGCTACAATTTAACATAGACACTATTTCTAACTACTGCACATATGACTAGCGAGTCATATGTGCAGTAGTTAGAAATAGTGGCACTCTATTACTAGTTATCTAAATGCCTCTGTTTTGGCGTAACATCGATCGCTGGTCAATACGTGTTCCATAAAAACTGATCGGCTTTTGTTTTGAATGCTACATTACGAACCGTATCGCTGGCACTGTATTGTTCCAATTTTAACTGATTAAATTACGCATAATAATCCGCAGTGAACTGTAAAAAGGTTTTTTTAGAAGCGATTAGGTTAATAAATTGAAATAAACACTGGCTAAATTTACAAAACTAAACCTTTAATCCGGTCAAGCTTACGAATGATGAAAAAGCAGTCAACGGTGATTACGTTAATTTATAGAACTTATTATGAGCCACCCAATCGCAAGTGACTGAAAGAGTAATGAATATAAATGTTGATGGATGGAGAGGGAGAGGAAGACCAAAGAAACGATGTATGGATTGTGTGTGGAATGATATAAAAGATTAAGGAGTAAATGATGGCGTGACGGTTGAAAGCGGAGAATGGAAGAAAAAAACGTGTTGCGCCGACCCCAAGATGGGAGATGGGACAAGGGCAGGAAGATGATGATGATGATGAGCAACCCAATCTGTACGAAACATAACGATAAAAAGTTCCAATATAACAAAAATCTATTGTTAACTCTTTCTCTAATAACCTCTTTATAAAAATGAGAAGATACTTAAATGTGAAACTCTGAAAACCACAAATGTGGATAAAGAGAAAACCCAACACAGTTGAGAAAAGGCAGATGATACCGTGAATGTCAACCCCATGCAAACACTTTACGAGGTAATTATGACGTCACACGTACTCGGCTTACACACAGTTATTATTTCTCCCCACAGGAAGGCACATTAATCTTATTTATTCAGGATATCGTATTAAGCGGCCCTTGTATCGAGTGACGGTGTGCCGGAAGTGCGGGTAAGTGTAGCTCTTCCGATGGAGGGCTAAGAGCTCTGGTGGTGGACCAGTGGTGTCAGGGATAGGGGGATGGTACTCCTAGATGAGAAATGGGTTGTGAAAATTCTAAATAGTTATCTACAATTACAACGCCTTTGATACAGCGAAAACAAAAGTGTCTACATTGACGACGACGGGATATTAACTTCCATCAGCTTTGTGCCAACTGTTAGCAACACGTAAGCACCGTATCCGAGAGCTTAGATAGTTTTCAGTATTTTAAGAAAATTCATAAAAGTTAATTTTTTATTGAACCCGTAAGTTTGAAATTCTTTTGTCATTTATAAGACACTAGCTGTTGCCCGCGCCTTCGTTCGCGTGGAAATTTTCATGGGTATGTGTGACAAACAAAGGTAGCGTATGTTCTTTTCCGGGATATAATCTATCTCCTTTTCAAATTTCATTACGATCCTATCAGCCGTTTAGTCGTGAAAGGTAAATAAACAAACACATACACAAAACTTAAACTATCACTTACGGGATATCTTCCGTGATTATTCATTATTTTGAGCTCCCAATATTTCGGCGCTGTTGAGAGTGCCATGATCGCAGGTTGACTGGAGAATGCGGGTGGGTGGAAAATAAATTGTTAAAAACAGACAAATCTATCAAAGATAGATCGTAGCAAAAGACAAAGAAAGAGGGTCTTTCTTTGTCTTTTGCTACGCGCACTACTGTAACTCGACACTCAGTCACGGCAAAACACACAGTATCACCAGGTTTTGTGGAGTCCTTATAAAACAAACGAAGTAAACAGAGTTACTTTTACATTTATAATATTAGTACAGTTATAGAGGGTGTAAACAGACCCTTCACATAGCCGTTAACCAAGCATTCTGTACATCAAACTAAGTAAATTTACGCAAAAATTATTGCTGGAAATCGACTTTTTTTTTTGGGGTGAAAAATCACGCTTTACGGTTGGATTCGATGGAAACCACTCAAAACATTGTGCTGATGGATGGATTGAATAGTACGGGGTCATGGAGGTATGTAAAAATTAAGTAAAAAGTAAGTAAAAATCTTATATTAAAACCATGTATTTAAAAAAACTTGTAAAAAAGTTGAAACTTTGACCCCCAATAACTCCGTAACTTTAAGATTCCCAGGTATGGTCTAGAACAAAAAAATGATCGCAAAGACGGGGAGAGCAAGTGCTTTTCGTATATGTTAAGTGTCTATTTACACCCTTTAAAGTAATCCAATCTATGTTTTCCATAAAAGAAAATAAACATTCAAAACAGTGCCTTATATTTTCCCCAATCCTTTCCCACATCGTTGCAAAAAGGATCAGCATAAAAACTATTTATTTCTCGTACATTCATATCTCTATTGAACGAGCGATGGTTTGTTCGCGGATGGCCGAACAAATTGGCTTCGGTGAGGCGCTGCGTTGCCATGGCGACCGTGACGTTACTAATCCGCGAATCACACGCCGCACCAAACGCTCTTGTCAATCGTTAAAAGTTTAACGGCTTATGAAAGAGTTTCTATCTGTTTTGGAAAAAACTAAAATATGTTTAATATTTTTATCGATTTTTTTTATGAATTTGCACAAACAATCAATAATGAAGGGCTGGGCGAAGAGGGACTTACTGTCTGACTCTAAAAATCTCATAAAATCATCATTATTTTCCTGCCCTGATCCCAACTTATTTGGGGTCGGCGCAGTCTTCTTCTTCCATACTTCTCTGTTACTCGTCACCTCTAAAGCCATCTACATTCATAGTCAACATTTTCCTCATTACATTTTCCTCACCCCTCCGCATCACATGTCCATACCACGATAACCGATTACCACACAACTTTTCAGTCACCGGCGCCACTTTCAGACTTCATCTTATGTACTCATTCCTTATTTTATCCATTCGCGTTACACCACACATCCCCTTAGCATTCTCGTCTTAGCCACATGCAAACGCCTTTCATTCATCCCTTTTGTGGCCCAACATTTTGAGCCATTCAAGACAGCTGGTCTAAAAATTAGGAAAATATTTTTGGTCGTGGAATGTAGATAAATAGTTACTCCATGTAATGGTATTCAGCTGCATCTATGTATACTGAAAGCCGACCCCAACATAGATGGAAAAAGGCTAGACAGATGATGATGATTTATGGAAGGCTATTGTACCTATAGGTAGGGACGGTAGTAGGATGGGTAGGTACCTAGCAAGACCCGTTGTCATCTCGGTAGGCAATTAAATCAAATCAAAATATAACTTATTCAAACTAGTAGAAAATCAATTAACACTGTCTGAACGTTTATCTAACAATAACATATAGCCCTTTAGTTTGTTTTAAAATTGATTTTGCTTTGATTGATTACTTGTCTAAGTTATCACTCTGATAATTTTAATGAAAAAAGTTATTTCCCCATATGATTTTGCGTAACTCTTACACTCTTCCTAGTCACAAGTTTCAAATTCCTAGGACTGTATAACTGTGACAATCAAATAAATCGCCACTTTGTCTTTGGCCGTTTCAGGTACTTAGATTGGCAACTTCGTTAGTTCCGCGCCTGAGACGCGAACGTCTCTCATAACAGTATTATCGGCTTTAAATTAAACAGTTCCCCAAGTAGATAATTGAGAACCTCCTGCCAATAGAACTGCTCCTAACGTTATTAGCTATCGAGCGCTTGTAACGGGAACACAGCCCTACGTACCTAGATATAAAGTATTTAATGTCTTACCGCTCTCTGGGCTTCCAACACATTGAAGTAGAATTTTATCTTTGAGCATATTTTCAGTCATTTTCGTGTAAAACTTAATTTATTCACCAGCGACCGCTACATAGTCTAACATTATACCCTCATTAATATTAGTCTCATCATCAACGACACGACGTTCAATATCCCTCCTTGTTTTAATTACTTAATTACAGGCTATGACACTACTCATTTATAATCCAAATCTTTACTATTTACTCATTAAGAAGCAGTTACTCTTTATCCAGCTATGTTCTAGTGTCACAGAGGCAGGTTTAATCTCTATTTTTCACTCAAATGCCGGTCCCAGCCAGGCGGTAGGCTAGCTAATTTAAAATATTCGCATTCAGTACAAAGTTTAATTGGAAAACGCGAGACTTAGTGGAATTAACGCAGAACGAGAAACTCTTAGGTGTGTTGTTCCGCGCCGTCGTGGTGTTGGTGAGGTGGTGCCACCACCACCGCCGGTGGCGGGGATTTATTACACAAGTACGCATTCACGTATTTTGTTGAGCTTCTACTATTATTATAATTGAAAGTCACTGTAATAATTTTGGTGTCGGCAATTCGCAAATCGAAATCACTGTTCAATATCCCCAAAAATGATTGATCACAGGAATTATTCAGTGTTACAATAGCTTTATCCCTAATAAGTTAAGCCTATTAAAATCATAATTTACGTTTGCCATTATACTCGACCGATCACAATCTACACCTCTCATTACAGTGATAAATCACACTTTCAAAACATAATTCAATCCGATCATCAATGGATTGAAGAACATTGCTCATTGCGTCAAAAACTAGTTCAGAATTAATAATATATTTGCGCGGGTAATGTTTCAATAAGCGTGTTCTGTATTGAATTAGGTTTGCGTGAGTTATGTCGTGTTGTTTGGCCGGTATCGTATCATTGTTCATTATTCAGTGTTCATTACTCACGGGCGCGCATTCATTGCGGGCTCGAGTGGCTGGGCGGATCACCCACTCTAATATAATCAGTAATGTTACTCCTCCCAGCCATTCAGTCGAGTTTGTTGTTTAGAATTTATCGTTTAGTCCACTCTCGGCCCCTCGACCCCCAAAAAATAATGTGTCCACTCGACCCCTAACTATAGTTTCTTCTGGACCCCTGGGGGTCAAGAGTGGATTTTATTTTCCAGCCAAGTTTTAGTTTCCTCTCGACCCCCGAAGTACAGTTACCTACGATGATAAATCATCAGTTGCATACTTTTTAACTAAAATACCCTCAATATATTTTTATAATACTTACTTATAGTCGAGTGCAATTAGACAATAAGGTGGAACGAAGTAGTTCTCGTATTTTCATGGGACTTTTTTTATTGAGTTTCTAGAGGACTGGAGATAAAAGGAAAAAAAAGAATTCGCCGCTCGCGATTTTTTTTGATATCGTTTGGAATAGTTTTTATTTCGTAAATGAAAAACTTCAAATTCGACGAATTCAAATTGTGGCATAAAAGTGTGACTTGCGTGCATCCATTAAACGCCAATTTGGTCTGTTTCTTTGTTCATTGTTGTCGATGTAATACATATTTCAATTATATTTTGAAAATTTCATATTTTTTCAATTATTTATAAAATAACTAATTTTAAGACTAACATTTATTTTGAAATTGGTAACTGATGCGTTTTCACAGATAACTGGACGTAAAAATATTCAAGAAAACCATTTTCTTGAGTTGAATTTGTTTGAATTCATTCGCAAATATAAGGAAATCGTCTATGTTAATGAAGTCAATGTTTTTTCGAAATGTTTCCATGAAATTCAATGTGCAAATTATTGTTCAAATCCTCGTTTTATTAGCTATCTAATGAGGTACAATAACTAGAAAAAGATTTAAGGATAATTGTTCAACATTAGTTACTGCTGAAAAAGTAAAACATGACAAAAGGCCTTTATCGCTAAGAATTGGTAGCGGTATCGGTATTGATATTAAATTGCGCGCAGAGACCCAAGCTTGCAACTAATCTTAGATAGAAATCGTGAGAAATGATTACGTTAGAATTACGATAATTTTAGTAAATTTACAAGAAAAAAAAAAGAAAAAAAAAGCCGCTTATTTTTTATGTTAAGTGTTGATTTTTGATCAGTAAATGCATACTTTTGCACAGTTTAAAAAAGTATAATTAATAAAAATATAATGAAAATACAGATGTGTCTTTTATTTAATGTAATATTTTAAATAAAGGTTACTAAACATGGAAAATACGCAAGCGGTCTCCAGGACCAATAAAAAAAAATATTAAAATAAATATGTCTTTTCAAAAGTAATCCTCGATAGTTGAATTATTTCTGAACCTGTATTATAGTAGTTATCAAGTGATTTATACAAGTTCTGTAATAGTTCTGTTATTATTTTAATATAATAGTATTTGAATATTAAATTAATCCCGTTACGATTTACGTGCTAGTTTACCTATCAACGTGATTTCCGATTACTATTTAAAAAAAAAAAAAAATATTTTTTGTTTACTGGCAATTGTTAGACAAGGACACAATCCACTCTGGTCGCTTTCACGCTCTGAAGTTTTCTTCCCCCTTTGAATTAATTAAAGTAATATGAACTCTTATGTGTTTGACATAAAGGTCATTTTCAAACGGTTTTTTGATATCAAAATTTTGTTCGTACTCATTCCAGTTAGTATATAAGTTCCTTGGTTTCGCCAGGTTGAAGAAGAAGCAAAGGTATGATGCCGCTAAACAGCTTAATATGAAAAATAGAAAATTCAGATATCTTTGAATTAAGAACACAAATAAATGGTGATTTGTTCATAAAAGTAAATATTTGTTTTAAATAATCATGTTTATTCCCGCGGCTTCGCCCGCGTGGTGTTCGGGATTTGCCCACTGGATCTTACTTTATCTTATTTTGCCTTTAGTCTGTACCTTACTGTACCTAAATATTAATTTTAGGTACTTACAAACTAGGGGTTGAAAGTGGACGAGGTATGCCTGTCTTTTGTATGAAAATTCAAACTCACCCCCTGGGGGTCGAGTGTGAACTATGTTTAGGGGTTGAGTGGACACAAATAGACAAATCTTTTTTTAGGGGTCGAGGGGTCGAGAGTGGACTAAACGGAATTTATTAGTGTGACGGTTACAATTTATTTGTAGCTATAACAGTTAATATTTTTGTCACATTTGTTTAAATAAAAGTACCTACCTACTTATTGCTTGGGAAAACTTCTGAATTACTAAAAAGAAAATGTAAGTAAAATCTCGTCGTATATTACTTGTTACTAAGCGCAAAGTAACAGTAAAATCTAAGGAATTCTTGTTCAATTTATGTCTCTCGGAAGCCCCTTGATACTCTATTCATCAACGTTGCAGAGAGGGATGAGGATCAAGTTGAGAGTGAAATAAACAGAACTTGCAGCTAAAGTTACGCATTGAAATGAACTTCAGCGCGGTCGTGGAAATTCATTGAAATCTCTTCAACGGTACGTTCTTACTTTCATTGTTACTAGACAATTCTATGAATAATGTGTGCAGAGCATAACATAATATCACGCCTGTAAACTCTCAAGGCATAAGTGTACTGTCACGCTTTGCTAGTTATTTATGTAGGTTAGTCCTATTCTCTGAGTCTTAACTTTAACCAGGGGTTATCGATAAATCCCTTAATGTGCAGATTCTTCGCCTGTTTGCTGAAAATAATGAGCCTCGTTGATTGCTAGTGACGCGTGATTTGATACCTGCCGACCGTAGTCGGAATAAGGGCTCGCCGAAATAACTGCCCGTCCTAATCTGGTTTTTAATTTAGCGTTTTAATTGTAAGGTTTGTCATTCATTTTAGGGGTTACGGAATTTTATAGAAGGTAAATGATGGTTTAATTTTTAGATTCCCATTTTTTATACAAAAATGGGTAGATTTCCATGAATGCTATGCGATCAATGTGTTATTATTAGAGACCGGATTGTATGCAAATGCATATTTGCATATGAAATTGCATGCTAGGGCTGTTTATGAAGATGATGCATGTTGAAGCTAAAATCGGCATGTCGTGCAGTTTTTGGCCATGTTGCCTTTAATTTTAACTGTGTCTTACTGAAAAAATGCAAAATATGCCAGGCAAAAAAGCATCTAAATACAAATAGTGCCTATTGACCTAAGGATGTAGAACGATCGTATTCAAGTTATAAAATGCTAGCACTTCGCCCGCAATAATTGTGATATGCACGATATACATATGATTAGCCTATAGCACCCACGAATAATGTAGTTTCCTGCTATTGAAAGAATTTTTAGAATTGGATCATTAGTTCCGGAGATTACCCCCTACATACAAACTTACAAACAAATTTTACCTCTTTATATTATTAGTATAGATTTTAATTAGCAGAAGGCTCAATCGTACTACCTGCTAGTAATTTGGAACAGAACTTGGTCATCAATTTAAAAAAGGTTTATTTTTTATTATTTAATATTGCAAATTTAAGCACTTTTGGGGCATATTTCGAGCACTTATGATGCATATTTGGACGATTTTAAGTTGCCTAAAATCCGGTCTCTGGGTACTGCGATTCATAATTATTGGTGTAACCTAGTAACACTACTCACATCACAATCAACATGTATAGGCACATATCGGGGATCACGATGTCAGTTTTCGCAAAATCTGAAACCTTACACAACAGTTTCCATACCATTATTACAATATCTTCGAGAATCTTCGACACCGTTCTACTTAAGGACTTCCCTAACGTATTAACTAACCCCAACTAGTAGAACTTACGCAATAACTATTGATTTAATTGGTTTCATACAAGGCGGCATGTATGGCTCGGTTCGACTCAGCCACGCTACAATAATCCACGCCATTGTTCTAAACACAAAGCTTCGCTCCTCAGGTATTAAACTGTTCGGACTTAAATTGAAAATTTTCGTCGTATCGGGAAATAATAGCCGCCATAGAACAGTGGGACCTCGGGACACATTATTGAGTTTTGCGCGTTTGTGAACAAAGATTGTGAGCGTGCTCGTTAACGAGTTTAACACTGAAATCTAACTAGTGAGCAGTGTTTACCTTGTGGACCAAACCAACGCTGAGTTCATAAAAGATAATGGTGAACGGAGTGTCCATTTTTGTGTTGTTTGGTATCATGTATGATATTTATGGACTCAGATTACAGTAGTAATCAAGCTATTCAAGCAATATTGTAAGTTCGTATTTCGTA
This sequence comes from Noctua comes, assembly GCA_963082995.1. Taxonomy (NCBI): domain Eukaryota; kingdom Metazoa; phylum Arthropoda; class Insecta; order Lepidoptera; family Noctuidae; genus Noctua; species Noctua comes. Next base: position 18,680,722 of record OY720272.1, read on the forward strand.
TAATTATGTATATCTTGTTATGAGTTGAAAATCTCTATCCTAGGCCCCGGCGGAGCTGGCAGGATGAGCTGGGCTCCTTTGATTAGAACTGATCCTTGAAATGTAATATAATGAGGGTTCCAATATAATTATCTAACTAAAAATATATTTTTGAGCCGTTTGGGGTTGAAACTCTGGGGTCGTGGGGTCCGAGTGCTCATAGCCTTAAGGGAATTTCGAAACGCCTAGTTGACGCTTCCCGTGACCCAAGGGCTGGCTTTTACTTTGCCCAGAGGCTAAGTGTTGCCATACAACGCGGCAACGCCGCCAGTCTCTTGGGCACATTACCATCTGACAGCGTTGAGGAGGAGTTTTTTGATGCCCTTTTATAGTTTGTTGTTAGTTTTCTTATTTTAGGCTATTTAATAGTTTTTAATTAATTATGTATTTAGTTAGTTTAATTATTAAATATTAATATATAGCTTACTCAATTTATTACTAAAAATTATTTCTAGCTTATGACTGTTGTATACTTTATATCATGTTACAATGATCTTACGCCGATTTACGTTAAATTAATTAAACAAGTAATGCCAATCAAGGAAATAATTACAACTTTCGAAAGTGACCTCTCTTGGTGTTCAACTAATCCGTATAGGATTACCGTTATTCTCACAGCTGTCTGTCTCACCGGAAGTGACGGAAACGAGCGGCGAGGCTGATAATGGCGGCGAGTCCAAGGCGGAAGCGCGTCACACATCTGACCGGCCGTTCGTGAGGAAGTGACAACTTTGTCTTCCATGACAATGTGACAAGCTCTAGTTAATCAAGGAGAGCTGGGAAGCTTTTCATGGCATTATGATTTTTATAACATACAATAAATTAGTCACAAGTGGCTGGACATAAGGTTCTTGGTTTGGTTCCCCGGTCGAGCAAAGTACTATTGGTTATTTTCAACCTGGATTTTTTTAGTAGTAGCCCTGACGCTGAGTGTTACACGGGACATAAATACAACTGGTCACATATGGTGACTACTTGCTGGTGATAGTTTTCTGCCCTACTCTTCGGAAGATCTTACGTGATGCTTATGTTCATAATTTTATTATTTGAAACTATACTACACAACTAACTATACTATGTCGGCGCCTCACATATGCGTGGATTTCAACTATTATAGTTCTAGATTATTCTTGATTAAACAATTGGCTTCCATTAAGCTTTATTAACATATTACACTAACGAATTATTATTAAGTTATGACCGTAGTTTTATTTATAATTATAACGAGGCACTTTGCAATTTTAAAATGTGATTTATTATAAAGGGTTATGGTTAAACGTGGGCAATACTTTAAAATAGTGAAGTACTCATAAATATGAGCAACTTTTACTATGGGACTGACTAAGAAATATAATTTAAAAAATCTGCTGTTGCGTAGATTATTTCATATTACTATTATATTTATATAGAATTTTTTTTCGAGATTTTATGGTCAGTCCTAAAGTAAAAGATGTTAATTTTTATTCGTTTAGTACTACACGCAAATCTGCACTCCAAAACACAAATAACTGACGTTGCTCATAAAGCTGCTAAGCTGAAATGGAACTGGACTAGCCACGTCTGCGACATACCCAATGAGCTGTGGGCCAAAATAGCCACTTTCTGAAGTCCAGAAGGCGAGAAGGCGTCGCGGCAGACCTCGTAGAAGATGGTAGGATGAGCTGGACAAGACCAGCGACCAGAGATCCACATTGGCCCTGGATCGAAAGAACTGGAGTCCATGGGGAGAGGCCTTTGCCCAGCAGTGGAATGAAGGAGACTAAAACGACCAGTATAAGTACTACACGCCCCTAAAATATTGCCAAGGTTTAATAAATCACCCAGTATAAATCAAAAGTTAATTATTTATTTGGAGACCATCTGTTTAGATTACATTCGTGAATTACTGTAGAACAAAGAATCCCTAATACATAACGATGTACTTGTATTGTAACATTGTTAAGTTTGAGGCCATTATTGTCTTAATTAGTATTTAAACATAACATCACGCCTGTAATCCTCGGGTTAGTCAGAGATGTTGGAAAAATCCAATGCTACTATGCCCGACTAGGAAATCGAACCCAAGACCTTATGCTCAGCAGTAACAATGATTCAAATGGTGATAAAATAACACCAAGATCAACCTTTAAACTTACTGAGGCAGACGAACTATTTTATGAAAGACTAAACTACCTCACTCGGGCATCCACAGTAAGCGTAGTGAAAGGTACGAAGTTCAGCAACTACACCCAGGAATTCAATTCCATATCGCTATAAAGCTGCGTACATAGATGGAATTCATTCGCTTTCTCCTGCACTCAAGATATTTGTTGAGAGCTTCAAAACCTCTTGCAAATTGCGCAATTCTTGCACTTAAACATATTAGTTAGTATAAAATTACCATAATATTGTTCACGGTGGACTGTGTACTCCTGGGTTCGATTCCCAGGTCGGGCAAAGTGTTATTGGGTTTTATAATCAGGTATTTATGAGTAGTACCCCTCTGTTTAACACTTCGGGGACATGCAGGCGTGATGTTATGTCAACAATGGATCAGCTCTCCACCAGCGGAGATAACATACTTAGCCGACAGGATTCCTAATGTCGTGTCCACTAGGCAAGGGTTAGGGATTCGTTCGTAATGTTGTGTCCGCTGTAAGGTGTAGCCTCCCCGGTGAAATATCGCGCACAATCTCGCCTGAAACCCTGCAACCGGAGTAATTTAAACAAGAATGATTTATGTAAGTAGGCGGGCATGATAACGTGTTTCACTAAACTCTATGTTTATATTTTAGGTTGCGTTCGTAGCTTCCATGAATGTAGATTTTGTAGTGATAGTACTAAAGTTACTGCTCTGTATCTTAGCCATTTTTTACTGATTATGTATAACTATATAAATCCATTATTTGTGTTATTAACAGAGTTTTAAAGTAATTCTTCTGGGAATGTATTATGTTTGTAACCTTGACTACGTTAAATCTTTTACTACTGAAGTAAATATGAACACAAGCCTATAATTAAAACATTATCCCAATTTACATGAACAAAACTGTTTGACAAACATTATGAACATGTAAGTTCATTTAATGAATGCCAACAAACTGTTTAGTATCCCTTATTACCAGTTCTTACAATTATATGACAGCGCCCTAAATCTATTGATTACACTTCAAGAGCTTCAGACTAAAGCCTACTGCTCATTTTGTTTCTAAAATTTAATTAGTTATTAAATAGAAACATGGAATTTTAATAAATTACCGTAATATTCCGGTGGGAATTCCCGTCCCATCGTATTTCTTGTTGGCAAGATATAATTCTAAAAGCAAACGAAGCTCAATCAAGTCAAACGTCGAAAATCAAGAAATTAGAGTGTCAAAGGTCATCAAAGGGAAGTAAGCCCACACAAATCTGAGTGGCGGTAATAATTCGTAATGAACATTCCAGACGCGTGCCTCGGAATATGAACAACGAATTACTAGCTGAACTCCGGCGCGTTCGGCGTGCCGGTGCCATCGCGGAACTTCTACTTTATTAGCGACTAATAAAACTTTACGACTGCCTCATTTTCACTAGGGCTCCCATCTTGATTCCAATTTATACAAAATCAATTCTTCAATACCTGGAATTTTGGATCATCTTTCGTTGTACTTATCGTCAACATGAATGTTTTACATGTAAATATTTGCATGGAACATTTGGTTGCCTTGGTTTATAAGCGTTTTTTGTACATAATATGTAGGTGTAAAGTATATTAGTTGCCCATCAGTGACATGCTCCTATCCATGATACCAATAGTACATACGTAAACGTACGTAGGTAAATAAACTCAAGAAATGAATACCTAGTAAAAAATATGAGTTTTTAACAAAAAAACATTTATTTAATATAGACAAGCACTCAAAGAACTAAGAGATTAGTTCTTTGAATTCTATTTGACTTTAAATTCGTCTGAACAAACTAGGTGACTTACCAAAGTTTACCGGCTTGAAGAGTGCTTCCATGATGGGCTGCTCGTGAAGGGAGTACAACTTACAAGTGGACCCTGGATCGCTCGAGACTCTTCACAAAGCTTGGAAATTACTGAATTTGATCCTGTTTGAACTAGTTACTCACTGTTTCTTAGATTTCAAGTACTTCAGTCTGTAACTTGCAAATGAAAGGAACTTCATCAAATCAAGCTCGAAGCGTTTTGACTAACGAAGTTGTGTCTATTATAAAAGGTTTTTAATGTTATTATTACCTGGCTACACTTTGGAATCCATTTTGGTCTTACTATACATTTATGAAGACAGTTTAAAGGTAGGTTAGACCCAAAGCTAGCCTTGTTTGTGTTACTGCAAGATTCCTAACACAAGTTATCTACCATCATTAAAGTGTAATCGGTTCTTTCTATTTACTGCTCCACAGTTACCATTATCATTAGAGTTGAATATAAATCTCTGTTGTAATTCAGCCCCATAAGAAACGGCGTTAACGATCCGCCTCCCGCGATCCTACAGATTGCCTGCGATAACATGAGCCCCATTGTACACCGCGTTATTTTACTTAGAGGTCACACAGAAATGGGGCACTCCATAAATTAGTTCCGATCTCGGATTATGAAGCTCAAAATTTATCCGAAAAGTTATAGCTGCAAGATTGGTTCGTCCAAATTTCAACCGATGGAGAAGACACTTTTGTGGATTAATCTGATCATTAATTTGGAGCATTAAGCCCCCTCAGATATTCGATTATATGTTACTCGGATTACCGGATCATTTCGGTGGATTCCGTTCTTTGTGTTGCGATGGCTATCGTGGTATTGAGTTGGCTCGTGTTCAACTTAACAGCAATATCTGGTGGATCGTATTTTTAAATTTATAAAATATATTTTGTATTTATTTTGGGGATTGTGTTCAAACAGTAAAAATGTCCTTTCAAATCGTTTCTGTTTATTTTTAAAACATTTTCCTCATCGTTGTATTTTTGTTCAGTTGTTATTGTTTATCTACGTTACCTTGCTCATTTTAGCAAGTCTCAATGAAAACAAAATTTGGTAAATTTTTTATCTGCCGTAATAAAATTATTGAACGCGTTTATAAATGGCTATCAAGTACTTCACCCAGTTCGCACATATTTGACCCAAAGCTAAAACTGCAAAATTTTACAGATGACTCCCAGTAAGCAAATATGGAATAAACTTTAAAACTTAAAGCAAAGTGATACATTTTGCAACAAACCCGAACATTGCACATAGAACTATAAAAACTATCGTCTTTTGCACCCAAGCGTCTAGTTTGATAAAACGGGCTACAAAAGCCAGACAAAGTAGGAGACAAGTGTGTAATATATATTTTTATACCCAGTGGGCACTGTGGGCATTGTGCGGGCCCTCGCCGGCTTTGTCTCGGTTTAGCGACTCGTTAATCATCGTGACGCGCAGTGGACGCGCTGCCGATAAGGTCACACACTGATGGCGACTGTTCCACACAGTCAGCCCAGTCACCCAAGAATTATGGAGGAAAAATATTTTTATGGGCGCAAGCGATGTGATAAGAAATGATATAGAGCAAATCCGCTTTTCCCTTATCAACTTCCAAATCGATTTAGTGAATGGAGTCTGCGAGCGATAGAAGCCGTTTTCGTAAGCTTTGGAACTTCATAACGGATATTTTACAAAACGTGTGAGCGTTCTGCGTTAGTAGGGCAGGTATAGACTCCTTCATAAGTATTGTAAAAAAACAAATCACGATAACAACCAATTTGTCTGTTAATAAGCACAAAGTAAAATAGAAAATGTTGTTAAGAATTTGCAAAAAGCCTTTAATAAAATCAATGAAAACCGTCACAACAATCGCAAACTTTCAAAATATTTAACTGTAAACCAATATTAATGATACAAAACTAGCAGCATCATCTGGCGGATTACTTTGTAATAATTCCCGGGCGGATCCTACAAAGTCCTAATATTGTCTTTTGATAAATAAACTAAGGCGTGCTCGCAGCTGAGACTCAATTATTATTTCATTACAAACTGCCGTTATTACGTTGTACAGCGCCTCGAGATATCGTGAGGAAATGAATTGTATCGTCGTACTGCCGGTGCTCTGCCTCGGAGCCACGCCGCCAGAAGTATCACACTTACTGCTATTTGCGTCTATTTCGTTTGTTTCAAGAGCCATCGAACAAGTATTGTGAAAGACGGTTGTTCTGGAATAGAGAATTCACTACACTATTAATGAGGAAGTACTTGAGACTGAAATAGACTTCCGTAAAGCAAATAATAATATAACATTCATCAGCATGTACGGCATGGAAATTCTTCCAGAATGAAACATAATCTGCACCATAACACTAAACATAACTGGCGAAATGTGGGTGTACTACTAGGTACACCTCTGCCTTACCCTTCGGGGATTACAGGCGTGTTGTGATGTGTTATGTGAAACAAAATCTATTTTGGTTTTTCTTCACTGTTAACCAAACGACAAAATTAAAGGCGTGGGTTTCGTTTCCATTTCAATATCAAGTTATTGGTACGAAATACGTAAACATTATCTTCTGGTTGATTTGACCTTACCTACAATTTTCTTCCTGCTCACGTTAAGTAATTTACCTTATCATGTCGTCAAAAGGAAGTATAAGTATATTATCAAAGTTCTTTACTACTTACTACCTGTTTGTTTACATCGTAACTTTGTCACGATTAGTCTCAAACCCTCTGCAAGTTTACGGGATGTATTGGCGATGAGTTCGCGACTGATTATTACTTAGTTATACGTTCTAATGCAGAAATCTTGGTATTCAACTCTGTTTTAACTATAATACGTTTCTATAGAATAAAGACAAAGATTTAAAGTATTTTATTTACAGTATTGGTCCTAAGATTGTGCCTTGGTGCATTCTATCTCCTGCACCCCATATTTGTGAAGCTTGACAGTAAAATGACTACTAAGTTGCATACCGCCTCGTAGAAACAAGAGGCGTAAGCTGAGTTCAAGATTTTAATACAAACATGTAAAAAAATACATATTTTTGGGATAACTACTTTAAGACCCATTCATAAACCTCTATTTTCACTACTACTTCAAACGTTGTTGGTGTATTTTTTTATAGTGTAAATCATTCTGAACTCAACTTAATTGACATATTCATAAAGTTGACACTTTTTTGCATGTCAATGACATCAATCGAAAACTAGGATCAGAAAGACTAAAAAAACAAGAGGAACTGAAACAAGGTCAAGCGTGCATTGTCTCGCACTTCGACGTCCAGACTTTACGCAAGGTGTTCCAGAGGGTTCCAAACTAAATTCAATTTCAAAGCTTGTTCATGACAGATGAAAGAAGATTTTGTTTGTGGCAATAAAATAGACAAATGTTTTAGTTTATTTGGAATATTTACAATGTATTATAGATATATTTAAATTCAATCGTACCTACGTGAATTACGTAGGCAATAGTATAATTTAGCATATTCAATATGGATTCGGGGTCGGCTATTGATTACTATAATATTCAATTTATATTGTGTTCAGGCAATAGTTTGCTTTGATATTCTGAAAAATAATACTAAACAAGTAAAACAGTAAGTAAAGTTTGAATAAATAACAAAAATAAAAAAATAGATGGCGTATCAAAGAAAGATGTTAGAAAAAAGTAGGTATATGTTCAAATTATTTTTTTTTCTTTAGATTACTGCTTGATTACTAAAGCCTCTTTTTCCTACGCTAATATAATTCGAGCACAAAACCATCTGCTTTCTCGAGAAAAACAGTGTTATTTACAAACAACACATTTCTTCAAGTTTACGGGAAGGAGGTAACTTGTACTTCTCGTTCTATCCACGTCGAAACGAACACGAAGTCCAAACATTTGAACGAAATGGAAATGTTATTGTTTTAAGCGATTGTTGGATGCAGCCTGCGCCGGCTCCCGCCGGCGCCGCGCCGGGCCCTCGCGGGAACTGGTAATTCAATGAGTCCACCTCGGCCCGTCATCCCAACACGACTTGGATTTTAGATAGGAACTACGTTTAAGAGTTTCTGTTTACTCTAAAAGCTTGCTTTTGCCTTAGTTGAAGCTTTGTTTTAAGGCGACAATGTATACATCATTATACCTACACTCTTATGTGTTTTGGTAACTTGATGCAGTAATGAGATAAAGACCTTTTGTATCCATCGATGTCAATAAAGTCGCTTATCACCTTTTGCTCTCAAGCCTCATTCTACATATTAACAAATAATCGTGAGCATCAATGATTAGTGAGCGGGCAGCACTAACGTGTAATTACGATAATTACGTTACCGACTGATTAATAAACCAATGATTGTGTGCGCGCACTGTTTGTTGTTTTTCGAGCTCGAGCCGACACAAACAATCCGCGGTAATCACGGCCCCATTCTGAAATGCGATGTTTTGATATCAAAACCAATAGCAGTGCGTAATTGAATGGAATATTGATAGACTAAATTAGAAATTAGTCCGAGACCGAGTCTTCACAAGATTATGATCAAATTCTAACTTTGAGCGATGGACTTGTGACAACAGAGCGATTTCATGTCACCTTGAAAAATAATCAGAGCACAAACCAACCAACTCCATCAATTACGAGACCCAAATCAGTTCTGACTGGCATTCACCATAAAAACAACGCGGTTTGAGTCGGTGACATTACACTCACCTTGTCGTAATCACTGACGAGAGAAAAATAAAAAAGCTTAAACGATAAGGTATATGTAACACAAATAACATGGCGGGCTGGGCTGTCACCCCTTCCGCCTGTGGTCGCACTCGGGCGCACCATAACTCATATTTCCAAGCGACGGGAGCTATTGTGGCGCTTGTACTTTTTTCGGCATTCGGCTTCGCAACATGATTGTTTAAAATCACAGAGCGTGTGCTCCCTGATAAGATTTATGTACTGCTTCTGACACTTAATTTTGTTCCCGTTCGCCACTTGACGTCGCGACGAGGATTATGTTTTTTTTTTCGCTTTTCTATTTTCATGTTCAATGTTTAGTGATTCGAGATTTATTCTGAGATGGTAATTTTGTTCGGTTTCTTCGATGTTTAGACAGGTGGATTTTGAGACCAAAGCGGATTACATGAAATCAGTAACGTGTTTTAAAACACTACTGATATTTACTACTGCCAAAGTAGATTCGTGGCAGATTTCGTGAATACAAAATATTGTCTTCGTTTAATGCGTATTTGTCTTAAAGAGGCAAAAATATAATTATTTTCCTTGAGAATACATTTTTTATCAAAAGAATCCTCTTCATATTAAATTCATCGTTCTTTACATAATTAAGCAGTGCTGGCAATTATTTTTCAAAGAAAAATAATATTTAAATGTAATAAAAAGCGTTTGACTCAAAGGCAGTATTAACATTGAATCTAAAGCAAAGATACTTTCTGGACAATGGGGTGATGAAACGACCATCTAAGATTTTGCCTTTTGCTAATTAATACATCTAATTAAAGAGGGGTTCCTCAAAGAGAGCGGCGTCGAGTACCTCCTCCGATAGAACTCATACCTGTGGCTCGCCTCTTATCTATACTTATAAAGGTAACATCTTCAAAACCGCTGATTCAATTTCGTTGAAAATTTTCCCTGAGTTTGGGCAAAATGTTATACTAAGGATTGATGAGTTTTGGTGATAGTACCTTGTATAAATGAGAGATGAGATTATGCAAGCATCAGCGGACGTCTTGATAAAATATTTGTTCGAGGCGTGGGTGAAGTACGTTATTCAGCTGATAACGTTAGTAATTTAGACGAAGAATAAGCTAAAGTTTATTAATGTAACATAATATTTTCTAAGCCTCAAGTCATTATTCAAGATAAAAAAAATCTATCAGCAGATAGGAATGGAAACTTATTAAGTGCTCACAGAGCGCTTAAATGTGAAAAAATACAAGTAAATGAAATTGAAGCTCGCTGCTATGATTAGATTGGGAAATCGCCTCAAACCACTACGTATTTATTTTCAGATCTAAGGTAACTAATCAATTATTTACCTAGATTAACCCTTAATCTGGCAAGGGGGAAAATTATTGAAATATTGATTTCTGTATAAATTTTTTGTATCGTTAGATGTTCCTAAAACCAGGAAAAATAATTAAAAAAATCTAGTATATCTAGATTTTTAGAAATTGCATGTCCAGTATACTGGACATTGCCAAGTTCGCCAGAAAGTAAAGGAAAAAGTAGATGTACAGTATAATGGACATTGCCGTATTAAGGGTTGAGTTTTTTATTTTTATTAGATGTTTTTTTATGCAAATATGGAGTTTAATGTATTATGCGTGATGAGTCTTGGCTTACAAAGCCAGCCTAGATTCAGCCAGAAGGACAAAAACGTCCTGGGGCCTTAACTTCACGGAGCGATCTCTTTGTCCCGACGATTTTTTCTTGTTGGGAATGTTGGGAAGGCAAGAGGCTGGTCAAGAGCTCGCGTTCCAGGATGACGTGGACCTGTCATGTAGATGTTCTGTTGATCTCTGACGAATCCATGGACGAAATTTGAGAGTAGTGGGGGGAGGATCGGATACAGGCCTAACACTATCTCAGAACCTCTCTTAGCAAGTCCATCAGCGGCGTAACTAGGGATTCACTGGAGGGTGATCCGGTTTGATACCAAGATACAGTCGAGGAAAAGGTTTTAGGATTAGCTTGTTGTAAATTTCTTTGGTATCTAGAGCTTTGGGCATGGTTATGCTCTCAGATAGGATTTGAATGCTTTGGTCCTAGTGCGGCATTCTCAATGGCCTAACGGCTGTTGCAGTTACTGTCAGGGCGACGCTTTTGCATTGGAAGATCAAAATCTGTATGCCTAAAGGTAGACCGTGTTTCAAAGATACTGTTGAGGTCAAGACAGTGTACGTCAGCCCTTAAATTGCGTTTGTGTTTGAACCGTCTTAATAGGTACGTTCTCCGTTGGCTCTTGACTGAAACCTTTCATCCTCCTTTGTTTTTATGTGGTAATTTTGATTGTAAATAAATTGTTTCGGTATCCGATCACACCAAGCAGCAATGGGTGGTTGAAACTCTATCGGCTGGTTCAGGATGCTGGTATAGTTTTGGCCCCATAGGTCTAGATGCATAAAGCCTGATAGCACCTAACGCTGCTTTCTGCTGTGAGCATGGCCAAAAAGTTTTATTCAAAGTGCTATATCCATTGCTGCAGTTGGCGTGGTAGTTATGTAGCCATTAATTCCAAAGTAAACCGGTTTTTTGGAATCGATGAAGTTGATAACGATGGTTACAAGTTCCACCACTCGTCCACTCGAGCTCATTTATGATTAATTTTGAGGCGTGTAAAGTTTTTTTGGAAAACCAAACCAAACCTGTCAATAATATTATTGTTAGGTATCAAGAAATGAATAGAAACATACATAATGCGGATATTATTTCATAATATCATATCAATAATTGTTCTCTGTGTCGTTGGCAATGTACAGTATACTGGACATCGCTAAACCATGCTAAGTTATTACGAACCTGGCAATGGGAAGTATACTGGACACGCTACTTTTACATAGAATAACGTAAAATCTATGAGTTGTATAATGATTGTAGTCTATGTGTACGTAATTGTATATATTCTAGAATATATAGTGAAAAAATTATTTTCTATTTTAGAACAAAAAAACCAGATAAATCGAGACTTACCGAGCGCGGTCACGGCGCCCTCATCCTTCCTGACATTGCGGCAACGACTGACTGGCCGAGAGCACGTGCTCATTGACAGTTATTTTTTATTTATATCTTTAAGGATAAAACCAAACTATTCGATATAATAAAACTCTTACATTGTTAAAAAAAAACGCTACAGATTTTTTCAAAATCGATGTCCAGTATACTTCCCAATGTCGAATTAAGGGTTAAAGACGCTCGGAGGTAAATTACTTAATCCACGAGGCGAACTGGTGCAATTTGCTGACTAAGAATTTTAGCTTAAGGCAGGTAGGTGTATTATATTAAGCAGAAAACACCAGGAACATGCGAAACTAATAATAATACTCACCACATTCATATAACACCACAATACTAAGGAATGTTCAGACGAGGATCTTTTGTAGCGACTTCTAATTAAATCGTGGAAGAATTTTGGATTAGCATCTCACGTGTCTGCGCGGATTACTCGTCGCGTCAGTTCCGGGACGACATGTTCCTTCAGGGCTCCTAATTAAATTAATTAGCTACCCTATTCTATGTATTTAATCTGCCTTTCCGAGACGAGAGATTTGTTGATTCTATAATAGGAAGCACTTTCCTGTTTCATTACCAATTTCAATTGAACATATCGTTCGGATTTAATTATGAACGTCTTTTATTGTTCCGTCTGAAGCGACATTATCGTAAGTAGGTACTTGCCAATTATGGATGTGACAACAGGAGGACAGAAATAATAAATGGCTTCAAAAGATTAACATAAAATACAAACAATAAGCTGGAGTTTAACGCCGAAATTGTACTCGCCATACATTAGGACAGAGTTGCTGTTAAAATTCAAAGAGGACGGAACGGCCGCCATATTTTTTGGCAACGTATCATTTGTTATTTAGACTACACTGAAACACGAGAACGCTACGAATACTTTACGACGTGAAATTACGATGAGGAGGGAAAAAAATTTACATTCTAGCTTCATACGTTTTGTCCAGTTATTCGACGAATGCGGGCTTCAGCGAGGCCCTGAAAGGTCTACAATTTGGGTGAATTGGTGTTATGAGCCGGTTCGCATGTCCGCGCCGTGTTACACCCTCGCCCCCCCCCCCCCCTCGCTAACTGGTAACTGTTTAAAATGGCCGCGTTCAACATTCGCAAAGTGCTATTGCCGACGAGTGCTATTAGACGCAATCTATAACTTCCTGGAGGAAAAAATTATGCAGTCGCGTTTCGTCATGTCCTGTTGCAGCATTATAAAACTGAATGTGTTCCGGAATAGGGGAAATAACTTTCAACTTTGTAATTATGGCCGCGCCACTGGAACCTAATACAAAGTTATATATTTATTATCATACGTGACAACACGAGCGAACTGCTTCGTACGAAAAACTACTGCTTACGTAGAAATGAACAGGAGTATAAAGATGCAGATAATTCTGAAGTTCGAGATAAAGATTTATTTTTGAGAAAATAGTTCAGTGCATAAATTAAGGAAAGATCTCAAGGAATCATATTTCACAGCCTTTACAGTTCCTAATAATACAGTTTCTGTCAGCAACGTAACATTTTAAAACAATTATGGGCCAACAGTGAATTTTAATAAATCTGGAGCAGCGTTCTTTCGCCAGCACCTAATAGGTGTGTAATTTCGCAGTAATTCAGCAATGCGTTGTGCAGGCCGAGGCAGCAGTTATTACGGTGCACAGTTTCAATTACGCTGCGTCACTCGCCGCTCGTCTGGCGACCACTTTACATACGTTTGAGCCGCGCACCGCTAGCATAGAACCGCCGCGGAAAAATTATGTCGTCGAAATAATATTTTCCACTTGCAAGGTTTGAATGTGCCTTTATATTTATTTTCAGCAGGAAACATTTGGTTTATAAAAAATCTTCTGTGCTTATTCATGAAAGGTTGAGTTTGACTCCTAGTTGGTCTAGTGTCAGGTACCTGATGAGCAAGGTTTCTTTTCAGGAAATTTTCAGTAGTGGTCTGTAGTCGTCTTTCGCGTCTCGGAAATGGCAATAGGCTTACCTTTAGATCATGTGTGGTTATTAAAACCTCTTTGCCCAACTCTTCGGTGAAAACAGGCGTAATGTTATGTTATATTTTATAAGTAACAAACATCCCAACATTAAACAATAGTAGAGCCATGTTTATGACACGAGCTTTGCACCGGAAGGCCGTGTGATCATCTCTCCGTTGACCCAGAGTGGGCCGTGGGCCGGTGTGCCGTGGTGGGACACTGTGCGGTTCCACCCTTCTGCGCCGTTCACCGCAATAGTTCGATGTGCTTGTGGTACCGTTGGAGCTGCGTATAAATTGTTTTGAGTTAGTTAGGAACGTTTAAACGTATCTGTGCACTTAAGAGACTTAGTTAATTTTATGAAAATTATTTAGTTCAAATAACTTAGTAAGAGTAATTTTGGCATGTGCTACTTAAAGTTATGAATCATTAGAACTAATATGGAGGTAAAATAATAGACGTACACGCTTACATTATTTTTTGCAAACAATTTCATAATTTAATTAAATATGAAATCAACTATAGTAATGTCTCCAAAATTACAGTATTGAATTTTTGTTAGCATCACAATTTCAAGGTATTATGTACTATACAACATACTGTAAGGTACAACAAAATGTTACAGAAACTAAAACCGAGAATAAAGCGAAAAGTAAGAGCAACGCAAGCAACTTGTTAGTACTACGCTTGTTACTGCCTGGAGCGTACCTTGCTCAAACCGTAACCTGCGACCGCGGCCAGGTCGCTAGGTCGCGCGGTCGCAAATCCGGTCGCAAGCTGTGGTCGCTAAGCGGATCCGCTGCGGACTACAGCGGGTTTAATGGTCGCCTGTAGGAGCCGACCGAAATGTGCTGTAATGTAGGTGAAATACAAAAGTGTTCCCGCGTGACCGAACAAACATTGTTTTGTGAAGGCTGATTTTGGTTGTGTTCTGCGGTCTGTGCTGTTTTTTTTTAAATAAATACTGGTCTGTTTGGTTAAAAAATACTGCAAATATTATAATGGTAAAAATTTCAGGACTTTTAAAATGAAAAATACAGAATACAGTTTTTTCTGACTACGTATCATGGCTAAATATGCACGTAGAGTAGGTACACAATTTGTTCCGTACACCGGACTCTCACAAGTAATATACTACCGAGTGCCATAGGGGTATGCTACTTCAACGAGGACGAAATCGAAGACAGAAGTTAGTACCTAACAGAAGTGTAGGCAGGCTACTAGTACACACTGTATAAGTGAAACCAGGGCACTGTTATACTGTATTTATAAGTTTAGTGTGCAGAGGTACTAGTTAGGCGCGCCGGTAATTGAACGTCGCGACATAATAGAGCGGTACTGCCGCGCAACTCGCTAGGAAAACACCAAGTTACACGGTAATTGATTTTTATATTATTTTTTATACCACGTGAAAATGCTGCCGAATTTTAATTGAACTCAGATAACAATTTAAACCGAATTACAAATTCAAGCTCTCATAATAAACGAGATAAAAAGCTCTGTGAGCATTGACTGATTACTAAGGTCTAAGTTGGTATCAAGAATGTTGGTGTATACAGAATTATAATTCACCATAACATAATATTTAGAGTCTTTGTAGCGACAAAGCCAAACATACCAACATTACTCCTAATTAGCAGCGACATCTATATCAGAAGATGAGAACTAAGAAATCCTGCATCGCGCATAAAAACATTGTACACGGTATGTGGGACTCTCTGACTCCTCCGATAGTTGAAACTGTGTTGCAGGACCCAGTGTCCTAATAAAATGATACATTTTGTATGACAAAAAAAACATACAACGAAAACTTTTACTTTGAATAAAAAAATAACATTTAACTAAAGCGCTAAAGATAAGTATAGATACAGGCTCAGCGCAGAATCTGACAACAACTGTCGGGCGGTAACCCATCAGACAAAGCCTTTCAACGGAGTATAAGGAAACTTGACACTCTGTTCCTCATTTTCCGACTCCTCCCCTATGCTTTTCTGATTAATTTCGTTGCGGGATCCAAGACAGTTATATTTTTTCTCTAGGACTTCGTCGCGCTTCATTGTCTCGGTGCTTTTCTGGTGGTCGCCACTGTTGAGTCTGACTTTTCAAGAGTTGCTGTGGTATGGGAATGGAGTGGCAGGCTTGTCCCAAAAAAGAATACCAATAAATATTTATAACAACAGAATGGTAAACTAAAATCTATGTATTGGCATACATAGATTTTAGTTTAGCAGCTTCCGACTATTACGGTTCTGTGCTGAAGTGCTGAAAGTAACAGAAAAGGTACTATTCAATAATCAATAAGAGAGTGCTCACATTATCCGGGCTTATACTCGGCACATTTTCAAGCAATGCTACGTATTAATATTATTAAACCAGATCCGAAAAATGTGCACGATCGTTATACGTATAAACTTATAAAACCAATAATCTATGTTACTAAGCAACTATCTAAAAGGTACAGTCAAACTGGCCCCAATAGATTGTAGACTGGCTGCGGACACTGGACACTTCCGGACACCACACTAGTAGCCTGCCTATACTTCTATTAGGTACTAACTTCTGTCTGCGATTTCGTCCTCGTTGAAGTAGCATACCCCTATGGCACTCGGTAGTATGACTCAACTCAGTGAAAGTATTTTTGAAACCGGAGTAGTTTGGGAGCTTACCTCTTTATAATATTAGTGAAGATAAACAAGTGCGTAGGTCAAAGGTAAGCTACGCTACACTTTCATGTTGCCTCTGCCTTCATGTTATGAACACCCGTGGATGTGTGCATATTTGTGTGGGGTGCAATAAAATAGCTTACGCAAGACGCAACTTAAATCATACGTCTTAGGTACATCTACACCGATTTTTTTTTTGTATTGTAACATAGAGCGAACTTTTGCGACTTTTTCTGTAACATTTGTTGTTCATTGTTCCCCAGTAACACTTGCGAACGTTGCTGCACTACAGTAACACCGGTGTCCTGTTCAGCCCCTCTTTAAGATACCTAAAACACAAGAAAAATAAACTTCGTACTTAGAGATTAAAATATACTTTGTGTTATTAAGTTTAACTTTTAAAAGAAGTGCACAATAAATGTTACAGTACAGAATTTTCATCAAAGTTTATATTTTTAGTGTGCAGCTTGCAAATTTGTAACTTCACACACTAATTATTGGCATTACACGAATCGGTGTACAGAACAGTTCTCTTTTATTTTGCCTACGTCACTCTAATACATGGCGACCCTTAGCCAGCACTAAAATTTTGCAACTTTCGCGAAAGCGAAGACGTCTGTAGTTGAAGAACTCATGAAGAATGTTACCGATAGAAGTTGTTGAAGACAGAAAATTAGAAGAAAGAAAGCGAAGAAGTTTTTATAAATTACAAAAGAATTAGAACCAGAATCCATACAGAATAAATTGATTGAAGAGGTGAAAACATTAAATACCTACGAAGAAAGAAAAGGAACGTTGCTGCCGGGTGCCGGGTGAATGCTTAAGCCTTATGACGAAAGGATATGCAGGGTGCCGGGAGATAAATTGTACGGGTCCGAAGTGGAGCAGCTGGGAGTCAGTTCGAGTCCAATGCTGAGGAGTTCATTTATCCACACCACGTTAGGCGTCGTGACCTACATAATATACGTTGACAGTAAATTACGGAACTACTGCATTGTAAGTTATGCACTGCAAACATTTTTTTAATATTCTACAATATTTCATGATATTGTAATTAGGTCATGCTGTATTATTTTATATTTTGATTTGGGGATTAGAATGTCCCAACAATTGCAAGATTTGCACGCTAAACTAAAATATTTAAGAGAACATTTAGTGAAACTCGGTCCAGACAGGCGTAGACAAGATTTAGCTGTACAGAAACTAGTAGAAGCAGCTGTACAGAAACTAGTAGAGGAGCTCGTGGCTAAATAATAACAGCCGCTCGGGTCGATCTTTAGGTTAAGCCGTGCTTGCCTAGGTTGGTCTGTAGATGGGTGACCGCCCATTACATACCGAGTTTCCTCCGTGCCTCGGAAAGCACGTTAAGCCGTTGGTCCCGGCTGTCATTTGTAGATCTTTGACAGTCGTTAGGTAGTCAGTGGCCCAAAAGTCTGACAACCAGTCTTACCAAGGGGTATCATATTACCCAGTACTAACTGGGTTGTGGAGGTCAGATAGGCAGTCGCTCCATGTAAAATACTGGTATTCAGCTGTATCCGGTTAGACTGGAAGCCGACCCCAATATAGTTGGGAAAAGGCTAGGCAGATGATGAAACTAGTAGAAGCAGAAAAAGAATACAGTACACTCGACTGTATTTTGACTAAGTTGAACCAAGAAGTTAAAGAACGCAAGATAAGCAAAGAAACTTGTGAGGTTTTCCAAACATTAATTGAGGAGATAAAATCAAATTTTCAGAAAATAAAGGGTTTACTTTCATTAGTAGATAGTAACGGCAATTTCCCTGTTGCCGGTGATGAATGGCCAGGAGCAGGTGACAGATCAGCTTATTGATGGTATCGCTACGGCGGCGCCCGCCACTGCTGGCTGTGCCGACTGCCAGAACCAACCTGCTGGCTAAAGCACCTCTCACGCGAGCAATTCGTACTGTTAACGAAATTCAGAATAGGTTGGACATTTTTTCGTGTTACTTTAGTGAACTTGCAAAAGTAACTTTAAATATAATAATTATGTTACGAAAGCATTAATTAGTGTAATTTTAGGTTTATTGTTTATTTTATTGTTTTACTTTTTAATTTTTGACTGTAAAACATATTTAAGTTAATTTTGTATATGGTTAGGTTGTATCGTTTTAGTTATCAGTAATTTTGTATTAATGTACCTATTGTGTAATTGTTAGTACTGTAAGGTTATTTTAAATAGTTAATAATTATTACAAGTAGTCTTAGCTATCGCATTAGGTTTGTAACCTGTAATGATAGTATAAGAGATTTAAATAAATAAATCTTGCTTTATAGTTCGCTCATCAACGATGCCATTAAAAGTCAATTAATACAGTTTGTGTTAAAAACGCTTCTCTCGCCTAGTGCAAAATTGCGTCTTAAAACGAATTACGCAGATATAAAAAGTTTGGTAGAAGGTATTCGCATTAATTTGCTACCGAAACAATCGTCGGTAGCTTTACAAACACAATTGTTTAAAGCAACTCAAGGCCGCAGGAGTATAGAAAAATTCGTTACAGAGATCGAGGAGTTATTTGTGAATCTCAAGATTGCTCAGAACTAAAAAATAATGAAAATAGCGTAGGTCAAAGAACTACATACAGAGCAAATGGAGGTAAACTCTCAGGTGGTCAGCGTTAGCATTTTCTCGGACGTCCGGTGCGTTGTCAGCGTGTTCAGCAGTAACGCGCAGCAGTCCAGTGTCCAAGACAACTTGCGCAATGAGCGCGCAAATACTCATGAAAATCTAGAATTTTTTCGTACCCAAACCGTACACTCATTCAATTCTTAGTTTTTGTAAATTTTGTATAATTATTTGTAAATTAAAAATAGTCAAATTGATCTTAATTTACTGATTGATAGTGGAGATAGCTTATGTGTGCTTGAGTATGAATGGTTGTCGCGACATAGGAATTTATTGAATTTAGTAAAACAGGATAAGATAGTTATTAGTAATAATAGGAATTAGTGGTAATTTAGAGTCTTTGGGATACATTTATTTAGATATTGTAATTAATAAAGTGACTTTTCAACAAAAGTTTTACATATTTGAACACTTATCTTGTGCCGTATAAGGTATACTCGGGCAGGTTTTTTTTGAGCGATATAACGCAGTATTATATTATAAAAATGGTACTCTGATTTTAGAAACCAGAGACCAGTCTGTTAGTGTTCATGTTAATAGGAATTTATTTACAGTTCCACCCCGTTGCGAAGTAATTAAACACATCCCGACGTCACACAACAGTGATTGCGTCATTTCGTCAAAGGAAATTTATAAAGGTGTGTTCACAGCGGGTGTAATATCGAAGCCACATAATGGACTTATTCTTGTTAGAGCCGTGTGTGTATTATTATTAGTATTTAATATCAAATACTAATAATAATACACACACGGCTCGTATTGTTAGGAGGTTCCTCTCTCTAGAGCCCTGACCGGGCATAGCTTTGACCCTGTTCCCGATACCGGTGGGCTACAATTTTTTATATTTTTAAATGTTTTTATATTGTTTTTTCTAAGGCATATTTAAAAATGTAAACAATTTGTAAAAATATGAATAAAGGAAATAAAAATAAAACCTTGTAGCCAGGATTATCCGTCAGCAACTTGCTCTAAAATACAACCTTGTGAAGTCGGAAGTGCCGTACTATAAGTATGTACCCGACCCAGTTCTCGAAAATGGCAGTATCACATTGTACTGGGATCGATCCATCATCACTGACAGGACTATTGTAGCCAATAAGCCTGATATAGTGGTGGTGGATCGATCAGAGTGGCGCGCAATGATTGTTGACATAACGGTCCCGCATGATGAGAACCTCGTGAAAGCCGAGAAAGATAAGCAAATCAAGTATCTTGACTTAGCTCGCGAGGTTGTCGACATGTGCGATGTGGACTCAGCGATCACTGTGCCGATAGTAGTATTAACCCATGGCTTAATTGCCAAGAGCCTCGACCAATACCTGAGGAGGCTCTCGTTAGGCAGCTGGATCAAGGGCTTGATTCAGAAAGAGGTACTCCTGGACACGGCTCGTATTGTTAGGAGGTTCCTCTCTTTGGAGCCCTGACCGCCGGTAGCTTGGACCCTGTTCCCGATACCGGTGGGCTAGAATGAAGAACGATAGTATATTTGTGGAAAGAGTCATAACTTTGCTTACTACTTTACAACTACATACCTACTTAAATAAAGAGGAACAAAGAGGCATTGAAAACGTATGTGCCAAATATGTTTTCCATTTGCCAGGAGATACGCTTACTATCAGTAATTTAATGGACCATTCAATTAAACTAAAGGAAAATACATCACCAGCGTACGTGAAGCCTTATCGATTGCCTAAAGCATTGAAAGGCGAGGTACAAAGACAAATATATGATATGCTTAAAAACGATAGTCAAGGTTACTATCAGCTGTCTTTAGAAGAAAAGTCTAGGAAGATTACTGCATTTACAACAGACAAGCAGTATCAAATGATACGATGTCCAATGGGACTTAAGACATCGCCTAGTGCTTTTGCTCGTCTCATGACAATAGCAATGTCTGGGTTAAATTAAAAATCATGCTTCTTATATCAAGATGATTTTATTGTCGTAGGAAACTGTCTAGAAACGCATAATAAGAATCTTATAAAAATTTTAGAATGCCTAAGATTATTAAAAAATAGAATTTTAAAGCTAAATCCGCTGAAGTGTGAATTTTTACGTAAAGAAATCGTATTTCTTGGACAAAAATCACTTCAGAAGTTATATTTCCCGATCCATCAAAGGTAGAATGCCTGCAAAAATACCCCGTCCCGCAGAATGTAGACGAAGTCAAGAGGTTTGTTGCTTTTGCTAATTATTATAGGCGTTTCATTCCAAAGTTTGCTGAAATAGTCTATCCTTTGAATGCGTTATGTAAGAAGTAGCGTTCTTGTGGAGTGATGAATGCGAGCGAGCATTTTACAAGTTAAAACAGATCCTTATTAGTCCGATGATATTCCAAAGCTACTTGTTATTAAAGATGTGACAAGAGTTACTGACAAAAGACACGAAAACTGTGATCTTGAATGACTTCCACCTGTTACCCACGAGTGGCCACGTGGGTGTAAACACAACTAAATAACATTAGGAAGCACTATTATTGGCCAGGGATGACTAATGACATAACAGAAATCGTAAAGAAGTGTAGAAGTTGTCAGGTTCAAAAGCATTCCAATAGGCATACGAAGGAACCGATGGTCATCACATCCACGGTATCCACTGCTTTTGAAAGAGTTAGTTTAGATTTAATGGGTCCTTTAGATGTAGATAATTTAAACTATCAGTATATTCTGACATTACAATGTGATTGAACAAAATACGTCGAAGCATATCCTTTAGAGAAGAAAGATACTGTTTCTGTAGCTAGGTTATTTGTGAACAATTTTATTCTGAGATATGGTATCCATAGAGAGATAATAACAGACCAGGGAACAGAGCTTTTGTCAACAGTTTTCACTGAGATTTGCAATTTGTTGCATATAAATAAACTGCATTTAACAGCTTATCAACACGAAACTCTGGGAGGATTGGAAAATACTAATATGGTTCTAGCAGCTTATCTTAGAATTCAGTGTGACAATAACAAAACAGATTGGAGCAGTTGGCTTCCATTCTGGTGCTTTTCTTTTAACACTACAATACACTCTGAGACAAAATACACTCTATTTGAGTTAGTATTTGGGAAAAATTGTAATTTACCATCTAATATTGCACAAAATACATATGTTGATCCTTAATATAATCCTGATTCGTACCATTTGGAGCTAAAATACAGACTTCAAAGAGCACAAGCTGAAGCTAAAAATAATTTAATATTCAGTAAAGAATTAAGAAAAAATAATTTTGATAAAAAAGTAAATGGATTAAATTTTATGAGTAAAGATTTAGTTCTAATTAAAAATCAGATAAAATTTAGGAAATAAGTTAGATAAAATTTATTTAGGACCATACAGAGTCATTGAAGATGTATCACCAAATGTAAAAAATTTAAAAGATGACAAAGAATAAAAATAATACAAAACAGTTTGTAATTAAGAATATTTTGGTTAAGATAAATTGAGTTTTAGTTTATAAAATGTAAAGTTTAAAAGTATATTTCTTAAAGATGTTGTGATGTTAGCTTAGTTCAAGTAAAAAAAAAGTATTATGTACTGTAATACTAACATTTAAAAAAAAAAGGGGAGGTGTAGTGTGCAGCTCGCCTAACTTTATATTTGTAACTGCACACACTAATTATTGGCATTATTACACGAATCGTTGAACTGAACAGTTCTCTTTCATTTTGCCTACATCACTCTAATACATCTCAAAAGTAAAAAACGGAACTCTTATAGTTTATAGGATCACTCGCGTATCTGTCTGTCCGTCTGTCACAGTCAATTTACTTCGAAACTACTGGACCGATTGAGTTGAAATTTCGTACACATTATGTAAGTCGGTAACCCAAAGATGAGTGACCCAGAGATGTGTAACGTAAATTCATGAATATTAAACATGGAGGCCACTTTTGGGGTGTAAATTAGAAAATAAAACAAAGTTTTGCAAACTATATTATCGTGTTATATCAAATGAAAGAACTCATTTTGTCAATAGTTTTGAAGTAATTTAAGAAAATAGGCGAAAATTGACCATTCGCCCGTAACTCCAACTACAGAGCCGAAAATTACGAAAAAAATAGTTCTTTGCCTATAGATTACAGGAAAACCTATGAGAAAGCTTTAACGACAAATAATAAAAATAAATTGAAAATTAAAGCGGGCTCGCCTACTACCATAGTACGGTACCCTTTATGCACGAGTCCGAATCGAATTGAATTTTTGAACTGAGGTACTCTAAGGCTTTCAAATAAACACCAATATTTTGTAATAGAATAGAATAGAAATTTTTTATTTCAGACCGGAGTCCATAGGGTTAGTAACAATTTTACTTAACTTCTAGTGTTAGTAGGTTACAGACACATGCAATTAAAATTCAGCGTGGAGCCGCATCCACCTCCTCAGCATCTGGGAACCCCACTGATCAGCAAATACACTGAGAATACTGTTGGTGCTGCCGCGAACACGAGTCATCAGGGATGCACATCTATTTCTAATAATGGCGGCAAAACCAGCAATATTATTATCTGCAAATATCCCCAACGCACTACAACGCCACGGCAGCCATAGCAGTACTCTCAGTGCATTATTATATTGAATGCGTAGGTCGCTGTATATCCGCTGAGTGAAGTTGACCCACAAGCTGCACGTGTAGAAGGACTGACAGTAAGCTTAGAAAAGCGTTACTTTAACTGGCCTCGTACAACATGCAAACCTGCGGGCCAGCATGTTACAACGGACAGCCAGCGACCTACGTTCCCTTTCAATGTCACAATTATCCTTGAGATCTTCAGTGACCCAGTGGCCCAGATATTTAAACTTGTCCACCCTTCGCAGTGGTTCTCCACAAAGTGCGACAGTTGGAATAGACGAATATTTCAAACTGCCTGCTTTAAAAACCATTTGTTCGCTCTTTGTGACATTATATCTGAGCCCATGATTCACCGCATAGTTTTCGCATAATAGCGATCAGTCTCCTCAGAGTACCGACATCCGATCGTCAGCATAACTAATATTGTTAATGCAGACCCCGTCAATATGACATCCTATATTGGTGCTGCTGAGCTCAAGGATCAGCTGTTTCATGCATAGGTTGAAGAGCCGCGGAGAGCTGAGCCCCCCCTGCCTCACCCCGCACTCCAACCGATACACGTCCGAGTGCGAACCATCCACTTCACGCTATTGCGTACTACTGTACCAGTACTTAAATATTGACACTATTTCAGATGGTAACGTAGTTTCACGTTCTAGTTTACGCCACAAAATATCGTAATATACAACATCAAATGCCCTTGACAGATCCAGAAATCAAGCAAAAAGGAGACAGACTGCTTGAGGCACAAGATTGCAGTCTCAGTTGACAGCCCAACACTTTTGCTATGACAGTGGCTAGAGAAATGGGCCTGTAATTGGAAATGTCCGAGACATCCCCTGTTTTATTTTTCACAATAAGCACAACCATTAAAAAAAAAAAAAAAAAATTAATTCGAGCATCACTGAGTCATAAAATAAATAATTACACACACACAGTCACATTACATACACAACACAACATTACCAATTCAATTCAATTCAATTTACATAATTTAATTCATAAGTCAATCAGTAACAATATTAAAAAGAAAATAATCAAAATTAAATTAACAATTTACCCACCATAAATAAGGTTGTCGCATCAGCCCGCCACATGTCGCTTACAACAGTGGGAGATGATGGAGCAATCAAGCCTTACCGCGAGCGCGGCCAGCGTGCTGTTACCATTGTAAACATTACGTCATCCAGTAAGTAACCGTGACTAACGCACAGGTTGAAAAATAAAGCTAGCACACGCGGCAAGTGGCCAGGCCATCATGACTCGGGGATTTACCCCTCTCCATTTTCTTTATGATGGCTGACATTTCTTGTGCCGTAAAAACAATAGAAATGTCCCCAGAGTTAGCTCCAGCATCGAACACCTGCACAGGTCCAGTAAGAGGTGACTCAATCTGAAAATGACGCCGAAATGCATTGGCTATAATATCCGCGGGCTCGTGTACGTCCGCCACGCTCACAGGGGGACTCAACTTCGAATTTAAACTATTTGTTGATTTCCAAAATTATCCAAATTTCTTTTTATTGTGATGTTTAGCTAAAATATCCATTTTTATCTGCTGCTGGTTATCTTGACAATATTCCAAATTGGTCTTAAAGGTTTTTCTAGATTGACACATTTTATTGTAAACATAACCACTAGCAGGTTTGCCATAGAACAACCATGTTTGGTAACACAGTCGAGCCTCTATGTGAGCGTCACGAACATATTTGTTCCAACCAGGAATGTGTCTTTTGCTGTTATGACGCATCTGTTTACACAAATAAGTACGTTCGCACCTTCCTTTAAAATGCTTACCAAACTGCGATACATTGTATTTAGCATTAGAACACATTTTATGAGCATAATACCGAAAATCATCTGGAAAAACTATTAATTTTAATTTAGAATTACATAAATTTGAATATTCATTAATTTGATTGATATCTCCTTCACCCCATATACCTTATTGCGAGTATAGATTGGATTTACCAACTTAGGTATTATTAAATAAATATTACTTTCAATTAATAAAGGAATATGATCTGACAAATAGACTCCATACTAAACTAACGCGTCTACAACTAAATTTCGTGCTGCACTGCTCACCACACAATGATCAAGCCAGCGCAATGCACTGTTAGCGGTACTCTCAAACGTAAACTTGTCCTTCGGAAGTAGATCCTTATCAACACATGACCACGATTGCTCCCCACATTCAGTTAAAAATTCATTTGAAAATTCACTGCACCACCGATACCGTCGCAAACGCTGATTTCCTTCATAGGAGCGCAACTCCACCATACGGTCTTCCTATAAGAACAACAACAGACGTGTTGACGGCGGACTTAGCCGCATACGCGAAACCATCATCAATGCTACCGAGATAAGGCACATCATGGGGTAAAAGCCAAGTCTCCTGAAGTGCAATAACATCAGCGACACGGCACAACCTGCGAACACAATCAGCTGATCGAATAACATTCTTGCAATTGAATGTCGATAAGATTACATTCTTTTTTATGTACGGGATTATCATTAACAATATCTCAGACTTTTCCTTTCTTGAAATAATTCGCAGAATTTTTCACAAAACACGAATGTTGTAGGTACTGAAAAATAAAAACAAAGTTTTGTAGTTATCTACGTTTTTATGTTTTGGATTGTATATTTTCTAATTGTTGTGGATGGAAAAAATCGATCATCTAAAATTAATAGCACAAATCAATAATAGTAACTACACAATCTTGACCGTTTTGGCTGAGTAAAATGTTTCTACGAAAACATAAAAACATTTAACAACTTAATATCTACATCTACACAAAACATGGTGTAAGCAATACATCAGTAACCGATATTCAAAACATCTATCAGCAAACTATCCAACTGACCAACATTATCACTATATCCAAAAGCTATATTATAGTAAAATCTCTCCGAAATAATTTTGCTAATAAACCAGCTATCCATTATCATAGGGGTACAAAACCGAGCCTGCTTAGCACGTCCATTAGGAATAATTGGACCCGCCCGCCGCGCGCCGTCCCGTGACATGGGACATTGCACGTACTGCGTCCGGGGCGCGCTGGGCCGCGAGCGGGCTGCAAGCGGGCCGGGAGCGGGCCACACGCGGCCCGGGAGGACGGGACAAGCGATTAATGAAATTTCGAAACGTGGGACACTGTTGACATTAGTAGGTTGTCGTGCAAGCCACTTGATTGATATAATTTTCGAAGTCGCTTACGTTGCTGTGAGCGATAGAGGTGATTTGTCAGCCATGGTGGATATGTTTAGTTCACTGTAGTTGTGTCGCCTGATTCTGTTACCACGTTCGTTTTATACGAATTTGATGGAGCAGGTATGTCGTATCGTTTGTGTTCAGGTTTCGTTGCAGATTTGGGATTAAAAGTGTAACAGTGTGAATAAGGATGATAATGTTGATAAATTTATTTATCTAGTATTAATTTTAAATCACAAACTTTCACGCCTGCACAAAATGTTGTTTTAATGAAATATTGTCCAAGCAGTTTGTAAAAACGGATTAGGTAATATATTTAAAAAAAACATACGTAACATATGGTCTATATCTCATCATCTGCGAAGGGTAGGGCAGAGGCGTAAATAATAGCATATTCACAATTTACCAGTTAAGGTTAAGGGCCAAGTAACAGGGACGAGCCTATTGGCATAAATCGGGCACAAATCCAGATTCCGTAAGCTGCTACTGGGAATCCCTGATAGAAAAACTCAATAGCACTTTACTTGACCTTGTGATCACTTATAGTATTTCATAAAACATAATGAAGATATTTTGATTCGTTTTATATCTTCGTACAAAAAGTAAAGTCAAAAAAACTTCTAGTTACTTATTAGTTTTTTCCAGATGTGATCTGTGACCTGCGTAGGTTGTAAAAAATTCAGTTTTCCACGAAAATCTGTTCAAAACAAGTTCTAACTAAAAGTCATGACTTGCTAAAGGGCACTAAAATACCTACTTGAACTTCAATTATTTCACTTGAGTATTTTGCTTCTACAACTCAATATTGGTATACCGCGTAGGTGCCCTAGAAACGCCTATAACATCATTGCTGGTTTAACCAAGGTGAACAGTCGGATTCCGTTCGAAGCAAACAGTTTCTTTATTAAATCATAACATACTAGGTCTATATTTGTACGTATTTGATTTCTGTGTTCCATTTGACCTCCAAGTGGAACGATTGATACTGAACATTAATCATAGTGCCCGACTTACGGGGTCACTTCGTTCAGCCAATATTGAAATAGCGAACACAGATTTATGACTAAATACCATAATTTCATACTTTAATAGAAAATATGACAATTCCAACGAAGTTTACGATAAATTGTGAAATGCTGACGTGAATAAAAAAGGACAGAGTAGTGTATTCTTCTTAATAGCAGAGATAATGTTGTTTTAAAAGTGCAGTTTGTATGCATTTGTTTGAATAAAAATATTAGGATCAGTCACAAGTTATAATTTTGTTGTTTTTTATGGTCAATAACCAAAGCAAACACGTTTGATACAAATGATTTAATCGAATTACAACCGTTCATTCTCTTTTTTGAGTATTGAGTGTAATGTCGAGAAGAATTCTTTTTTTGTTGGCTCCAAAATATAAGCTGATTACCTGTAATTTTAATCCATCAGTACGGCTGAATCATCAGAAGCGTGTGGCTCATCGGAAGGCTTAAAGTCAACCAAAGGGCAAAGGAGAGGGCTATGCTCGGAGTTTCCTTGCGTGATCAAATCAGAAATGAGGACATCCGCAATAGAACCAAGGTTACCGACGTAGCCCGAAGAATTGCCAAACTTAAGTGGCAGTGGGCAGGGCACATTGCTCATCGAAAGGATGGCCGATGGGGCCGAAAAGTTCTGGAGTGGCGACCGCATTGGAAGGCCTCCTACTAGGTGGACCGATGATCTGGTGAAGTTGGCGGAGGCCTAAGTCCAGCAGTGGACGTCTTTCGGCTGAAATGATGATGATGATGACGTACGGCTGTAAACACAAACCCTCTTTGAAAAATTTCCAAGTAGCTGATTACTTATGAAAATAAGATTACATTTAAGTTATTGTCAATTGCCGCTCTGATTTTATTTTCGTAAATTACTACACAGATGTGGTTAAATGTTGCATTATTTATTCACTGTAATTACTGTGATCGATGCTCGTAACTGCTTTGATAACATAAGTTTAGTGGTAGTACTAATACCAATATAAAACCAACTAACACAAAGTGAATATAATACAACAAAAAATAACATATGTCAGTGCTAATGCCTACTTTTCAAATCCAGCATTATCAAAAACGTGATTTTCATTTCTTTGAGCAGCCTAAATAGATCATCCGGCCTTTTATGCGAGCTTTATCCGACCATTAGGTGACCGGGTTTTCAGTCAAGGAAAGCCCTTTGAAAATATTATAACTCACGCAAGGAAACATGTGATATAGCTGGATATGCATACAGGCGGAGTATTATATAGCAGGCGGTACGCAATCAGCGTGCGAAGTGGTAAACCTTTTTTATATTTGGCAAGCGTACGTGCCGGACGGGCACAAGCGTAGGGACGCGTGCCACCCGCGTCGTCTGCCCAATCTGCCGCCGTACTGACACTTTGTTTTGACATGCAATACATGTATTTATTGCATGCGGAGGATATAACGCTGGACCGCCATTCCAGGTGCTGATACTGATTGTGGTGATTTCATTTGAGCCGCATCGGTGGAGGAAAACATGATTTATTGCTTCACAGTTTGGTGTTTGTAGCAACGTAATACTAGTTACTACAGCAGCAGACTTATAAATTAGTATCCCACGGGGTTTCCCGCTGTTCTATTACCATAGGACAGTAAAACTTATCAGCGATCCTGAAAAGAATATAAACTATGTTATGAATTGAACTTATTCATAAGTATTATTTATGTTCTATTCTTCCTAGAATCCGTCTGCCGCATCCGAAACTCACACTCGTTATAAAAGTTGATAGCGGCGACATAATTACATCTGATTCAATATTCATGCCGCCACGTTCCGAAGCCAGTTGGAAAACATCATCGCACACAAAAACTTTAAAGTGTAATTATTGTTTAAAACGTTGTGTTTGTTGTTCATTGCTAAGTAGTTAAAAGTTATACTTTGTCGACGACAGTTATAAAATTCTATGTAAAACTTGACAAAAGGTTATTAAATAATTTCCCGACCACTTCAGAGGCGTTCCGTTCTAATAATTATGGAGACTGTTTGCTGGCAAAAGTAAATTAATATTAACATTTGTCGTACTGTTAGAATTATTTCCTTCACCGATACAGAAGTTTAATGGAGTCAGAAAATGTTACCAACGCCAACGTTTAACTTGAAGGTTTCGTGCAAGGGCCAAAGGGCTCCTAACTTTTGTGTGGTTATTAAATTGTTTTATCACAACTACAAAAACAATGGAAAGTTATAATCACAACTTTGATTAAAGTCGTGAATGTATTTTTATTTTTGATTTGAATATAATTTTTACTAATGTAACAATAATACAGGGTGTAGGGGACAGCCCTCCACAAACTGATGGGGTGAATTCAGTATACATATATCATACGAAGATGACCGGTACAAGAAATTATTTCATTAATGTTATGGGAATCCAATAAATTTGATTTGTTATATTTCCTCATACGCAATGTATCGTTACCGTGGCAAATCGCACGTAGTGAAAGGCAAGCGCGACGACGAGTTCGATGAACTCTGAAGCTAGGTAGGAAGTGAACAGCTAACTTCACGCGTCGTTCGTTAGAGTAGTTCAACATTCATTGTTGGATTTTTTATTTATGCCGTATTATTTACATAAATGGAGTGCTGCGTACAGGGAATGTAATATTACATTGAAATAAAGGAATAGTAACTGAAAAAAAGAAGGCTTATGTTTAACTTACCACCAGATATAGTAATATATAACAGACAAAAATAGTAAATGATCACCAAAATTAAACCCGCATTTTAATGTAAAATTATAACCAAAGTTTTAACATCTCGCTATCCTATTTAAACAAAATGACTCCAAATAAATAATTGTTAACCCAAAAGTAGTAAATGATCACCAAAATTAAAACAGCATTTTAATGTAAAATTATAACCAAAGTTTTTACATCTTGCTTTCCTATTTAAGCAAACTGACTCCAAAAAAATCATTGTTAATCCAAAAATTTATTTTGATTCTTTTGGTTTAAAGTAACCTAACCTAACCTAAAGTCGGGGTGCCCCAAGTCCCGAGTTTGCTTCGCTTGCTATTGATTCCTAAGTATTTGTTGTTCCGTTAATTAAAATTACCGTTGTGCTATTTAATATATATAAAGTTGCGCTTGCGTTGCGGTGGGAGGGGATTGCAAGCCGGAGACATAACTTAATATGGCATCATTATACTTTATTTGGTAAAAAGCCTACAATTTATGGCAATCACAGTGGTTTATTTAGGCAGAAATAGCGTATTAATTTGCTTACTAAGATTTGGTGATCATTTACTACATTTGGTGTTCGAATACAATTTGAAGTGCAGTCGTGACTAAAATAGCTAGTACTATTGTAATTTTAGACTTTATTTTTCTGGTGTCAAGTATATATTTTTGGTAAAATAACTAAGGGTATCAAAGCTTTTTATGGCGGTCATAATATTTAATCCCAAAAAAGAATATGATTCAAAATAAGGAGCTGAATGCACCGTGTCAGTTTGTGGAGGGCTGTCCCTTACCCTGTTTATGGGTCAATATCAACAAAGTTCATTTATTGACAATTTTGGTGGGTAAATTTTTTCTTCAAACTATATTCAGGTTTGCAGCGCTTATGTGCGAGTGCATCGTGCACGTATACCTTTATATATACGAGTATGTCTGTGGCTTGGAATTTGCCTGTTCTGTTTTTTTTTCTTTTGTTTTCTTGTGCAACCCAAAATTTACTACACTGACTCACCACTCTCATCACTTTCTTCCCTCACCTAGCTTAATCTTATTTTATGTCTGTATTTGTTATTGTTACCAGTGTCACTCTCTAACACACTAAAATACTTATCACATTTTTTATTATTTTCTTTATAAAAAGTTTTGATAAGAACTCATAACTACACATTTCATTACTTACTCGCTATCTATTTATTTGTATTATATATTTATTTATATAGGTATATTATTTTTGAAACTTTTGTTCCGTCACTTACCCCCCAAAGGTTCATTGGAAGACCAGCGTCAGACAGCATCACCTGTCTGGCATGAATGCTGAAATGGACCTTTTTGGCGTAGCCGTAAGGCACACAGCACATGTACCTATTTTCTCAATTTTTTGAATTTTTTTAAAACTGTCATTTTTTATTTTGTATTTTTTTTAAATAATATGTGTCTTGATGAACTGACGTCAAATAAACTTTATTCTTTCTTTCTTTTCTTTCTTTAGTTTTCGTGAAAAATAAGGATCTGGTATAAGAATAGAAAGTCCAAGCTTGAAGGATCTTCAAGAGGTCTCAGAATATCTCCATAACTTTTTGAGATATATTTTAGTTCAAAGTCGAGTGTGGCCGGGCACGCCGCAATCGCGGCGGTAAGACCCCTCTTGGAGGAGTGGCTGGATAGGCGTCACGGCGTCCTGATCTACTGCATGACGCAGGTCCTCACCGGACACGGAAGTTTCGGGAGGCGTCTGTGTCTGATGGGGAAGGAGGAAACGCCTGGGTGTCACCACTGCGAGTTCTGTTTTTTTTTGTATTATTTTTGTTTTTATAAAATATTTTGTGCGCTTCTGGCACGTGCCAAATAAATGTATTTTCTTTCTTTCTTTCGCTGTCCGACCATGGACCATGCCCGGGTCAACGGCACGTTGTGTTCCACGCGCGCTTCAAAGAGTGTCAGCATAATGACGGGGCCCCCTCTAGATGGCCAAAGCCTGCCGGGGTCGCGGGACTTATAGAATTACCGTGACCCTGGAACATAAAGGACTATTGAAGGACACCGTGGATTTTAGTCAGTACAAGTCTGACAGTCCCTCCCGCTCTGCCCTGGGTGGGAGGACTCATTTGATGATTTTACCACGATAAAAAAAAAGGTGAATATCAAATCAGCAAATTTTACGTGTCCACGTTGAGATAAGTCCCGCGACCCCGGCAGGCTTTGGCCCTCTAGAGGGGGGCCCCGTCATTACGCTGACACTCTTTGAGGCGCACGTGGAACACAACGCGCCGTCGACCCGGGCATGGTCCATGGTCGGACAGCGAGTCGCCCATTACTCGCCGCCCGCATGCCCGCGCCTGCGGTGGCCGGAGATCGTCTGCCAACGTCCGGCGCCGTGGGCGTCTACCACTGCGGCTGGGGTGGAGGGAGGACGCTGTCCTCTCCCTCACGCGGCCCGCCTCCTCCTTCGCGAGCATGACTGCTTCGCACAAGGAGGCGACCGCTTCCCACCCCGTCTCGCGCCGCAGCATGGCCTCGACCAATGCCGGGTGCGAGAGGTCTCCGCCTATCGCCGCCGTGAGGACACGGCGTTGCTCTGCCCAAGCGGGGCAGCCCTGCACCGTATGATCCACCGTGTCCTCCGGGTGGTCCTCGCAGTGGTGACACCCAGGCGTTTCCTCCTTCCCTATCTGACACAAGTACCTCCCGAAACTTCCGTGTTACCGACGCGATTGCGGCGTGCCCGTGATATTCACCCTTATACATTTATAAATTAAAATAGCCTAAATAAATTTTAAAAATGGCGTCAAAATACTCCTCCTTAACGTTTTTAACTGGTAATGTCCCTAAGAGACTGGCGGCGTTGCCACGTGGTATGGCAACGCTAAGCCTTTGGGTTAGGTATTTTTTTAAAATATGATTTATAAGTAGAAAGCCAGACTTGCATATACCAAAGCCAAACTGTAGAAATCAAGTAGCAACTTATGCTTGTAAAACTTGTTTAGATTTTGTCGTCATTAAAGCCAACTCCCCACGGAAGCTGCTTAGAGTTACTTTAAAAATATCGCTTTTCAAAAAAACGAGGATAATTTTATCAGGTACTTGATCAATAATTTTGTTTTTATTGTCCATATTGACGTCGAGTTCGACAAGCACCTCCATTATTTACCCCCGAGCATTGATTAAAAACAATACCAATCTATCGTAATCATTTCAGTAAAAACAAACTGTATTTTGTTACAATTCATTCCCGATATCGTGCGATCGTTTTAAGCCGATACGATTAATAGATAAAGAAATATCGGCAAATATTGCCGCCGGCCACAGGCCACCCGACAGTTGGACACAATCGAGCCTCGGCTCGCAAAAATTGTGTAGTTGAAATAAATTGGACATTTTATTTTTACTGCTACATCGAATATGACAAATAATGTATTAATTTCTCATTGCGGTCGTTGTAATGCGTCGCGTTTCTCGGCAATTAGGGAATATTTATAATCAGTTTTGATTTCGATTTCGAGTTGTTAATAAGATTTTAAATCAGGTTTGTAATTAATGTTGATGAAAAACAACTTATTTGTTTTAATGAAATATTGCGTTCATGAAGTATTATGTAAAGCAAAGCATACAATTCCAACAAGGGCCGATGTAGTTGGCGCTGGCATTGATGTTTTTTTATTATGAACTGAAAGTCTTTGTGATCCTCTTCTATTTCAAAATGGACAATATAAAACTTAAGCTCGCAATCCAAACTAGGCACGTTCATCATTCCTAATTGAAGACGAACCAAACCCACAATATTGGCAACAAACAAAGCGTCGTGGGCTCATAGATCATTACAGCGCGGCAGCGGCCGGTAAAACTGTTAATTTATGTATTCCGTGCGGATGATCGCTGACGACTGCTAATTGACTCGGATGTCGGTGAATAATACCTGCTCTAGGTAATAATCACCTTAATAAATAAATACCACTGACGGTAAATGCTCTCTTTGTAACTATTTGTTGATTTGCGTTGTTAGTCTCGCATATGAATTAAAAGTCGTGGAAAATTATGTTTTTGTAACAAAGATTGAAAGTTTTCATCCTTTTGTGTATCAGCTTAGGCTCTGCTAAAAAAACATAAGCTTTATTAAATGAACCTCCCATGTCACGATGTTGTCTTCTAAGCCAAGTATTTAGAGCCATAAAAGGGCGATAAAGTCGGCTCTTGTCCAGTAAATTCTTCCTGAAGAGACCGGAACGATATAAAAGTGCGTTTAATTACACTCCACTGACACGTAACCACCATTATTAACACTAAGGAGCTCATACAGATAAACGGGACATTCATCCGCACGCCGCCGCTACAAGCACACCGCACTCGGGCGCCGCGCCACGCGCCTCTTACATTGTTCCTCCTCCAATTGTAACACGCGCTAGGATGCTCACACAACGAGCAATGTGGTTTGTTTAAAACAATAGAGTAGAATGTCGAGCGACGTGTAAGTAGCGTCTTCATGAAACTCCAGCTGGGAAACTAACAATATAATGTCGTCCGTACTTGTGCGTGTGGGCTCCATTACTCGCCGCGCCCCGGTGTCGGTGACGAACGTTAGATGCGAGAGCGCAAGGGATGACGTGTTAGGCGTACAGTTGGAAGTTTTAGTGCGGGACCCGGAAACGGGCACGTCTCCCGGTTGTGGTAAATGGTTTCGTGGAGGACGCTCGTACAGTGAAGTTCTCTAGCTTTTATGTATGCCTTTAGATCCCGAAACCCAAGAGCTGCGCTATAACACTGTTAAATATGCTGGACTTAAAAAAAATAAAGGCTTTGTAGATTCCCAGCTGCTTGTTAACTTTTTATTTTGTTCTACATTTTTTGTGTAGTAAGCAACGACTTATTGTCGGGCCTACGCTGTCCCCCCATACTTAAGTACAAATGCTGTATCCATAATAATATTGTAATACCAAATGAAATGTTTGAAAAGAGTAACCATGAAGTTTCTTGCCGGTTCTTCTCCATAGGAAACGACCAACCCGAACCGTGCACCTTTTTGTCGACGTTTTATGAGTGCCCATCGAGGCCTATGTGAAATAAAATATTTTGATTTTGATTTTTTTGAAATTTGTACGCATTGTCAAGTGCGGCAAGCTTGGTAGTTTTACTATTAGTTGACTGAGTAAACCTTGTGGGTACAGAGGATGTTCTAAAAATATTTTGTTGGTAGTTCAACATTATCATTTGCTTTTATAATATACAAGTTAGTAACGGCTCAAGATCCTTAAACTTCCCAATTTATATACTTACATATAAAAAGCCACACCATGCTCAAACTATACCGACGCTAAGAAACTCAAATACGATGAGAATCAACTTCTTTTCAAATTACAATAATCGATTCCCGTTCATCGCTAACCTGAAATGCAATCGGAATAGCTGCACAAACACAGTGTGCACGCGACTGATATCATAATCGAGAAACGAGCGAGTTCAACGAAACGATTTTCGAATGAACTTCACTTATCGGGTGCATCTCCATT
Organism: Noctua comes; assembly: GCA_963082995.1. NCBI lineage: Eukaryota > Metazoa > Arthropoda > Insecta > Lepidoptera > Noctuidae > Noctua > Noctua comes. The sequence goes on from OY720272.1 coordinate 18,716,729, forward strand.
TCCGTGAAACCTGTTCCCAACTGAAACTCAGTATATAACAAGTTGTGGTTCTATTGGTGGAGTCTATTGGGAGTTGAATGGTAACGTTATACAGGGAAAATGTTTTTGCACTCTGTAAACTAAAAGTTTGGAGGCTTATGTATGAAATGTGCTTTCTATCGACGCAAAAATAAATTAGTTGAGGTAGTAGCACATTGCCACTTGTCTAGGTGGCTTCAGACTTGAGAGTTTCAAGACTAGTTCCCACTCCAGATGATACTGAAGTCCACCTGAATCCTCCTAGTATTGGGATAAGTTTGAGATGGTTGAAAACCAACCATAGATATTATATACCACAAATTAACCAACAAATTCACACACATGTAACCCCACCCGTGTAATCTCCACCAAAATTCGAAGACGTTTAGGGTTGCCACCGAAACTAAAGTCTTAAGTCGTGTGGGGGACGTAGCGGGGCGAGGTTTGACAAATGGCCGCCTTGTCCGCGCCAGAACGTACTATTGTCTCGGGATATGACGGAGCTTTGTGCCGCCTTCACCCCCATTACGACCACCGATCCGCGATACACTGCCAGACTTACCAGCGAAGTAAATGTGACATCATTTGCGTACCGTTTTGTATGCATTTGTCAGGGTAATGATGTTTTGGTTTGAAGAGGACCTGCGTAGATTTTAGGTTGGTTATTATATTTGAGCTTAAAAAGTAAAGCGCAAAATACAACGTATCTGGCCTCGTACGTCGTTGTCGTCGTCTGGTCTTGCCTCGTTGACGTTGGAATAGTATTCGCAAGCGGTTCTGCTGAGCAGGATGTCCTGGGATGTGATGGGTTCGATTCCGGTCGGTCAAAGTGTTACTGAATTATACCGTCAGGGATTCTTCAGTAACAGCCCGGAGTTTGTGCCTGGTGGATAACATTAGGCTCGCCCCCTATTACGTGGGACCCAAAGATAAGTGGTGAAATGTGAATATACGACTGACCGTCCTTTCGGGGAAGACGACTGCGTTGTTGTGTTATGTTACCTATCTATACCACACTAAAACGTGTTTCGTTCTGTTCATGAACCCTAACTTTGATCTGTGTATCGTTCTTTTAAGATTAATGTCCGTAGTTGGAATTACACACTACCTTTTTGAATAAAAGCCAGATTTGAAAAGAAATTGGCACTCAACTTTTATTATTTGGCAAGGTGTGATGATATAAATGCAACCTTATAATAAAAAGATGGACATAAAAACACAAACAAGAAGCCAACAAACTGGACAAACAACCAGCAGCTCATGCGGTAATTAATAGCGAAATATAATACACACGGACAGAGACAGACGGACGCATAACTAACGGGACGCATGGATGCCTGATTAGGAGCGGCATTTGTATTGCACAGATATTTGATGTGAATTTCACCGGTTTAATGGAATGGTAAGTGACTGAATATTGAACAGGTCAATTAAGCTAGTAGGTACTTGGAGAGATCTAGCGACCTGCGAGGGTAGATTTTCTTCAACCGATATAATATTATTATGTAACTAAGTAAGTATTCCGTTTGTAATAACAAAATATCTACTGTACTACAAGGATTTGTTGCCGCTCGAATGTGACACTTAAGAGAAGGGTGCTTTGGGACTGTTGGTAATCATTTGTTACACATTGATTTGTGAAATATAGAAAAAGCAAGATGAGATGATGAAAGCATAATACATAAGATACACCAGCAACAAGAGACACACGAGATACCAAAATTACATTGTATTTTTTCGTCGCACAAATTAGATCCCTCGTTTTCTACAGCGTATATCAGAAAGTTGTTCAATTTGGTGGTCTGCACCTCACCCTTAACTACGACCACTCCTCTAGAGCCGATGAAATCTAAATAATTCGCCACAAATATCTTAAACCATTTTCAAACAGCTCCATATGCGACTGTTTCCACAAAACCACAAAGTACACATATTTAACAGTGTCTGCTCGAATCATATGCAGTATATTCCAGCAGCCCCATCGCGTAGGCGGTGGGCACACAAGCGGTGGCACACGCGGCGTCCACAACCGCCATCAACAGATTGTTGCGCAACAATGTTTAGACGAATTTTAGCCACGAGCCACGAGCCACTGCGCCGTTTCGCTAATGAAATATAGCCACGTTTTGACTGTGGCGGCGCAAGCGATCGAGTACGAAACAAATGTTTTATATGGGTCAGGCTTAATTTGCGAACATGTTTGGTTTTATTAGGAGTTTTACAGTTGGTTAAGATTAAAGGAAAAGTTACAGAAAACTTCTGCATTAATTCTTCAATCGTGTCTGTAAGAGTTATACGAAAGTAACTTCTGATGTGGTAAAAACTTAAAGTGGCGGCGAGATTGAAACCGAGACTTATTGGCGGTTTCTGATAATTGTTTGTTTTGTGAATTCGAAGTTAAGAACCTTTAAAACTCTACTTGAGCAGTATAGGTGCCTCACGTCCCAGCCGCCGCGGGAGACGCCCCGGGCGTCGGCGGACACGTGGTGGCGGGGGCACCGTAGGCGCGGGCCTGTGGACGGCGAGTAATGGGCTAGCTCGCCATCCGTCGACGGCGCATTCGTGTTCCACGCGCGCCTCAAAGAGATGTCAGCACACAGGAAGGGGTCCGCAAGGGCTGATGCCTGCCGGGGCTGTGGCACTGTTCGAAAGAGATACCGCGGCCCTGGAACACAAAGGGCCAAGAAAGAACATGGATGGGTTTTTTGTCAGTACAAGTCTGACTCTCCCTTCCACTCCGCCCAGAGCGGGGGGTCATTTGAGGATTGATGAAACTGACTTAAATGTCGTTGTTCACAGGGGATTTTGAAAGCGCCCAACAACAAAATATATTCATCGTAAGGCACTAAAAGCCATCGCCTCCACAGTTCGGCGTTACAATAAACACGAGCGAAGCATTCACTCACGTAGCCATCCAAAAATCTGTAGTTTATGCGGCCGTATACAGGGTGTTCAATGTTGGGGCTCGCCGGCCGGGCGTATATCGTGACCGTCATAAACAGGGGTGTCGCGAACTTTGGAAGTTAGGATAAAGGTGGGTGCTATATACCTGCTAGCTGGGTCAGCCGTGAGACTAACATGGGCACATAATACGGATAGTGTTTTGAAGCCTTTGTTGAGCTTGGGTCACAACTAAACTGTTTTGTGTCTTCTGACAAATTGAGAATTGACTTTATCGGACTATCCAAGAACCGTAATACCAATTGTAAGTATATTTGGGGTAAATTAATGATGTTGATAAATATCCAACAAGGAAGAAGGTAATAATGTCTACCTTATTCATAACCAGAGAGTAGAACTTTCTTACTCTCTGCCTAAAAAATTATATTCAAGAGCTATTGTCGTCCAAATACCAAAACAACGCACAAAAACGGTCCAACTGAATTTGACCTGTACCTTTAGGTATAGGTACAGGTCAAATTCAGTTTCTTTGCTTTTCAAGAAGAAGCAACTACAAGCAAAACAACGCTCAGAAGCACTTGGTTAGATGACAGAAATACCGCCACTCGCTTGTAACTCGACACCAAGAGACGCGAGACGCGAGGTGACTACCTGCAGTAATTACCTGCGTGCGCTCCGCTAAGTACGGCAGGTGGTGCTAATTGCCCCAGGTAACTTACTATGTCTCTATCTTGACTCCTAGCTACCGTTAATACTGAGAAACATCTATTACTTTGCTAACGTTTGGAAGTAAATTATAAACGAATACCCCTAATTTAAAGAACAAAAAGAATCCAAAGCATTTTCATCACAACGGCGTACCTTTTGTGACATTTCCTCGTCCAAACCCGAATTGTTCTCAGAATTTCATTTCGCGGAATATCGAGAACGATTGCTTTTATGACGGTAACAACAGAAACCGAATGATCGCTCCGACCCACAGATCCCGCGAAGCGCACACACGGGAAAAAATACATCGCCATCGGTCCGTAAAAAAGAGGGAAAATACTCCGTAGCTTTAGCAATAAAAACCCCGCTAATACCAAAACTGGCACAATAATAATAATTTGCATGTGAAGAAAACGCCCTCCCTAAGCGAATTTATTCTCTTTTTCAGCGCGAAAGTGGGAAATTCACACGCCTCCAACGACGGCCCGACTCCAACGAGTCGTCTTTTATTACGGACGCCAACGAACTAGTAAAACTGGGCTCGCTTTTATTTCTGGACAATAATGTCACAGAATACAGATGTCAGTTTTGACGCGAGGACTCGTGAGCTCGTAGCGCGATACGCTAGTTTGTAAACATGAGGAATTTAGACTTTTCATCCGTGGAATCCCTTCTAATTTTGAATGATATTTCGGGTTGGAAATCACTTTTGATATTCACAATAAATTCAATTCGCATGCTAATGCATGTAATGGATTTAAGACTTCAAAAAAAGGGGTTCATCAATCACAAAACCCGAATTAGCACAAATAAAGTTCAAAAAAAGCTGCTAATTTCATTTCTACGACTTTACGGTGAAATTAGACTTAATAGCCGTACGCAAAACGTTTCCACTAACATTCTAGCTAACTTATAGCCACTTTCTTTTTTTCGATTACATTTCGATCAGACTTCATCCTTTTCTTACCAGAAACTTGGTCTTCCTTCGACTTTCCTGGGTCCTCATTTTCTTTAATTGCCTCAAATTGTTTGGTATTTTGAACTCTATTTTCTCTGTTATAAATTTCTCGGGAATTTTCTTTTATAGTGTTATCGTCGTCGGTTCCATTGCCTCGCTCCTATCTTCACACATCTTGGTTCGCGTTTTACTTTCAATTTTCGCAATGATTCAGCTCCCCCGTTTATTTCCTCGCCCTATGAGCTCGGTATTGGAACTATTTTTTGGCTGGTTTCGTCAGGATGTGACGTGTGTTGTGTAACGGAGTCGCTACTTTCGCTACTGTGGAAGTGCGGATGTATGTCTGTTTGTACACGTCACCGTGAGACGATGACAAAGTGAGCTCAACGCAAGAGTTGTTATTATCCTCTCGCTTGCTTTCGATTGCGAAAAAACCGTCGAACTTTGGACAGAAATTATGATTTCATGAAAACTGTAACTTTAATGCCTTTAAAGAAGTTACTAATAGTCTGTGCCGTCTTAATGAAGTTAATAAATAAGAAATCAAACAAGACTTTGGTGTAATTTATAAGTGTACGAGTAATACTAGTTTATAGTAACTCGTAAATAAGAGTTGTAAGAATGTGTTCTATTAAACATTTAACAATTGTTTTATTTCCCGTGCTGCATTAACTCTACGATTTAACTGAAGTTCCGAGCAAGTACAACATGTACTGAGTTGATTGCTGAAATTCTTTTAAGTACTTTCTATAATCTTTTTATTTAAATATGTAGGTACTTGTTGTTATTACGACGCTTTTATACTTTTTATAAAAAAGGCAAAATGAGTAGATATTCTAGTGTTGTATTATTACAGTACATTATAACGGAAGTAAAAACAACCTTAAGGTAACCCGCAAGATTCAAATTTTCTTTAGTTTTTTGCAATTTGCAGCACAATGTCAGGCTGTATGTTAAACAAAATATAATTCGCGACCGTAACACAGACAGAGTAATAATCATTCAAATCACCAATACAACCCTCTAAGTTAATTTCATTCCCTTGGATGACTTTTTCATGAAATAGTCATTGAATGGGGATTAAAGTAGGCTGGCGAGATTCCATGTATTTTGGGACCAACTCTTAGAGGTAGCATTCATTATGGCAACTTTTAAATAGTTGTAAAACGACTAAAGACTAACAGAAAAGCAAATGGAAAGTAAGTCGAACAAGTTGGGAGAAAACAGATATACGTCTTTATACAAGATAACCTAAAAATCTCACGATTAAGGTTTTTAACTGTGAATGTCTGCTTATTTATTTAAAATGAATCAATAAATAATAATTTTTAGGATGAATCATAAAGGAAGATTCGAATAAACTATTCTTAGATAATTCCCTTTCCAACCTACCCGGTCCGAGTAAAAGGGTTTAAAAAGGCATGGCGCGTTGTACACGGCCTCTTTGGATGATGCTCTCTGCTTTTTGGTTCTCTTTGGTTTTTGGTAGTAGGTAACTGAAAGGTGCCAGCGGATGTAATAATTTTGGTTCGGGTCGTGTTATATTATTCTGATGTACTTATTATTTACTTGTCTTAAGCCAAAACCCGAATTTTTTGCCTGTACCTAATTGATGAATCATAAAATTGCCAGACTGCGGCTAGAGACTATACTGATAAGCGAATTATGGTCAAGTAAAACGATTCTTACTACGCTGAAAGAAGATATCCTTTTACATAAATTATAACAGCCAGAGCTCACTAGCTATATACGAGTACAGCTATTGAAAGGCTGGGTTTGTTGAATAAAAAATGTGTAATGTGACGTAATAAATCTCGTTTATTGGTTTTTTTACATGTTTTTTTTTTATATTTTTCAACAGTGTTATAGAAAAAATATTATCTTATTAAAAGATTATCTAAAAAGGAAGCTGGTGCAGCGATACAGCTCTGGTGTCTGGCAGACCCCATATACCATAATATGCTCATAACATGAGAGCAACAACCCGCTGTCCGTGTCCCAACAGAACAGTGACAACAATAGCCTAATACACCACTTCGCCCCTGTAGCCTTCTATCTACTACGATATACGTTTAATAGGACTTGCTTCCTATGTGCACAGATTTAATTCTGGCACGTAAAATAAATGGGTGGTTGCCATGAAATATAGGATAGGTAATAGGTACAGGATGTATTTCTACTGAACTTGGGGAGTGTGCAAAATCAGCAGAACTTCTGTAAGCACTATCCACCATTTCAATATCCATAATTTGCTCTCTGTTCAGAAGGTACAGGGTGTGTACTTTCCTCTGTACTTGTTGTGGGTACAACATTAGGGGAACTCCTCTGAGCGCGTTGAAAAACACTGGAATAGATCATCACAAATCTTACAGTGACAGTAGTGACGGGACTCAATTGATCACCATTGATAACGTTCCTTTATAAGATATACTACGAAATCACCATTGTTTCATTTTTATTACATGATTTTGCCTTGTTAATTGGCGTTTTAATATCAAGTTTACATGTTGTTTATAAATATTGTACATTATAGAATGTATAAAAACCAAGAAAAAGAGCCATTTATAGTAAGAAAACCCTTGAGCAAAAACACATGTCATTGGATTGGAACGTAATCGGAAAAAAAAGTTGCGTTTTGTAATTGCACGATTACTTAATTTTGAGTAAATTAAAATATTTATAACTTTTGATTCCCGTGTCCTAAAAATTCAATATTTTTTAAAAAAATACCTCATATAATTGTAGTTATAATTATTTTATATTTACACTTGCATGGAGCTTCGTTAATTTTTAGATTCTTTGGGTCCACTTTCGCCGCCCTTCTTTACTCGAAACACACGACTTGAACAAAATATTAATTTCGCGGGCTACCCTGGCGCTTTCACTTGAACGAAGCCGAGAAGCACTTATTCTTCCCGTCATTGCGATCATTCTTTTGTACAGGAAAAGTTCAGGCCAAAGTTACACACATTTTCTTTCACACGTTTTTTTTAAATACATATTTTTAATTTTATATCTCTTTTAATTCTTCGGCGAACCCTGTACTATTCAATGCATCGGTCAGCATAATATTTTGAATGCGTTACATTAAGGGCTATCGTAAACCGTGATTTTCACACCAAAATATAGACTTTTCCCAGAAATATTTTTTTCGAACTGTTAGGTACTTAGTTTAAAGAATATGCGTGGTTGGCGGCTTTTTGATGGGTTCTTTGACACTATACAACATTATTTTTGGTATATGCGAAACCTGAATATAGTTTGTTCAGAATAAGTAACTGAATCGATTTCAATATTTTTTAAACCATGTTATATTTTTTCCCAAAAATATTTAAAAAAGTTAAAAGTTGAACACCGAGCGACTTTAAGTACCTTTCGCAATAATTTAGGTACCTACTGCAAAATTATTATTATCAATGAGCTCAAGACGACGCTGGAGGCGCACGCTGCGTTGTGACCACGTTTTTGTGCGGACAACTAGATAACAGAACAAGGTTATAACTTTGTGATTTTTCATGATACAGTTTTGAAATTTTGTACATAGATTCTTTACATAAAAATACTAGACACGTGTTTCTGGTTTAGCATATATTAAAAACTAATGTTGTATAAGCACTACTTTTAGTGACTTGGGTAACCGCCGAATATCAAGAAACATAAACAAATATCTTCACAAAACTCTAACCAAACTTACTCCATCAAAATTAACCTCAAGAACAAAACACACGCGTAATACGGCCTGAGTTATGTCGTGTTAGTAATACAATAAAACTCGAAACTATCGCGGTGCTATAAACCGATCCGTCACCACATAGGGAGGACCTGACGACTGACAGCCCACCTGATGCTTCACCATTATTCAAATACGCAATATATGAACGTCAGAGAAACATAAAACCTTCTTTATATTATCAGTATGGATTACCAGCTGTGTATGTCTACCTCGTTAGTCTAGCGGTGGCAATAGCAGGCTACTGGTGGGCAGGAGGGCTCGGGTTCGTTTGTCAAGTCGGGCAAAGTGTTATTGGGTTTTCCCATCAGGAATTCCGCAATAGTAGCCACGGAGTCTGGATTTGTGCCCAGTGGATACTCGCCCCCTGTGACATGAGTAACTCTGACGGTTCGGCAATTATGTAAAGTATGTAACATACATACAAAAAGCTATGAACTCTATTACTTTCTTTGTAGTAAAATGTAATACGTGTATACCTGCCTTGTGCTTCGTGAGTTCATGTACTTGTTGCAAGAATAATGTAGACTTTCTTGTACCTAAACTGTTTTGGTCGCAGATATTGGTTTTTGAGACAAAAAGCTATCTGTTTTCACTTTTGAACTTTTTAAATAACTAATCGATTTCATAATTATATTCATTTCAATCTAATCTAGCCGTAAAATGAGTGCTAGATTAGATCTAAGACTATTTACGACTACTATATATGTTATAACAATTTTAAATAATTATTAAAATATCACAACAGAGAACAGTAAGTTACCATAATTATGAGAAGAACTAAAAAAATAAATGATGTTCAAAAATAGCTGAACAAACGTTCACCCTATTCATGAATACACGAGTAACTCCTACAACAGACTCACAACTACTCGACATCTCCACAAACTCACACATTCAATCTCACTGTATTATTATAATTCACCGACAATTTGCTACAGCCATCCAAAATGAATTTGTCTTTCTGCACACGCTATTCAAAACGGCACTCAAGTAAATGAAAACGTAATGATCCCTACAAACGAGAGACGCTTCGTAACTTGTTGAACAATAAGTTGCCAACCCACTGCGGCGACTGTTCGGCAGACAGACAGATAAACAACAGTGACATATACCATATTAAGTACGCCAATGATACATTTCGTTATGAGTTCTTGCTATTTTTATGTCTTTATACACGGATAGTGGTTCCACACGCGATGTGGGCCCACATATTTTCATTGAAATGTCATCTTCGATGTATTCCAGATTTATTTATGTGTTCCAAATATTTTTATTGTCTTTATCGAGTTGTGTAGAGGAGTTTGTGAATGGATGTAGATCGAAGGATTTTAATGAAGCCATTCAAACATACGTCTAAAATAGCAAAATGTAGATGTCGTACACAATATTGATGAACATACGAATAAAGGTAACGTTTTTCATAACACAACACAAATGAACAACACACAGCGAAGCCAGGTGGGCCGCTGCAGGTAGAACTTGGGCCAGTGGGGGTATTCCGATAAAGCTGAGTGCGACTCAGTCTCATCCCAAAACATGGCCCACCTCCTGATCTGCGTTTTGTGCAACTCCACTTTTTGATAGTCATTTTCTCTTCCTCTTTCTTCTGATCTTGCTATGGTGTGTTCTGGCGGCATTATCAGTGTTTCATTTTGTCGCAACCCTTTTCTGGCACGGCGATTCGTTGCAATGCCTCCTCATCATCGTTTACTTGGGAAATTTGAATGTAGCGTCATAACACCTGAGCTCTCGATTGTGTGACATTCTTTTACCGAGTGACGTTTGCCTACGCTGTTGATTTTATTTATATATTTATTTATTTACAAACTTGATGAATGTACCAGCGCAAATAAAGGTAAAAGTTTATTCTCCCGCGCCGGAATTGTTCGCCAGAATTTATGAAAGATAGTCGAAACACTAAAGCGGAATAGGCAAAGCGTAACCGTAAAGGTTCAGTCGTTAATAAAGCTTCCTGATATTACGAATGTATAATTGGACCCGCAGTTACAACATCTAAAATTTGAACTAAAGATATAAAATGTCTCCCTTCAAGGGTCCAAGGACACGATGGCACTAAAATCTACGGCGAAGGGGTGCGGCGCGGGGCGGGGGTCTATTCAAAAACTTTCGCTCAATTACTCGCGCGAGACTCTAGTTTAATTCTGAGGCCGTGTAATAAGATTACGTGTAATGCGATTAGGTTTATTACTCGGCGTTTCGTTTAGCGCCCTCTATTGTGAATGTGGCGAGATTATCATCTGTGTGACGGTCATCATTCCGTGAGTGCTACACTTTGCAGGTAATATGTGAGTGCGGAACAACACGCGCTCGCGGGTAATTCGCTTGTAAATAATCACGTCATTTCACTTTTATGGTTCCCGTTTGTTGTGACCGTAGATAAAAGTTGAGTTGTCCAGATTTCCGCGGCTCCATAAAAGAAATATATTCTGTAGTTTATCTGGAATGGAAGGAAACATTACGCGTCAGCTGGTTGTTCCCACGCACTTGTTAGCGCCATTGTAGACGAATACACGGATATTTTATCAGAAACTAGCTTTTACCCGCGGCTTCGCTCGCGTTTATTTAAAATTTGACAATCAATTAGGGTTGTACTCTGCTTGTAGTAATATAATTCAATCATGATTCGAAAGACATCATCCATCACTATATACATTAGAGCTCAGATCACGAAATAGAAGTCATTTGTATAATAACCTTACCAGACAATACAGAACTACCCTCTTTGGGAAAAGTGTGTTTGCTATGGCCACAAAGATCTACAATAAGTTTCCTAATAACATAAAAGAATGTACCAATATTAAGGTCTTTAAAAAGAAATTGTTCAAATATCTTATAGAAAAATGTTACTACTCTGTTGCTGAATTTTTAACTACTAGAACTTCTTAAATGTTTCATGTCCGCTTGACTTTAATTTATTGTTGTTTTGTCTTGTGTCTGTCATGCATGACCAATAGTAGTTATATAGTTATAATAATATATAATTTATATTTGAACAAAAATTGAATTTATATCAAATAATTGTAATTTTATACTCATATTTTCAATATTTTATTTAATAATTTGTATGCCCAAGTGGCTGATCATGGAATGAACATTATTATTGTATAATTATGTAATGAACACCTGCATGTTACCCATGTATCACAAATAAAAAGATTTGATTTGACACGTGGCGCTTTCTATCATCTTATGAACGTTATTGTTCTTTTTCCTCTGGGACAGTATTTTTTTCGGGGTGAAAGGTTCCCATGTGTCCGTTTCTGTACACCTTGACAACTTTACTGCAAAATTTCAGGATGATCGGTTCAGTAGTTTAGGCGTGAAAAGGTAACAAACAAAAAAACTTACTTTTGCATTTATAATATTAAGTATGGGTAGCGAACAACTAAAAGTGTTACTGTTGCAATTTTTATAATCAATACAATATCTTTCGAACGTCACCACACCACTAGCTCGTTTGAAGTGGAGCAAACCTGCAAACCGTAATCGTCTATTAAACTCCTGTAACTTGCGAACGCTGACAAGTGGGTAACACACAGACTCGTAAAATAACATTTGGGTATAATTGAAGCCTAAATCAGGGCTGGGCCACCTAACGTATAAAATGCTAATTACAGCACCCTAGAGGTAATGTCGCCACATTTATAGACGTTTGCCAAACGAGTACCGTTTGGCATTAAGCAACCAAAGTTTCATTTAAAGTTTCAAGTGACCATTCGAACAAGCCGAAATCGTGCCACAGGCGCGTTAAAAATATCCTTGGTAAATATAAAACTAATAACAGTTGCAATAGCGTGATGCATAACTATAACCGTAAAGTATTGAAGCCATCTCGTGTATTCATAAAACTATGACTGCCTCCTATTCCTGCTGAATGCAAACAGTTTCGAATTAGACTTTGTAAAATACGCTCCAGTAACATTTCATTTCTCTGTGCTAAGAGTGGGTCGATTGGAAGTTTATAACGCTGTAATAACAGGAGCGTCTGCCCCGTAACTATATTTAATGCTCCTTGGTGACCACGGCCGGTGTGTGGCACCGACACAGTCTTACGTCTAAGTGTGACAATGCAAGTGTCTGTAAATTATACTAAAAGCTTGCAAACACAATGTGAAGTGAATTTTACCGGTTTTAGATCCGAGTGCGAGCTTCCAGGAACATGAACATTCAATCACTGCTGGAACAAACGTAATACGAGACAACGTAAAGGCGACCGTCCACTGCTACGCAGGGTGTGTTCGGAGAGATTTTCTACGTTTGTTGCGAGGTTCGTTTGTTTGCCGTGTGTACCGTGATGACAGTGGACGATTCCACCTACATTGCATTATAGTACATATGTGTAGCTTCGCCGTTAGCTTCTTTGGAACAGCGCCTTAACTCTTGGCATTCTCAAGTTGTGATGAATACAGTCTTACTCAGTTTAGATGTACTGTTTCCAGAAATTCTTCTTTAATTTTATTGGTTTTTGCGTACCAGTTGTTGTCGCGAGACGCGTGTAGCTTGTGGCCAATTTAATTGTTGGTTTGAATACACTGTGGCTTTAGTGGAACACTGCAATTGGAACTGTTGTGTGCTGTATTGTGTGTAAGTTTGGGGTAATGTTGTGAGAAGTTTGGGTAATGTTCAAGTGAAACGTGTTGAATTGATCGGACACGATTATGCACTTTTATATTATTATGATGATCGATAGTCTTCGTTCTGGGCCTGAGATTAGTATTACTATTGCTTCTCTTGTATTTTTGAGATGGTTATTTAGTACATAAATAAATCACGCAGCTAACGAGGATAACCTGCACATCTTACGTAGCCGTGGATGGTCGACTTTAGGCACTGTTATTTATTTTTTTAGAAATAAATCTGTGTCACTTCTTTCGTCAAAAGTTATTTCAGCCAAAATCTCCAAATTTTGTCTTTCCACGAAAGGCTGAGAACCAACAGTCTCGCAAAATATTCGATTGCCAAAATGATCCATTTAAATAAACATCAGCTATTTTAGTATTATTTCCACGAATTGATGTTAAATCTTTTAGTTTACGACGCAAAACCGAGAAATGGATTGGATGCCAAAAATCGCGCCACAAATCGTATTAAATGAATTTGAAACTGATTTGACTGAATATGATTGGTTTCAACATGTTGATAGTCTTATGATGGCGCCCCCCTTTGCAAGTTTAAAAGGCGTTTCAATGGACTACCTTTATACGACCTATGATGTAAAGATTACCCCAATAGCTGATGACGACAACCCTAATAGCAGCATGTGCGTCACCAACCCTATATGAACCCTTGCATGCGATCTGTTATCAGTCGCGTCGTTCCAGTATCTCTGACTTTTACGACTCAATCCCATTAGACCCCGCCTGAAACGAAACAAACAAAAATTACAACTTAATTATTGTTTCGTTGGAAAGTTGTTATCTTTTTAATTGTTTTAATTGTGATTTAGGGTTGTTTTCACTTTCGCAATCTCTTTGTTTGGACACGCGGCGTCGTCGGCGGCGGTTCTTTCTTGGGCGGTGAGTTGTGACGGGTTAAATGTTTGTCACCTCAAGTATGTTTAGGATTGTTTGTTGTTAATGCTTGCGTTCACACTGAAATACTTTATTTATTATTCACCTATTTACTTGCTTGTTAAAAGTTTATACTTCCTACGTTAATATTTTCTCTCTTGGGTAATAAGGTACGCTCTTGATAGTCGGTTACTTGTAATCTAAAACTCAAATACATATTCAATTAGTTCAAGTTTCTCATCCAAAAATTCAGTCACAGTTTGCAAATATCAAATGTTTTGTTGAACTTTTAAAATACCTTGAAAACTTGTACCTTCTAGTGTTCCCTGTTACTAGAAGTACCAGGCCAACATAAATGGAAAGCATTACCACACAGAGCAACGCTAAGGAAGCCACGAACAGCACAACTATAAGATAGCTCGAAAGTCGTTGAAGCAAAGTAGCACAATTAATTTGCAGCATTATCTTTTCAATACCGAGCATCAGTTAAAAGTTGGTCGGAAGTTACTTGGAACTAACTGCTTCACAGTAACCAGTTGTGCTGCATAACAGCGCAGTTAATTTTCTCTGAAATAACATTCAGGGTGTAGCAGGAAATAACGTAGTATAACTACACAAATAATGATTGTGAAAGTAGGTACTTAGTTGGAATGAAAGCCAACTGCATGATAGTAGAAGATAAAAAGGAGAAGAAGAAAGATGACTGGCGCTGAGTATTGCTGCTGGATAGTCTAGTCTTGTACAGTTGCACCTTACCAAAGTTTACTTTTAACAATCTGCTGTCAATCTATATATATAAAATAGTAAACTGAATGACTGACTGACTGACTGACTGGGTGATATATCAACACACAGCCCAAACCGCTGGTCCTAGAGACATGAAACTTGGAGGGTGTGTTCTTTGTGAAGAGAAGGTTTCCATTAAGAAAGGATTTTTGGGAATTCCACCCCTAAAGGGGTAAAATAGGGATGGAAGTTTAAATGAAACTCTGTCAGTTTTGAAGTTAGGATCTTCAAATATTGTATTTAGGCTGACGATTGAAAATTAATTTATACGTGTCTCGGTGTTTTTGATAATTCTACCCCCGAAGGGTTAAAAAGGGGGGTGAAGGTACTATGTTTGTTCGGGTGGAATGCAACTCAATTTTGTACAACCGATTGAGCTGAAATTTTGCACACACCTTTGGTTCTGGTGACAACACATTTTTATGACAGACATTCCTTAATCCTGCATAAAGGATCGTCTCCTCAAGAGAGAACTCTTCAACGGTTAGTAGCACGGTCACGAAACTTTGTTTACGCGTTCAAGTTTGATAGATAAAGATGATTTTTAACCGACTTCCAAAAGGAGGAGTTTTTTTTTTTTTTGTGTCTTTTTTCAGCGATTTCTTCGCCAATTGTGAACCGATTTTGATGATTCTTTTTTTGTTTGGACAAATATTATTCCGCGGTGGTCCCGTTTAAATTCGGTGAAGATCTGATGCTGATCTTCGGAGATATCAATGGAACTCTTCAATAATAGACAGCAAATCTGTCGTGATTGCTGCAATCGCTTGGATGTTTATTGTTTACACAACACCATAACATAACATCACGCCTGTATGCTTTGAGGGGGTACGCAGATGTGTACCAGTGCACCCACATTTTGATAATTAGGTATGCTAAGTTCCATTTTATTGGGGACTAGCTGTGCCCGCGGCTTCGCTCACGTGAGCGCGTATTCTTTTGGCATTATTAGGGAACATTACATGGGAACGTGTAGTCGTAGTATATTCCTAATATCCTCTACAAAATAATCCATTTTAATATTATAAATGCGAAAGTAACTCTGTTTGTTTGTTACGTTTTCATGACTAAACAGCTGATTGGATCGTAATGAAAGGCAAGGAGATAGATTATATCCTGAGGAATGATATAGGTTATCGTTTTTCTCTCACACATACACATCAAAATTTCCACGCGAACGAAGTCGCGGGCAACAGCTAGTATTCTATAAGAATGATGACATTGAAAGTTCTTAAAGTCAGTTTAATTCGTGTTCAATCCAAATTCACCCTTAGTATCAGTGAGACAGGACGTGGCCGATATCAAAGGTAGGACAGCTGTATAATGTAGTTGTGTGTTTGCTCGCACCCAAAATTTAAATGAAGTTGCAAAATATTCAGCGACAAACATTATTCAAACAACAAATCTGTTGTCAGATTGGAATCAAAACATAAAAGTGCGACGCGGCGCAGCTCTCACAATATTTCGTGTCGGCTGTCAGCGCAAACTTGCCACTATTTATCGCTTGGCAAGTTTCCTTGTCTCCTCACCCCTCACCCCCTCCCTTTCTCCCCTACGTCGTACCCCTTCCCACCTCTTGCACCCCTCTAACCGACCGGAAAACTATAGCGAGTTCCAAACTGATGTCTCACTTGATAGGCGACGTCAACAAGTTTGCTGAACGCGCTGCACAGCGCTGCAAGCCACTGAAAGTTGCTGCACTTAGTGTGAACGTTTAATTGGAAGCTTTATGAGTGGCGTGCACCTCATGGTAATGAGGGCCGCCGGCTAATATGAGCATTCAGTCGGAACACTGATTACTGCGAAATGGAAAAGCCTTGTCCAACTAAAGTTTTGTTAGGAGCACGTAAGGCAGAAAAATAAACATTAAGGGACACCATCTTATCCATACAATTTTACCTTATTTTTGAGTCATTTAAATAAAAATACATACAGTACAGAATCATACAATAATTCTAAAACGACAGATTCTCATAAAATGTTTCTTTGACGGCGCTCCAAAGTTTTCAATATAAATTCCTATAAAGGCTTATCTTGAGCTTCAATGTAGGCCTAATGTCGTTTATATATGTATGTATATAAGGAGAGATTACAATAATGTAGTGAGCTATAAATCGTAAGATCCCGATATGGCTATAAAGTCGATTTACGAGCGTACCAAGCAGTCGACGGCGCAGTACCAAACATTTTACATTTTATTGTTTCCTAATATCTGGTTTATTCCGTTATAGAGCTATTTAAACACTTCCCGGATTCGGAGCCGAGTTCTTGTAATACGAGCGGGATTGTTGTATTGTTTGGTTGCTGCTCCAATTTGGGATTTGGAATTTGAACCAAAATTGAGAGAATTACGTAATTCCGATAGTCTTTGGTGCTTAATTGAACGCAATAATTTTGTGGAATCGCTCGTTTATGTATTGTCACTGACAATTTACTACTACATTACGCCTGCCTGAAACATTATATACTGGAAAAAAATATTAAAGGTACTTGCTAGAGTCCCCGTTCTTCTCGAGCAATTTAAAGGTAATAAAGCTCGCATGCATGTTCTAACTGAACATAAATTTAAATAGAAAAAGGTGTTCAACCAAATTAATTTCCTGGCCGGCCCGCCAAGTATTTTCCTGGAAATAACCCTCGACGTTTTATAACAGCGTTGTGCACAGAACAGTGACTGGGAACACTGAGTTAAGGGTTAGTCGGATATAGTCTGATACTGTTACCTTACCTTTGCTCTGACAGATGTACCATATTAGGTATTATTGTTATCAGAGTCTGATGATAACTTTCTCACTCGAAAACTGATACATGAACAATTAGTCCTATAACAGTGTCAGTAAGTCCTTTCTTGGGAGCCCAGTGGTATCGGCCCCGATTTGCGAGTGATCGGTCGTTGGTTCGAACCCAGGCAGGCACATTACTTTGTTGAATTTATTTCATCACCACCGCACCAAAGCGGTGAGGGATAACACCGTGAGGAAACCGGCCATGTCCTGGAACCAACACCTGAGATATACCAACCTGCACTAAGCCATAGTGGATAACAGCCCACGCCACCTCATAGAGAGTATGCCTGTGTCCCAGCAGTGGGAACATTATTTATACTGATTATGCTGGTTCTAAGTCCTTCCTTAGTATTTATTCTTGCAAATTATTCGAAACACGTTCTGAGACAGTGATAAAACTACAGTAAAACCTTTAACAAGAGACCCACAATATGCTGAGAAAAAGCAACAAAGTGCAGATCCAATTAAAATTCAAGTTGTTTTAATGAGACCCTAAAGTTAATGCCGAAGTTAAGATGAGTGCAAGATACAATCCTTACGTACAATGAAACTGTCTGACTGCTGGAATTAAGATTATCTCGATGGCCGGGTTTAGGCGCGGTGTTATTTCGTCGATTCTGGACCGTTTTCCTTGTTTGTCTAGTGTTCCTATTGTTGGTTAAAAGACGTGTGGCGTGTGGTGGTTCGGAATGGAGTTTAATTTTGGGGAAAGGAATTTAACGCGTTCGTGTCACGTACATTAATTTGGGGGAATTTCTAGTTCCTTTTTTGCTTAAAAAGCGAGTCATTACTTGCTTGGGTCTAACAAACAAAACTTTGTCTACATTGAAGAGCCAACAACATCTTTAGATGTATAAATACCATGATAACTCTGACTTTTAAGGCTTTGAATGTAGCATAAAATTCAACTCAGACATAAAAAAGAAAAATCAAAATACAATAAAACAAAAACAACACCTTTGAAATCACTCCTACCAGTTACAACCGGAACAGTTTACTTGAACATAAATCAGGCATCGGGCGTCGATACGCCAAACCCACCAATATTACCGAAGTTCCCTTCAAATTTGCCCTCGTCTAATTACTATAATTTCTAGTTAAACTCACACTCGCACCGCGTTTGATTTCGAACGAATTGGCTCAACTGAGGTCAAATCTGCTCAAATTTTAACGAATCTGCTTAACTATGGGTGAATCGTGAACTTGGGCGTGAAGTTGGGGACGTATGATATTATGGTAATGAGAATCGTGAAAATACTGGTGTCAGATACAAATAGTTGATGTAGCATTATTAGAGTTGGTTTAAATCCTTTTGTATAATACGTCGACCGTAGGTTCAATTGGGGTAAGGGACAAAATACGATTTTTCAGGAGAGGCCGACAAAGTTTTTTTTCGGACTAAATCGATTATAACTTTTGTTGTAATTAACCTTTTTCGAATCTGATTTCACACATAATCTTATATTTTAGTGCTCTGTCTACCTGTATAACATTTATTTAAATAAATTAGCTATTTAAGAAAATAGATGTCCCTTACACCAAAGTATTTTGGTAGTTGTGCACGACAGCGACGTAAACCCGGGCGGGGCCACCGTCACCACTTGTACTTAGTCATAAGAAATATTAATAAAGGAAAAGGGGGCGGGGACTCGGAATATCCAATAACGAGCATAGACGCGAGTTTGCCGTTTCGGATGTGTGCGAAATCGTGTTGCGACATTGTGCAACCACAATAATGGTCCGCTGGCTAGGAAAAATTAGGAAGGGGTAGAAAGGGACGCGCGAGCGCCGCTAGCCAGTGGAGCGGCCAGTGTGTTTTTGAGTCAGCGCAGGAACCATCTATGCTCGTTTTGGATATTCTGAGTCCCAGTCCAATTTTATGGATTAAAAGATAGTTTATTTATTTTTTAAACCAAATAAGACTTCTCTCCCGGAGTCCCCAGCGAACCGTCACGGGAATAGGAACAAAGTTGTCGCCGTCCTGGAACCAGAGGTGTTTCGAAGCAAGATACAGTCCACTCGCTGCACATTCTGGTCCTTCGAGAGCCGAATCTTCAAGATCCAGCAGGACGATGATGACTCGCAGCCGTGGCGGAGACTCCAGGAGAGAACAGGCTGAGGAAGAGCCGTCAGCGACCGCCGAACCGGGTGCCAGCGAGCCGGCACCAGACACCGGCACGAGCCTAGTCGCTGAAACTGACACAGGTAGCGGATTTACGGAGACTACCAACAAGACTACTGGTTCACATGGTACGCTCAAGCCTGGCGACACCAGGTCATGTCGCTCTACAGCATCAAAGAAGAAGCGCCTCGCGGAGCTCGAGGCTAAAGAGCGGCTGGCTGAAATAAAAGTGAAGCAGGCGCAGGCGGAGCGAGAGCTGCAAGAGATACGTCTGCAGCGCGTCAGAGCCGAAGCTGACTCGAGTGGGGAAGACGACGACATGGTGGACGACCTCTCCTCCGTAAGGATTGGAACGTGGCTAGCGCGACCGGCGCAGCCACCCGGAGGTGAGGCTCGACCGCCGCCACACGACGTCAACGGCGGGACGACCGGCAGCAACGCAGCGAAGGACACCGGCGCCGCGACAGGCGCTCAACCGCTACAGGACTACGGCCACGGAGAAAGTGCACGTAATATGAGTGCGAAAATAAACAAGGGCAATATCGCGAGTGATAAAGTGTTACACGGTAATGTAGTGAGTAATGAAGTGATTGACGTGGGGACGCTCGCCGCGGCCCTAGCACAAGCCGCACGCAGTTCAAGAGAGCCCCCCAAGTACATCCAGCAGCTACCAATCTTCGATGGAAAACCCGGTGAGTGGATAGCTTTTAAGGCCGCGTATTGTGACTCACAAATGTATTTTTCCTGTGTAGAAAATGTTGCTAGAATTAGGATAAGCCTCAGAGGCACCGCAAAGGAAGCTGTAGGCTGCCTATTGTTTAGTCAATCAGACCCTCAGGTCATTGTAGACGCACTAGAAAGACGTTTCGGTAGACCCGAAGCCTTGATTATAGCCGAGTTAGATAAAATAAAGTCATTGCCTAAACTAAATGATAATCCTAGGGACATATGTATATTCGCTAGCCGTATAGCAAACACGGTGGGTACGGTAGAAGCATTAAATAGAAAACAGTATTTACATAGCCCCGAAATGTCGCGTTGTATCGTAGAAAAACTAACACCGATACTAAAAAACAAATGGTATGATTACGCGGCGAATAGAAAGTTTGAAGATATTCCCGAGCTAAAGCGCTTATCTATGTTTATGAATGAAGAGGCAGATAAGTGTGGCGCATACGCTCAGCCAGAGCGAGGCAATGACGACACTAACGGTGTAAGAAATCGGCGCAGAGTAGAGCGCACCTTCAACGTAAATAAGGAAACATCAAACGAGCAATGCCCGGCGTGCAAGCAACACGGCCACAAATTACCAGACTGCTATAAATATAAACAGCTAGACATAGACGCACGATGGGAAATAGCGAAACAATCCAACATGTGTTTTAGATGTCTACGAAACAAGCATAGAAGGTTTATGTGTAAAGCACCTATTTGTGACATAAAAGAATGCAACATGAAACATCACAAGCTATTGCATAAAGAGCGTAAAGTGGAGGCGACACACGACAATGTAGCGACGCTAGCGCCGCCGCCGGTGCCGACGCGCGTTACCACACACGAATCCGTAACGTCGGCGCGGGAAACAGTATCAACAACATCGCCTCAGAATCGCCGTGCGTATTTGAAAATAGTACCTGTCACATTAAGCGGACCACATACAAGTGTAGACACATATGCTTTGTTAGATGATGGGAGTACAGTCACCTTGTTAGATGCGTCAATAGCAGATGTCCTAGGTGCAGATGGGCCAGCCACACCTATGTGGATACAAGGCATAGGCACGGAGGTCAAGCATGAACAAAGCCGAACCGTGAGCTTCCACATTCAAGGCAAGCACCATAGCGAACCACAGAAGATAGAGGCGGCGCGCACCGTAGATAGGCTTCAAATTATGGCGCAAACTGTACATACTGAGGACATAAATAATTGTAAGCATTTGAACGACATTCATAGCACTCTTGTTTATGAACACGCGCGGCCAATGATTTTAATAGGCCAAGATAACTGGCATTTATTGGTAGCCACAGAGACACGAACAGGTGCGCGTGATCAACCGGTAGCATCGTACACAAAACTTGGATGGGTATTGCATGGATGTCAGTACTCTATAAATAAAGTTATAGCTACATTTTGCGGCAAAATTCAAATTAAAGAAAATCTGGAACCAATAGAAGAAAGCATGAGAAACTTTTTCAAATTAGAATCACTAGGCATAGAACCTAGGATACCCAAAAATGACCCGCAACATAGAGCCTTAGACATCCTAGAACAGAAGAGTCGACGATTACCCGATGGCAGCTTCGAGACCGGACTACTGTGGAAAGAAGAGGTACCTAAAATACCAAACAACTACCTAGGTGCCCTAAAGCGACTAGAAAATCTAGAACGGCGCCTAGATAAGGACGAGAACCTCAAGACCCAGTACTTGCAACGCCTTGACAATCTATTCAACTCAGGCTATGCGGAAAAGGCACCCGATACCGCGACAATTAACAAAACCTGGTACCTACCTCACTTTCCAGTGGTCAACCCAGCCAAACCACATAAGCCGCCACGACTCGTACACGATGCAGCAGCAAAGACAGCTGGTCTATGCCTAAACGACCTACTTATATCGGGACCTGACCTATTAAAATCATTGCCCGGTATTTTAATGCGTTTCCGTCAAGATAAAATAGCTGTGTCAGCGGACATTAAAGAAATGTTCATGAGGATAAAGATAAGAGAAGAAGATCGTGATGCGTTGAGATTTTTATGGCGCGGCGACCACCGAAAGGGACCGCCAGACGAATATCGAATGACATCTGTTATATTTGGCGCGACGTCATCCCCGTGTACAGCGCTATACATAAAGGATCGCAACGCTAGCGACTTTGCCGACAGATACCC
Source organism: Noctua comes (assembly GCA_963082995.1). NCBI lineage: Eukaryota > Metazoa > Arthropoda > Insecta > Lepidoptera > Noctuidae > Noctua > Noctua comes. The sequence continues at coordinate 18,739,161 of OY720272.1, forward strand.
AGCCGCGGCGTCAGCAATAGTAAACAATCATTATATGGATGACTATCTTCAGAGTTTTTCCAGCGAAGAGGAAGCCAACAAAATAACGACGCAAGTAGATTACATTCATAAAAAAGCCAACTTTGTTTTATGTGGTTGGATATCAAACAATAAAAATGTGTTGAACAATAACCTCGCGCCTTCACAAGACATAAAAGTATTAGGCGGTGATGACACCGAGAAAGCCCTAGGAATACGATGGGATACTAAGGAAGATTGTTTTATATTTAGAATCAACAAAAACAAAACACCCATTGTATTATTAAACAACACACGCCCACCCACCAAACGGGAGGCGCTCAGCATAATAATGTCTGTATTTGATCCATTAGGAATTATATCACCTATCACAATACCGGCTAAAAGGATACTTCAAAACACATGGAAGTATAAAACAGAGTGGGACAAACCACTACCCGAGGAGCTGCAGCCAAAATGGAAAGAATGGATGAAGTCACTAAGTACTATAGAAACGCTACGGATCCCACGTTGCTACGATTATGGTGACGTCACAGCCAGAGAAGTACATACATTCGTAGATGCGAGCGAGGAGGCCTACGCCGCGGCGGTGTATTGGCGAACGGAAAGATCAGATGGCAGCGTACAAGTGACCCTGGCGGCGGCCAAGAGCAGGGTAGCCCCACTGAACCCGGTATCAATACCTAGGCTAGAGCTGCAAGCCGCACTATTAGGAGCGCGCCTAGCCCGGACGGTCGTTCAAGAACATGACTACGAGGTGAGCAACATAACATACTGGAGCGACTCTACCACCGCTTTGGCCTGGATACAAGCCGAACCACGCTCATTCAAGACCTTCGTGGCGCATCGTATTGCGGAAATTGAGGAACTCACCAAGAAAAACGAATGGCGGTGGCTACCCTCAAAATCCAACGTAGCAGACGACGCAACACGCGGCACCCCAGAACATTTTAACTCGGAGCACAGATGGTTCAACGGTCCAGAGTTCCTTAGAAAGAGCAGAGATGAATGGCCGCAAAACAAAAAGATGATTGCCCCCACAAACACAAACGAAGAACGCGTCAAATGCCATGTAATGAACAACGTAAAAATGAACGATCATCTGCCAAATATTACACGTTTTTCAAAATGGACACGGCTGATAAGAACAACCGCACGAGTACTTCAGTTTATTGACCTGTGTAAACCAAGCAGACACACTGTCGAATACAAGCGTACTAAGAAAAACGCATTAAAAGATCCAACGTGGGAAAAAGGAAACAAAAGCAAACCCAATAAAAAAGTTACGCAAAAAATGACAATCGAAAAAACAGTAAACTACATACCTATACCTGCTATTTATAGTCTACGCGCCGAAGAACAATGGGTCAAGGGTGCACAAGCCGAGAGCTTCACAAAAGAAATTACCGCCATAAATGAAAACAAAGCGGCGCCCGGCAACACCCCGTTATCCGTATTAAGTACATATCTAGACAACGCAGGTGTTTTACGTTTGCGCGGGAGAATCACAGCGGTACAAGACGTTAATGAAGAAATAAAAAACCCAATTGTACTCGAGGGTAAGCACAGATATACGAAGCTATACATAGCACATGTGCATGAAAGTTTACATCATGGCGGAACCGAGATAACGGTAAACGAACTAAGACAGCGTGTTTGGATAACGAGACTGCGTCCATCTGTAAAGAATGTTTTAAAGGGCTGTTTATATTGTAGAATAAAGAAGGCAATGCCAGCCAATCCCTCTACGGGAAACTTACCGTACCCCCGTTTAGCTCATCATGTACGACCGTTTACTTTCACTGGTTTAGATTATTTCGGCCCCATATCTGTTACTGTAGGTAGACATAAAGAAAAAAGGTATGGAGCTTTATTTACATGCCTAACTTGTAGAGCTATACATATAGAGATAGCAAATTCACTTAGCGCAGATTCAGCTATCGCCGCTCTCAGGCGATTTATAGGTAGGAGAGGTTGTCCAAAAGAAATATGGAGTGACAACGCTACTTGTTTCAAAGCGGCTGATAGGGAACTAGGAGAAAGCGCCTTAAGTGCTTTAGGTAGTGAGTCCAATGCGCGGTCCATAAGCTGGAGATATATACCTCCCGCGTCGCCGTTCATGGGCGGGGCATGGGAGAGGATGGTGAGGGCAGTCAAGGAAGCACTGTACGTCACACTAAAAGAAGTTCACCCATCAGACGAGACCCTCGCTACGCTACTCGTAGAAGTAGAAAATACGGTGAACTCCAGGCCACTCACACATGTCAACGTGGCACCAGACGAGCCCGAAGCCCTCACGCCTAACCACATACTGATTGGCCCTAACTCACATGTACCCTCACCGGGTAATTTCACCGAAGCAGACGTCACAGCACGACAACAATGGCGACGCGCCCAGGCACTCGCAGACGTCTTCTGGCAAAGATGGGTACGAGAATACCTACCTCTCCTACAAAACCGGCGGGAGCCTTACGGTAGCGGCACCCCACCCAAGGTCGGAGACGTCGTCGTGATCTGCGACCCCAACCTCCCACGTAACACTTGGCCCAAGGGAAGGGTTACGAAGGTGTTGCCAGGCGCAGACGGTGAGGTACGAGTCGTAGATGTGATGACCAAAGGACACGTACTCCGAAGACCAACGAAGCGGATTGTCGTGCTCCCCACGGTGTCGCCTGACGGCGACGGCGGGAGAAATGTGCACGACAGCGACGTAAACCCGGGCGGGGCCACCGTCACCACTTGTACTTAGTCATAAGAAATATTAATAAAGGAAAAGGGGGCGGGGACTCGGAATATCCAATAACGAGCATAGACGCGAGTTTGCCGTTTCGGATGTGTGCGAAATCGTGTTGCGACATTGTGCAACCACAATAATGGTCCGCTGGCTAGGAAAAATTAGGAAGGGGTAGAAAGGGACGCGCGAGCGCCGCTAGCCAGTGGAGCGGCCAGTGTGTTTTTGAGTCAGCGCAGGAACCATCTATGCTCGTTTTGGATATTCTGAGTCCCAGTCCAATTTTATGGATTAAAAGATAGTTTATTTATTTTTTAAACCAAATAAGACTTCTCTCCCGGAGTCCCCAGCGAACCGTCACGGGAATAGGAACAAAGTTGTCGCCGTCCTGGAACCAGAGGTGTTTCGAAGCAAGATACAGTCCACTCGCTGCACAGTAGTTATGTCCCTTACTGACCAAGTATCTTGTAGTCCCGTCCCTTACATTAAATTGACCTGCGTTGGATCGAATCTATTAAAGAAAAAATAGTGTAAAAGACTTTTTGAAAAAATCGATGAAAGAAAATACAGTGTAAAGAGATTGTTGACAGAAAATTAAGTACACACTTTTGGCGTACGGATATCTTAAATTTGGAATTCGTCATTTAAAAATCATTTAAGAGACATGAAAATGTATTAGAACCGTGTTTGTTTTTTTGTGTGGCGCTTACATGCAATGTTTGTACATTGTAATAGCCAATTTCTATTAGTTTGAATTAAACAATTTTCATATCATTTAATATATTTATTATAATCAAATTATAGACCGATATCGATAATTTCCATTATCCCAAAGGTTTTTGAGTTGTTAATTTATCCCAATCTGTACAGCCACTTGAAAAATCATATAGTAAGCAATCAGCATGGTTTTTTTCAAGGAAGATCAACTCATTCTAATCTGGTAGCTTTCACAGAAAATGTGATAGAGCTGGTGGATCAACGGATTCAGGTTGACGCAGTGTACACTGATTTTAGTAAGGCGTTTGACAAGGTAGACCATCAACTGTTAATTAAAAAACTTGAGTACTTCGGAATCCACGGTCCTCTATTGCTATGGTTTCGGTCATACCTGAGTGGTCGTATGTCGTACGTTGTATTGAATGGCACCCGATCTGAAGATTTTCATGTGACGTCTGGGGTACCCCAAGGCTCCCATCTGGGGCCCTTGCTTTTCAATATTTTTATAAACTCAATTATCCACTGTTTCCATCATGCAGCCTCTTATCTATTTGCAGACGATCTCAAATTGACTCTGCCCATAAAATCTATGCGAGATTATTATTTACTACAGGCTGACTTAGACAGACTAGTTGAGTGGTGCAAAGAAAATAGGATGAGTTTAAACATTGAAAAATGTTTTCATATAAAGTTTTGTCGCAATAGAAACATTTATAGCACGAAATACTCAATAATCGGTAACACCCTCAAGGAAGTGAACCGTGTATCCGGGACCTGGGAATCTTGATGGACAGCAAATTGACGTACATTAACCACATTGATAAGATAATATCAAATGCAAATAAAATGCTAGGCTTTGTATTAAGGACCTCAAAACCGTTCAACAACTCTCAGACTAAAATTATTCTATATGAGACGTTGGTTCGCAGTAATCTGGAGTACTGTTCTCAGGTATGGTCACCTCATTACAATGTTCATAAGCAGCGTATTGAGCGAGTCCAAAGGAGGTTTCTGTATCATTTATCTTTAAAAAATAAAACTACGCACCAATTAAAATCGTACAAGGATCGTGCTCTTCACTTTAAACTACAAAGTCTGAACAATCGCAGAAAAGTACTGGATCTATGCTTTCTCCACAAATTAATGACATCTAAAATAAATACCGACCTTTTGTCAAAAATATCAATCAATGTTCCTAGCAGGTTACCCCGGTCACATACCTACAATTTGTTCAGACAACCTATGCACAAAACCAACTTAGGTGACAACTCACCCCTTACGAGAGCAACCAAATTGTATAACGCTATATGGCGCAAAGCTGACCTCGACATCAATTACGATAATCTTAACGTTTTTAAAAAGAAATTATATAACCACTTTCAGTTAGAGGACATTTGAATTATCATTCCAATAATTAATTAATCAATTGAATAATGTATTATCATCACTATTTTAATTTAATTATATTTGTATTTTAATTTTAATTTAATTTGTATTTTAATTTTAATTCAATTTGTATTTTATTTTTAATTTAATTTGTATTTTTAATTTAATTTGTATTTTAATTTAATTTGTATTTTAATTTTAATTTTAATCTCAATTCCAACTATTATTAATTCATCATGACATTACTATATAATTTTTGATTTGATTGACTGTATTCTGATATTGATTGATTGATTGATTTGATTTGATTGTATTTTAATTGTTTAATTGTATGTATTCCTAATTTTAAATTTTATTAAATTATGTATTTAGAGCATGTGTACTCGATAATGTGTAAGCTGTGGTTACCTGTAATTGAGTGTGCGTTACAAGACCAGGTATTTTGTTAAATTTTTTATTTTATATTAAGATTAATTGTAATGTGACTCGTTGGTAATCCAAAATAAATAAATAAATAAATAAATTATAAAAAAATTATAACAAATACCTACCAAACCCAACCCCCCCCCCCCCCTCCTAACTTTATTCTTTCTTTCTTTCTTTATACTTACTTTGAATTCTTATTAAAATAAATGAGTAGCTGCAAATAATCATAATCCTATTGACATGAGCCTATTAGGCATTGTCATGAGCCTGGTTTGTCCCACTGCAGGGCAAAGGCCTCCCTTCCCTCTTTCTATTTATTTGTGTTTGGCTATTTGGGCCCAATCTTTTTGACAAGAGTCCAGCTTGTCATTCCATTTCCTTCTGGGCCTACCGCGTCACCGGATTCTGTTGTTCGGAACCCCATCTGTTGCCACTTTGGCCCAATTTTTATGCGACATGTGGCAAATGTGGCCTGCCCAGTTCTATTTTAATTTGGCGGCTGTGTTGCAAACGTCTGCGATTTGGGTCTTGGATCGAAGTATACTGTTCCGTAAACGGTCAGAAATTTTGACTCCTAGTATACTCCGTCCCATGGCTCACTGGCAGACCCTGAGTGCGGAGTTCTGACGCTTCGTTAATGACCAAGTTTGCGCTCCATAGGTGAGGGTAGGAAGGAATCACGTGTTCATGAGTTTCCTTTTGAGGGAAAGTGAAAGTGATCCTTTCATGAAGTGTTTCATCGACCAATAGCTCTTCCAGGCGTTTTCGGTGCGTCGAGCGACTTCTTTATCTTGCCTCGCCAAGGTGACTATTTGGCCGAGGTATACATACTCGTGGACATGCTCTGTCTCCACACCCCTTATCTACTTTGCGTTTTGTGCTATTTGTCATTAACTTCGTTTTCGTCATGTTCATTTTGAGTCCGACCTCGAGGCTGGCGCTGCTCAGTTGTTCGAGCATGACGCCCAACTCTGCCGCTGAAGACGGGAAAAGGATAATGTCGTCGACGAATCGAAGATTAGTTAATCGAAGTTTTTCCAAACAAATATAATCAGAAAATTGCTAGTATTAGTGACTGTTATATCAATACTATTTTCATTATTTACTCTCGTTCTCTGACTGATAATTTAGTTTCATCTTTTCTAGAGTTGTCAATGTAAATGTCCTTAATTGTGTCATTATACTTTCTGAAAATTCAGAGCTTACTGTTGACTCGGACCTACAAAGTACACAAGTAAGAGTTAAAATCATTTTTTATAACTACCCTATATCCCTCACCATTCAGACTTAGTTCGTATTCAGGAACGAAAATTTAATAATAATTATAACTCATATACAATCATTTTGGAAAAAGAACAGGGTTTCGAGTGCGCACGTAGGGCGCGAGCGCTTTCAAACATTAAGTTTTAGTTATAATTTTGATACCTCATTCTCAACAAAAAAAACGTCCAATCAAGTTTTCTCTAGAACCTATAAACGCAAGGTTTAATTAATTTATTTTGGTATCGTGTAAAAAGCGAACAGGTAGAAACTTACTTTTTATTCTTTATTCGGAGAAGGTGTCTATTTCACCTTGGCTGGTGGTCTTTCTACTCATCCTCATCTTTTGATGTGAAATATTACAATATGAGCTGTAAACAGTGTTATCAATGTAAACATTCAGCGGCGCCTTTGAGTACCTAGTAATTATTGTCCATTATTAGAGAATAACTAGGTAACATTGAATAGTTTTATATCTGATTCTTATATTACTATCATACAAGAATTGATATCTATTAAAATAAACTAACAATATTAGCATTAGGCATAGGCAAACCCACAGACAGCTTAAAACGTGTATGTAACAATGATTTTATTAGAACAAAATTTATTTACTTACGGTGTTATCTTATTTACTAATTGTAGTAATTTCTATTTGCGACTAAGCAACTGGTGGCATTCTTTTTGTCAAAAACCGTGCAAAATCCCGACCAAACGACAGCTGAACTCGCACTGATAGCAATTTTTTTGATTCCCGCGCGCTGTTTTCGCATTGGTATCATCCTCTCTTTCGCACATAGAAAGACGTTGTAAGATAGAAAAGGATGGTAATAGTGATGTTCTTGTGTTATGAAGCTAGGAATGTGTGTAAATAAAGGTAACAGGGTTATATTCATTACTTCTCACGAGCAAATTGATGTAACGGACACCGAACCTAAATATAATTCGATTCAAATAGGTGTAACGTTGACATTGCTTAAAGTATGACAATGCAAATTGGGGTAAGGGACAACTATGTCAAAACTCGTGCGATCCATTTAAAGTATGGGTGATATTATTTTTTTCAGATAACAAAGGCATTAGTGTAAGGTCAGTTTTATTATGGTTTCTTCAAACATAAACCATGTAACGGTAATTCGTTGATTGGGAAGACCCTTACCTTATTCGAAGTAGATTGGCGGCGGTAATTACACCATTTCAAGTTGCTATATTGCATAGTTTTTCAGATACATGGTTATTAAGGGGCTGTTTCGAAATTTTGACCCAAAAAATCAGTAGGGTAAGGGACATTTTTCTTGAGCTAGAATTTTTTCATATACACCATTCGAAAGAGCGAAAAATTCTGAACAAAACTGTATACTCAACTCATTTTGGGTGTTTTGTCCCTTACCCCAATTGAACCTACGGTCGACGATATCTTATGTTTGATGTGTACTGTGCATGTTGCCTTACCTACAAATTATCTTGGTCTAAAATTGATTATGTTCGCTGAAGTAAACACTAGGTAGGTACATTATATTACTATGCTTTAATTTTGGCTTTCTGTTATCAAATCTAGTATTTTTTAATACTTTATGATAGTGCTAGTCTTAAATACATTGAACTCGGAACTTCAAGTCTCACCCACTTCACCGCTTTTAAAAGGGGTTTGTTATTGTTAGAATCAGTTCTGTGAATATTTTTGCACATTAAATGATTGTTACGGACAGGTCCAATAAGACCAGCAATGCTCAAAATGACTCTTATCTATTGTCTTATCTAACAATATTCCTCTTCCTCCTCTTAGCGTTTACCTGTAGTATTCAGTGCTGGGCCATCACACTAACTATCAACTTTTAGATGTTTCATAACGGCCGTGAGCCGACCCTCTATTATACAGCTTTATCACATTTTAGCGTAAAAAAGTAACACGTTGTCATTTCGCGAAGTGGCCGTTTAAGATGTTTTTACGACAAGCCGGTGATCTCGGCTAATGTCTTCAAATCTCTGGCCTGTCCCGACCTTGCTGGCTTGCGTTGATTCAAGTTATATTATGCTAGAATGGCTATCTTTCCCTGCTTTGCGCGGTCTTCACCACATGTCATAACATCGAGATATCTGTGCTTTATCTAAATTAAATATTATTTAATTTTAAGCATCAGTCTGGTGGAACATATTTTCCAAATGATAATTAATAACGCGCTCGCACATACAGACACGAAAGGCGACTTTAACTTATAATATGTAAAGATATAGATGACGTTTTTTTCACTGGTTACTTCCTTGAACATTTATTTTAATACTAGCAAGCTGTATGATTTACACACACATGCGTGTATTTCTGCAATCCAACGGCTGAAATACAGCATACCTTAGCACATGCATTTACTGCATAGTGTTATACATAATTGTGCATGACCATGGACCAAGGACCTTGTCAAGGACCTGTATCTGACCTGTGACCTCTAGGACTAAGGTAAGTCTTTTAATTTAAGATTTATAAACAGAAGATAGGGCACGTAATTAATTAGAGGTATTTATAATAAACAACGATGTCAAACAATGACACAGAGGCGTTGGTACATAAACCTCAACATAAGTAAGTTTATTTGGCAAGTTATCAACGGCTAAAGTACAAAAACGGATATATCTTTACAAAAATAAGAGCCCAGGACAAGGTAAAGCTCATTAGCAGTACTAACTCCTTGTGTTGCTTCAGCATTATCAATCCGTAATTCATCAATTATAATATGAAACTATCGTCATCGTCATCTGCCTGCCTTTTTCCAACTGTATTGGGGTCGGCTTCCAGTCTTACTGGTGGCAGCTGGTTACGAGTATTGTTCATAGGGCGACTGCCTATCTGACTTCAACAACCCATATAGAACTGGGTAATACGACACCCCTTGGGAACATTGGTTGTCATACTTTCTAGAATGACATCTAGAAATGACAGCTGGGACCGACGGCTTAACATGGTTTCCGAGGCACGGAGGAAACTCGGAATGTGCTGAATGGTCACCCATCCACTTACTGACCTTGGCAAGCACTGCTTATACTTAACCTTGAAGATCGACCCATGTGGCTGTTATTATTTCGCCACGAGCTCGTCCATAGAAACTATCGTCGTATCAGTTATAATAATTGCCCACGTGTCAGTCTATTAGAGCGCTCGTAAACACACAAGTTATTGCGAACGAACAACTTTCTGATTTATATCGCACACCGCATGCCAACATGGCGGATAGCGGTGGCAGTTAGTTAGGGAATGGAGAGGTGAACTGACTTTCTGTATTAGATTTTATATGCATATTGCAAAGACTTTAATATTATGTACTTAAGTATTTTCTTGATACTTGTATTTGATACTAGCTTATGCCCGAGAATTTGTCCGTGTGTTGTTACTGGGATAAAAAACATCCTTTGTGTTTATTCAGGCTATAAACTTTCTGTCTTTCTGTCTACCAAATTTCATCCATATCCTTTCAGAAGTTTTGTGTGAAAAAGTTTTCATTCATTTTTTTTTTCATCAATTCAAACCTTAATCCATTCATCCTCACAAACTGTCACGTTACCCAGTAACTGAGTTGTTGAGGTAAGATAGGCAGAGGCTCCTTGTAAAAACTGGTAATTATCTACACCCAGAGAGACCGGCAGCCGACCTCATCACACTAAAAGGCTAGACAGCGATGAGCTCAAGCTTGAAAGTAAGTGCTAATTTCAACATGCTCAATTTTTTTCACCCTCTGCCGATTGCCTGAAACATGCCTTACAGTAAACTACAACCATTTCCAATACTCGACATAGATCATTATAATATTTGTAAAATACATTTGTTCCCTCTCATAGCTGCAATACGTCCGATACATTGCAGTCCTTAGTACTCACAAAGCACTTGCGCGCCCCTCCCCCCACCCCCGCCACAGGAACCTCTAAGAGACGATACAAAGGAAATTAATCTTCCGCCTTGTTACCTCGCGTTATGATAAGCGTATGCATAGGTCCCGCTAATGTCTTGAAATTGTTTTGAGAAGATATAGATGCGGGGTTTGGAGAGGGAAATGAAGACGTAGTGGTTGCAGTTCACTCATTAAAACTGCTTCCTAATATAAGCAAACGTGGCAGTCGCGTTTATTTTTTTCGATGAACCTTAACGCATCTTTGCGTCGACAGAGATGAGGCCTTTTGGATTTTGATATGAGCGAAGCGATTGAGTATTCGTGCGACCGATCGCTTTGGTTAGGATGCGGGGTAAGATGCTAGCAAGCGAAAGGTCGTGAGTTGAAACCTGTAACACTAAAGTTAACGTGCACTTGGTTGCTAATTAAAAATCATTTCATCTTTTGTTTTGTTTTGACTACAGAACTGTGTAGGTTCTGACAAAGGCCTTTCAAACTTGACACGTATTTTACTCCCTGAAGTATAACGGGGGAGTTTCAAGTTATTATTGGACAGAATTTCGTACCTGATTTATTTTACAGTTCTCTTCAGGGACTCAAAGTCAGCCAGATTCTGGCTAACGTCCTGTGAACACTGATTTAAGTTTAATCTTTAATATACATGCAAATCTAGGCGCGAGCATGATCCTTGGGCTTCAGGCAGTTACCTGATACCAAGTGCTTACGCAGTATTATTTTTAATGAAGAGAGTTGTGTCGTAACAACTTTCGGTTATAACAAGAATCAGGTACAGGGTGACGATTTAGTCACTTGCAATTCTGTCAAGGGGATGATTCTACTTGCCATACTAAACTACTTTCGCTGTGAATGTCATATCCCATAAAATTAACAGATGCTGGTAAATAAATCGCCAGTCTGAACTATGCGATAGGCTTAATGTTTATAAAAACCAGCTATTTGTAGTAACACTGATCTCATCATCTTCTTGCCCTTGTCTCATTGAATTAAGTACATTTAAATGAAAAATACAAAATACGTACAACTAAAGATTAGTACTTTCACAAAGTATGATATGTATCAAAGGATTTCTAAGTTTTCGTAACTCCCAAATAACAATATGTGACTTGGAAAATATTTTTGGGCTAATGTAACAAGTTCTCCAACAAGAAATAAGTAGCACAAAACTACGCAAACTAGCAAAAGATTAGCGCAAAGCTAAACATAACTCACGATAATATAGTCCAAGGTAACATTAGGCAGAAACTCTCCAACACAAACCCTTTAAATATTGTAATTGTTCATACAATTCGTAACTTCGCCATGACACTTCGGGACTTCCACCAATTTCTAGTTAGACACTCAATTTTGCGTTTACGTTAAATATGTCTATGTTGGTATATTTAAGTAATTTATGTTCTAGACTTTGTTTAGGTAGTGTTACATCCCTATACTTACACCTACATAGCTATACATAATAAGGTACTAGTCTGTGGTTGGTCCCTAAAGATAATTTTGTTGAAATATTTTTAGTATTATGTGGGCGTAGTTTGGTTGGACAAGGCTACTGATACTGCAATAACAACGGACATTGTATGTCTGGGGAACATTTATTCTTCTAATTTCCTTATAAACTATTATCGTAGTTTTTCTTCTAAACTAAGCGACTCTGCAGTTGACATGTTGGAATTGGTGCGCGAATGAGGCGACGACCAACCGGTTGCCTTATACTTAGCTATTTTTATTCCATGCGTTAAATAAACCAGGCAAAGTTATTTTTATTAGACAACTTACATTAAAAATGAGTTGTTCAGGCAAACTGTACAAGGGGGTTAATGGGCCGGGTACGGACACCGGACTCCGATATTAAGTACATTATTTGTCAGAGTATGATGACTGAATTCTCATTCTGGTTCCAAGATTTTGTGTAAATTTGTAGCAAGTTTTTATTTAATCAACTTCATTCAAATATTTAAACCACTATAGTAAGTTTTAATTGGATTCAATACTTTTAATAATGTACTAGCTTATACCCGCGGCTTCGCCCGCGTGGATTTCGATAATTGTCCCAGGTGATCATATATCGGGATAAACAGTATTCTATGTGTTAATTTAGATTACAACCTATATGTGTGCCAAATTTCATCCAAATCTATTCAGCAGTTTTTGCGTGAAATAGTAACAAACATCCATTCATCCACCCATCTATTCCCACAAACTTTCCCATTTATATACATAATATTAGTGTGATATATAATTATACATATATATATTTACATATAAAGGGTGTAAATAGACCCTTAACATATCCGAAAGGCACTTGTTCTCCCCGGCTTTGCGATATTTTTTTTGTTCTAGATCTTACCTGGGAACCTTCTAGTTACGGAGATATTGGGGGTCAATGTTCCAACTTTTTCACAAGTTTTTTTTAAATACATGTTTTTAATGTAAGATTTTTACTTTACACACCTCCACGACACCCGTACTATTCATACTATTCAATCCATCCATCAGCACAATGCTTTGAGTGCTTTCCATCGAGTTCTACCGTAAAACGTGATTTTTCACCCCAAAAAAAAAGTCGATTCCCAGCAATAATTTTTGCGAAAAGTAACTTAGTTTGATGTACAGAATGCTTGGTTGACGGGTATGTGAAGGGTCTGTTTACACCCTGTATATAAATATAAAGGGTGTAAACAGACCCTTAACATATCCGAAAGTCATTTGTTCTCCTCGTCTTTGCGATCATTTTTTTTGTTCTAGACCATACCTGGGAACCTTCTAGTTACGGAGATATTGGGGGTCAAAGTTCCAACTTTTTCACAAGTTTTTTTTTTAAATACACGTTAATGTAAAATTTTTACTTTACACATCTCCACGACCCGCATACTATTCAATCCATCCATCAGCACAATGCTTTGAGTGCTTTCCTTCGAGTCCTACCGCATGACGTGATTTTTCACCCCAAAAAAAAAAGTCGATTCCCAGCAATAATTTTTGCGTAAAGCTACTTAGTTTGATGTACAGAATGCTTGGTTGACGGATATGTGAAGGGTCTGTTTACACCCTGTATATATCGGATCCGGACATTAGTGCGGACATAAAATGAATTGGAAAGCGCGCCAGTGTACAGTGGTCACAACACAGCGTGCTTGTACAGAGCCCTGATGTCCAACTCGAGGGAGGACGACAGTCAATGTCTGATCGCGGCGGAGTTGAGACGTCTTGGAACTGTACCCGATTCATTGTGCCCCGTGTCCGTGCGCCCGTTGTGTTATTGTGTTAAGTTGTAATCTCAAGTGTTTTGTTGTGTGTTTTCATAGCACGAAACTCATCATCTGCCCACATGGTGTAAGTACGAGCCTAACGGAATAAATCCTGACTTATACGACATATACATACATATAGTAGGATTATTCTATTATCTACATAAATCGGCCACGTGTCTACGTTTGACCTTTCCAAACATTACGGAAACACAAATAGCCGCTAAACATGTTGTCTTTAAAAGATAAGGGTAGAGCAAACAATGAAGTTAATTACCTTAGCTCTGCCTCGGAACACGGCCTAGCGTGACTTTATTAAATTGTTCTAGCAATTAGGCGCTGATTCAGACAGTTTCATGTCTACGCAAATAGTGCCCGCAGCTAATTCCACTAGCTGTTCTTTTCAAATTAGAGCAAGGAAATTTCGAATGAATAAAATTAATACGGAATTTCAGTTTTTGTGTCTTCATCAACGCACCTAAATACGATCAACGATAGACAGCTATTGTTTTATTGTTATTATAGAACGATATTATTTACTTTCTAATAAATATATATATAAGTTCCAAATAATATAAGTTACTTTTGAAGCTGCATAAAGAATGCCATACCATGATTTATCTGATGTAACAAAATATGTTGTTATTATTTAAAAAATCGATGATTCTGCAACATTTCTTAGTAGATATTTAACCGGTGGAAAAAATGTAAAGATGCCTATGACTACCTCAATAAAAATGTATGCTTAAATTGATTCCGAACGAGAATGTATCGGTTGCACCTCTACACTTTAGACTGACACTCACCCACACAGTGTCGCTAAATAGCACAGCTACGTAATAGAGGTGTCACTCGCTCCTACTGCTAATCCCGCTTTACCGCCACTAAGAAATATGGCCACTAAAGTTGCCAATACACGTGCGTGCAGCCGATGAGACTATTTACGACCGAGCACATGTAAAAATGTAGTATACTACAAACTGAACGGCATAGGAGCTACGTAATGCTGATCAGTTCGATTCCGAGTGCGATGAATTTTGCACATAAAAAGACGCTGAATGCGATATAGACTTACAACATACTTATATAATCTTTTTCATTTACTTCCTTGCTTAAAAATGTTTTTCAAAATGAAATTGCATTGCATTCTTGACTTATTTTAGAACCAATCTGGCACTAACAACACAAAACTTCTGCCCTAAGCACTACTACATTTCAAACCCCTAAAAAGGTAAAAAGAAACAACAATTTCATGACCTAAACATATCCTGAACACACATTGTTAACAAAACACAAACGCTCGGCTGAACTACCTCTATACAGCGAGACAACCGAAAGAAAAAGTAAAAAAAGAATATCGTAGCTCGTAATACGAGGCGGAAAAAACGGTTCAACAAGCCGAAAGTGATTTTTCATCCGAGTTAAAGGCGGGAGTCATCAAAACATCGCGATAAAGAACAAAACATCGCTGACTGACTGCAACGAGCGGCGATAAGAGCTACCAGGCGCGCAGGCGGGGGGAGGTGTCTTAAAACGGTAGTTATGACGTAAGGGCGCAGACGGATCAGCGGATCGCAAGGGATCTGTATAAGGGCGTGATTTGGAAAGTAACTGTTTTTGTGCATGCAATGAAGCCACCTCGTTTTACCAGTTTGTTTAAAATTTTTCTTTCTGATGAAAAGTTTCATGATATTTTTCCTGTAGCTCATGTTTTTGTAAAAGCAAAAATGCTTTAATAACTTAATCCGGCAAAAGAGAGCCTACTAAGTCGTCCTCTACAAAATTTATCATACCTCGCTTCACCCGAAAAGATGTCGGCATTTTCAGTTATAACCCGTTTCTCGTTTCATGTACCGGATTTTCTGAACAAGAAAACTAGATCTTTCTTTTTTCGTATACAATCGTGGCGACTCATAGGTTAGTCGACAGTTCCACTAACAACCCGCCAACTATTTGTATACGAGTTCAAATGGCTACACACCCCAGACGGTAACGAAAAAGTTAATTATAAGACACTTGTAGTGAAAGAAAATTATGCATGTTTAGTGGAAAAAGAGAGAGAGTAGTTTGAACCCAGAGCCGCGCAACTTTTTGGTGTAAATCTCTCGAGCAAGGATCGCTGCACACCTTCTATATCTAACTATGATGCAGGCAGGCGGCAGACGTGACCAGCCTTCCTTTCCTTTATTTCCGTTACGTTCCGGGAATACGGAAACAAAACGTTTACGGTACCCTACCTTGTTAATAAAATGCATTTTTACAAAATCACAAGATTGTTATCGCACAAAATAAAGTTCGTAAAATTTTGTTTGATGCGATGAATCACGCGATGAATATACTGCACGTAAATTTTATAATTGCTGGGCAAAACACTATTTTTAATATCTCAATTAAAAAGTGGTAATAAAAATATAAAAATTGGCGGGAGCGGTCGTGATCGCGAGCAGTATATCACGCGAGCAAGCGCGAACGCACCGCTCGCTGGCACGCTCGCGCGGTTGCTCGCGCACATCCATAACTCTATGATTATGTAAACGCTCGTTAAGGAAACATAATAACCCTTCAAGTGTACATAATATATTCGTACATTAAAAGGAAATGTTAACTTTATTAATGCAAACTTTTAAATACACATAAAACCTATGAAGCCGCTGCGTTTTGTGAAGTTTGTACGAACGTGCTTTAACATTTACATCATTAGTACTGCAACAGTAAACAGTTTGTAATGAAAACACGCTGCTGCTATTGTTCAATATTAACGCGATTCGAATTACTTAATCAGAATTGCATATTTAAATATTGAACTGATGAGTTTTACTCAATTATTTAATAACCAAATCGGATCTAAAATTATTCATTTCATAAGGGACACGTTTACAAAGCAGATGTGGTTCTGTCAAACTAATTGTGTCAACGAGGCGTCAAAGGTAAACCCAGCAGGTGGGTAGGTAGGTAGGTAAGAATTCGAGCGATGTAATGTGGCAGTGTGGCAGTGGGTCGGCTACTCATTACGACGGGTTCAGACGCCGCCCGATAATTTACCGAATGACAATGAGCGACAGTCGGCCTTTGTATTAGTTGCGCCGAGCGGAGGCCGCGTAATGGCCGAAATTACACCCCCTCTGATTGGTCCGGCGAACTGATTGTGAGCGATGGAGTGTCCAACGTTTCTTGCTAACGTGCGCCCGAATCAAACAGTTCGAGTGTATGACCTACGATACGTATGTCGTATTGCATACGCGGTCACAGTAAACTCATGCTCATACTGGTTTCAATTAACGACAAAAGGAGTAAAGTAGCTTCATTGGGGTAACCCGAAATTCATTCGTGAGAAAAAGTTTAAAAATCACGTACTGAATTGACCGGCTGGTTTAAACCAAAGCTCTTAGTTCGTTATGACTACCGGGAAAATGTTGATATGGAGAAGAGGACAAAAAATAAGAATAAACACAAGATGTACGTGTAAAGTGTCAAGTATCTCGTTCAGCGCGCCTTTAGTTGCAAGTTGTAACATTGCGTGGGAGACAGGCAGCAGACAGCTTTTAAAATCTGAGCACAGACAAGTTTGAAATAAAAAGTGCCAAACAATTAATATTCTGGACTTATATTTTTTGACTTTTTGTTGGATGTCTGTTATATTTATGAAGCTAATAATAATTCTTTCATCAAGGTTATATAGATCAAGAATTGACAACTGTGAGTTTATGTTTATTGTTATGTTGGTAGAAACTTTTTCGGGTTCTAGCTGGATCATCACAAGCATGACAGCCTCGTAGGTCTGGGGACCGCGAGCGCGACTGTTGCACATGAAATCCTGGGTTCGATGCCCATGTCGGGCAGAGTGTTATTGTTTTTTTTTGCATCAAGTATTTCTCAGTCTCAAACGGTCAAATATCCACTCTGTCGCTGACCACATACTGGATTTGTGCTCATTTAATGGCAATAGGCTCGCCGCCTATTACGTGTTATATTAGGTACACCTCTTCCTATCCCTTTGGGGATTACAGGCGTGGTGTTATATGCATAAGAAGCACGTCAACACACTTAAATATCTGAGTTACAAGTGAAGTCAGAATATTTCTAAAGCCGGGTATTTTATTAAACAAATAGTATTCAATTAGGATTCAGGGGTAACAGAACAGTAATAAGGCCTTTGCCAGTTAGTTTGGCTAATCAACTAACAAACCAGTGCTGTGTAGTTCGAGTCCAGACAGACTAATGTGCTCATTACCCTTCACCGTCCACCTCCATACGTGTCTGAAAGAATTGCCAGCAGGCCAGTCCTGAACTTTAGGGTTAAAAAACGTATACCTAGTTTCTTGGAAATAATGGAATAAATTATTTTTTTATGGAAAATAGCTATCAAGAGATTTACTGTTTACATACTAAAATATAATAAAAACAAAGATTGTATCGAACAAAACAAGATAATTTGTTATGTAGGCCAGGAGAGTCTAGACGCTTTCATTACATCATTTAAAATTGACATAGAAATTATTACACTCGATGTTTTTACATTAAAATAAATCACTTACAATTATCACATGTCATAATATTTCGACTCGAAGCTTAATTTTTGAAATCCCTAACATTCAGAAAATTAGTCCGACCGTCAGGCTTCACCCTTATCTGAGTGGCGTGTTGGTCCACGCGTACAGGGTGACCTAGCGATCAACATTAGGGCCGCGCCAGCTCTGCGGCTATTGAATCGCGGCGTACAACTAAGTCTGCTCAGTAATTCACTTAGGCTTACATGTGTCGATTTGCGCTACAATCGCGGCGCATTACGGCTAACTTGGAACAATCACGCTACTTAGATTATAGGTTGCGGTCAGAGAGCTTTGTTTCGAATTGTATGTTTGTCTGCTTTTCCTGTAACTACGTAATTGAATTTAGTTGGAAAATTCTAGTAGGAAGCAATAAGTGGTTTTTCCTTAGATTTAGATTATCCACGGAACCTACAATATACTGCTAATTAGCTAACCATCCAAATCTTTTCAGATTGTTTAATATTTTGGAAGCATTTCATTTATTCGGACTGAAACAAATTATTAATTTATTAAAAAAATATTTTACCCATTTTTCAGCAGACCTTTATATTATGTAACTAATTATTTTTTTGGCCATATTTTTCTTCATTACGTAAAACTTTTTTATTAAATTACTTTTCCATTTTACAAACAGATGCAACCCTCCCTTCCCCTCCCCCTCTTCCCTTACTCTCGGCGTGTGAATAATGAACTCATATTTTTAAAGAAAATATTGGTTCATTTATTAACTTAAATGAATCATAAAATTATCATGTAGATATTGATGGCAATCTAAATTGAGTCGGTTCAGAATTTGGATACGAGTATGGCGCCATCAATCGCTTCCATTAATTCCCATTGCGTGCAGGCATCAGTGCAGCATCTGTAAATCTTCTCCTCATAAGATTTTCATTCCTTCGAAAAAGCATATAGACCTGAGTACCTAAAACACTGTATGTAAAAAGACCCATTTGATGCCCCGTAAATTAGTCAAAAACGGGAACCCAGATGGTTTGCTTCAAATACATGCCTTATTCACAGGAGTGTAAATTAGGCCTTAAGTCATAATGAACCAAAGAATGTAGGTGAGAAGGTACATAAAAGAGTGTATAATCTAGGTCACAGCATTATAATAAGTGTCGACTCCATTCGAGACGCTGAGTTTAGTCAAATCGATCACGTAAGAGGTGACTGTTGCCGAGGGGCTAATATTTCATTGAACCTCCTCAGAGAATTCATCTCCAATAGAAATAAAAAGTATACAGTCTAAATCTTTTCTTTGCGTAAATATAAAACTTCAATATTCTATTATTGCTCACTTGATTTTTTTGCGATTTAAAGATTCAGTATTTTTCAGAAGAGAAATTTAGTCTTCCATTCAACGAAAATGTTTTGATGATCGCTACATTAAATCGTATGAAATAGAAATAGCACGATTATCGGGAAAAGTTGAGCATTTACTGAACATCCTGGAATAAAAACTTTTTTGCAAAAATTAAAACCGACTTCAAAAACACAAAAAAGTGAAAAATAACTTTAGCTTCAGAAGACGGTGACTTTTGTTTGTTTGATTCCGTTTTTTTTTGTATTTATTGTCACCTTTTTTGCAAAAAAGTTTTTTTATTTTTCCATTTTTAGTTGTACCCATACAATTAATATTTTCAATGCATTTATTTTAAATTGTCAACAAAACAAACAAATCTGGTTGTACTGTACACATCTGCGTACACCCTCAGAGCATAAAGGCGTTATGTTATCCAAGCGATTGCAGCAATCACGGCAGATTTGCTGTCTATTATGGAAGAGTTACATTGTTTATCTCTGAAGATCAGCATCAGATCTTCACCAAATTTAAACGGGACCACCGCCAAATAATGTTCTTCCAAATAAAAAAAGAGTCATTGTAATCGGTTCTCAATTGAGGCAAATATCGCTGAACGTACACACAATTATGATTACCAGACATAATGCCTACGAGTATGTGTGCCTATACAATTTTCAGAATTCCCTTGGTTTCTCCAGGATCCCAACATCTGATCCTGACCTGATGACCATGGGACCACATGGGAATTATACTGTTTGAAACAATGCCATAAAATTTGAGGGTTGCCCTTAATTTTCCTGAGGTCCCATCATCAGATCCTGACTTATACCTTTCATCATCAGCTCAGTAACATAAGATGATGATTACCAGTCACAAATATCTGAATTGCGTTAGAAAGAACATTTATATGAAAAACATTGTATGTGCCTATTATGACGGTTGACAGGGAAGAATGGAAGAAAAAAAAGTGTTGCGCCGACCCCAAGTAACATGGGACAAGGGCAGGAAGATGATGATTGTATGTGCTTATTAATTTTGAGGGTGGCCCTCGATTTCCCTGAGATCCCATCATCAGATTCTGACTTGGTAACAATGGGATCACCTCAGGCTTTCGAATAAACACAGAATTTTGAAAATCGGTCGACAATTGGTCGAGAAATCGGTGAAAATTTATGTACCTACATAAAAATACATACAGTCTAAAGTAGAACCTCCTCCTTTTTTGGAGTCGGTTATAAATTGTCAAAGCAGTTTTAGTGAAACATTAGTGAACTCCAATAAAATGGAACTTAACATACCTAACTATCAAAATGTGGGAGCACTGTACACATCTGCGTACCCCCTCAGAGCATACAGGCATGATATTATGTTATGGTGTTGTGTAAACAATAAACATCCAAAGGATTGAAGCAATCACGACAGATTTAAACGGGACCACTGCGGAACAATATTCGTCCAAACAAAAGAAGAATCATCAAAATCGGTTCACAATTGGCGAAGAAATCGCTGAATACACAGAAAAAAAAAATCCGTCGAACTGATAACCTCTTTTTGGAAGTCGGTTAAAAACGCAACCCCAGAAAGCGCCCTTCATGTCTAGCCGAAACACATAAAAACCACAATACCTTTATGAGTGTAACACAAAAACATTTATTCCCAAAATAAAAATACATCAACTGTAATGAAATGTGATATAATTATCGCAGTCTATTACCGGCTACACACGACAATGTTCAGCATCGTCGCCTACCAAACGCGCAATGGTCACGCTCGCAATCGGTTAGCACAAACGCGAGCGGTTAATCGGTCGACGCCCATTGGATTTACGGTCGCTAATTGATTAATTATTACCTCTGGTTCGGATTGGCTTGGTCTTTGGTACAACTACATAGAAATACAGAAGTTAGAGCATCTATTGTATTGGACATGTTTCTGAAACATTGTTCTTGAAGTTCTCAATAAACAAGATGATAAAAAGATTTAAACAAACAAGACTGTTTCTAGATAACTGAAACTATTAATCTAGTCAGTTAGTTACTGTAATAGTCTCTGCTTGTGTAACTTGTCAAAGAATAGTAGTGGCCTTGAAAATGTTAAAATGTTCCTACATCGGTTTTTGTTGAGATTTGGTCGATACAGAGGCTCTCGGGATGCTGAGGTAACGGTAGTAGGTTTGCTGTTCAGATGCTTAGTTCTTATTTTTCTGTAAGGTACGTACATATTTATGATGTTCTTGTTGACAAAGAGACGGGATTCTGTAACAGATTCCTTATTTATTATTTTAAAGCATCAAATAAATCATTTCCATACTAAAAACGTTCTACAATGATTGAATATTTCACGACATTAATACCGAATACACCAGTACCCTCATCTCGTAGTAAAATAATTGAGATTAAAAATTCAGATTGTGTAAGTTAATAGCATGTTCTGTTGAGGCCCACATCATCGTGACGTGCGGCCTGATTGCCGAACCGGCCTGTATGGCGGCCAGGCCCACCCACTCGATGTTACGGGGGGTGGACAATTTCTTATTCAAATTTAACAAATAGTAGGTCTTATCTTTTCATGAAGTTGAAAAGGGCAAAATAAATGATTTACTACAACAGTAATGACAAAATACTCTAACAAAGATAGATTAGTCGGGAATAGCACATAGGCGGCTTTTTTTATCCCGGTAAACACATTAGAAGTTCCAGGCAACCGAGGTCGCCGGCAACAGCCAGTCTACCAAATAAAAGTAAACAGCGAATACGTCCAATAAAAGTTTTTTTTTTTCAAAAAAATATTTTGTGCCGTTTAGTAAAGTTAGCGGAAGAAGGATTAAACGGGCCGCTCTTAACCACGACCACCTCTCCATGAAATACAATCAAAGCTACGTGTGGGCACAGTCGCTCACTCGCCTCTATCGCGGACAAACAGACAAGCGATATTGAAAACTTAATATCCTGAACGAAATGTTTTGCTGTTAGCCAAGTTACGGTGTGTACGAGTAGTGGAGTAGGCAAAATGCCCGTCTATCGGACAAATATCCGACAGTCGGACAGGAAGGGATAACCTAGTTCTGTAGAGATTTGTTTCAGCCAGTTTGCAGTTGCGCCCGCGTGGAGTGCCTATAACAAAGCGTCCTCGAGCGCCGGTACCACGCACACTCGATGCAACTCGGCGCGCACTGCTTCCTCGCACTTTAATATTCGTTCGTTTTGAAAGCCGGACCCGGACTATCCGGAGATTAGTATGTAGTGTTGCATTACGGGCTAGTGTCCGTAACTCCACGTCCAAAGCGCATATATTGCGTGGGGTTTGAAGAATGACAACTTATCAGGACTTGCTTAATCAAAAACTCAAAAACTCCCCAACTCCCAAAAGCCTATCACGTTAGGCTAATGTAATATTTAGGAACGTCAACAAAACTTGGATTCAGTACCTAAAATGTAATCAATTTAAAAAAAAAAATCGTTTCGGTGATAATGTGGTGAGAACTAGTATGAGTTAACAATTCGTAGTAGTTCCCGGGACAGTTTTGCACTGTCGCGCGCGCTTCGCTCAATCTGATCGTTTTGAGCGAATCAGCCAAGCGAAGTTTTGTGTTCTAAGCGCGGGATTTACTAAATCCAGCTGTATTTCCATATACTGCACTCTGAATATGAAATTCTGTTACTTATTTCTAGTATTGTTTTGTGGGAAATATCTGATTCAATATAACAGTAGGAGAAGTTGTGCGAAGTTTTAGCGAGTCGGCGGCGATACCATGTTATCATTGTCGTTTCGGAAATCTTGTCTAATATGCGACTATTTGTGCAGTGCTTGAGGCAATATGCGCTGGAGGAAAAATAGTTAGCTTTGTTTTAAGGAAACTGAAAATCTTTAAAGGCGAGAAATTTACCGATGAACTAAGCCACCACAAAATAGCATATCCGGCGCATACAATTAAATAGTAAAACAACCCTGACCCGAGCACTGCAGACGACGCGCGACGCCACTCAATTAGACACACATCATTAGACAAAGGCCGGTAATGCGATTATAAGCTGAACGCATATTATTACAGGCACAATGGCCTGATTGTCTGCCGGTACCGTGGACTGACACAATTACGATGCTCCCGTAAGATAATCCGCTAGTAATCAGTCGGGTGCACCCGAGTGATGCCGAGCGTTGCCGAGAGTTGCCGAGCGGTGCAGCGGACCACGTAATGCGTACAACAGAGAGTTGCGATAGTTGGAGTGCGTGTTGGGTACGTCTGAATGAGTTTATTATGAGGTCCAGTGAGATATTTTTACCTCTAGCGATGGTCCTTCAGCCCGGCTGACACACTCTGGGGTAGCCAACGCCGCGTCAATAATTTCGTACAAATAAAAAGGTACTCTTAAGCATAATTATGATGATTTAAAGCCCAGTATTTAATTTATTAAAAAGAGCACAAGAACTGTTGAAAGGAAACTTTACTAGACAGACAATAAGTGTACGTATTAACGCCAAAAGCCGAAACTGATGAGGCTATTTGAATAAGTCGGGGAAGCTGACATATGCAAACGGCTCATGGATATCCTCATGAAAGGCCAAAAAAGTCGGGATTCAAACTTAACAAAAATAAACGACTACGGTCAATGGAAATTCATTCGCCTTTTTTCTTAGAAAACTGCAGGTTCATTAAAATTCCACTCATTTTTATTTTAAACAAAATGATAACTTTCAATAATCATTTTCCGTGGAAAAACAAAGCGAATGTGTGAAGCTTATCTGTTCAGAGAGCAGATGAAAGTGGGTTAATGCCGCGCTGTACGTTAGATAAGCAGCATCCACTTTATGCTAGCCTGGTAGCTTCGAAATATTAACGAGTTTGCTTACTACGCTGAAACAGCTAAATTAAAGTATTAATTATATTAAAAAAATATGTGTGTTGTTGGATGATGACCACAGTAGATGCCCTTGTTGAAGAACGGTTTGAGTAGCTCATTATTTTTGTCGTTAACTATTTGAATTGTTTGCGAGGTTGCTTAGTATGTACTTTTTTATGTATGTTCGGACTTTGAGAGAGTCCAGTTCCCGCTTCGTTGGAAGAAAGCTGGTCCTCATCCGGAAGCCAGGGCGCCCTGCGGACTCTCCGTCCGCATACCGGCCCATCGTGTTGCTCGACGAGGTGGGCAAGCTCTTTGAAAGAGTCATTGCCAACCGCCTCGCCGGGTACCTTGCGGCGATGGGGCCGTATCTTGCGGAACACCAGTTTGGTTTCCGCAAGGGACGCTCGACGGTGGACGCCATCATGCTCGTGAGAGCCCTCACGACGGGGGACGCGGTGTTCCGGGGATAGTCGTCTTGGCGGTATCTCTTGACATCGCCAACGCCTTGAACTCCATGCCCTGGAGCTGCATTAGGGAGCCACTCCGGTATCACCGGGTGCTGACCTACCTTCGTCGGGTGGTCGGGGACTACCTGACGGATAGAGCCGTCATCTACCCCGGTCGGAGCGGAGAATGTAACCGGCGAGAGATGTCGTGCGGTGTTCCACAGGGATCGGTTCTGAAGCCGGCCTTGTGGAACATCGGTGACGACTGGGTGCTGCGCGCCGCCCTTCCTAGCGACGTAAACATAGTTTGCTACGCTGACGACACGCTGGTACTGGCACAAGGGAGGTCGCACGAGGCGGCGACCGAAAACATGACACGCGGGGTTGCGATAGTCGTGGAGAGGATCCGGCAATTGGGTCTCGAGGTGGCATTGCACAAGTCCGAGGCCATGTGTTTTCATGGGCCTCGGAATGCGCCACCGTCGGGATCCCTACTGACGGCAGGAGGGGTTTCCATCGGCGTCGGGTCTGCGTTGAAGTACCTAGGACTCGTCCTCGACAGCCGGTGGAACATCGTGGAGCATTTCCGACGTTTGGCTCCCAAACTGGAACGGACCGGGGCTGCCTTCAAGCGGTCCATGGCCCTTTACCGGGCCCCGGTGTGGGCGCGTTCTTTGAGGCGGCAAGCCGCCCACTACCCGAACGCGCCCCAAAAGGTGATAGCCGTAAGGCTAGTCCGGGGGTACCGCACGATCTCTGGCGAGGCGGCGACCCTCCTTGCCGGATTGCCGCCATGGGATCTGGAGGCGATAGTCCTCTACTAGCACTACATCAGGGGGAAACTCCGCTGTCGCGGCAAATCGCCGCTCAGCGGATAGACCTCCGGCGCGATCTCATGGCGACATGGAGAGAGTGACTGTCGCACGCCGCCATAGTGGTGATAAGTCCCCTCTTTGAGGAGTGGCTAGAGAGGCGCCATGGTGCCCTCACCTTCCGCCTGACGCAGGTCCTCAACGGACACGGTTGTTTCGGGAGGTTCCTGCACCAAATCATTCATTAATTATCTAATTTTACTCATTTACTTATCTTTACTCATTTACTAATATTACTAATCACCAATACTAATTCGAATATACTTACTAATACTAATCAATCAATCAATCATTATTAATTGTTCAAATAATTAATCAATACTAATCAATTGGTAATTAATTAATTCGTTTACAATATTATCAATGCGAAAGAAAGTTTGTTTGCCTGTGTGTACCTTTTCACAAATAAACCACTGAACCGGTCCTCCCGAAACATTGCAAAACTACATAATTACTTATTTGTTCTCCCTGGACAATCTGTAAGCCACTCTCCTTAGAGCATCGTTTACAAACTCTCGAGGAAGAACTTCTTAAGTGATTTGGCAAATTTGCCTTTTATTTTCTGACTTCTTAAATCAGTAGGTAATTGGTTGAGAAGGTATGGTACTCTTTTATCAAGCGTACGGTCGCCGAAGTAATTCCTTATTCTAGGTACATCAAATTTACCTGCTGATACTATTCTTGTCACGTGGTTATGCGTGACCAACGAGTGACGCCCCCAGCTGCCATGACTGTCAGGAAGTAGACATTTATGGTTAGTGCTGATAGGTAGAATTTTGCAGATTTTAAAATAACTTGTTATAATCATCTATACATTTGTTTTTGGTTTTCTTACTGACTAATAGTTTTAAAAATCTAATTTGTATTGCTTCTAAATTTTCCTAAATTGCTTTTGAATGTAAGTCCATAGCAGTCGAGGGCGTAACTTAATATTGGATCAACTAGTTGTAGATAAAGGCACATAAGAGTATTATTTGGTACTTTAAAGCTTAGATGGTAGAATTTACCGAATAATATTCTAAGTTTGTTACATAAGTACTCAATGTGGTTTGATCACGAAATCGCTTGCGCGGAGCACCGCCGTGTCGTGCTGTGTGTTGGCAGGACGTGAGAGGGAAAGAGCCTCCCGTCCCAGCCGCCGCGGGAGATGCCCCGGGCGTCGGGGGTCACGTGGTGGCTCCCGGCCACCGTAGGCGCGGGCCTGTGGACGGCGAGTTATGGCTAGCTCGCCGTCCGGCCGTCTCATGACGACAGGCCGTGTCGACGGCGCGTTAGTGTTCCACGCGCGCCTCATAGAGATGTCAGCAACCATGTAGGGGTCCGCATGAGCCGATGCCTGCCAGGGCTGCGGGACTGTTCGAAGGAGATACCGTGGCGTACCCAGAGCGGGGTGCCATTTAAATGGTGCCATTTAAATTTCATATAGATCCGATGATGAGTTTCGGAGACAGATAACGAAACTCTTCATAAAATACCAGCTAATCAACCGCGATTGCTGCTATCGCATAAATATGCAATGTTTACGCAATCACACAACATAACATCACGCCTGTATACTCGAAACTTTTCGCAGATGTTTCCAGTATATCAGGGTACACTCAAAGTTAGTAGGAGTCGCATATTTTTTCGTGACTGATTTATACAAAAAAAATATTTACTAACCGACTTCAAAAAAGAAGGAGAGGTTCTCAATTCGGCGGAATCTTATTTTTTATGTATGTTCAGCGATTACTCGAAGACGCCTGAACCTGAACCTTTTTTTTGTTTGAAAGAGTATACTTCCAAGTTGGTCCCATAGAAATATTGTCATGATCTGATCTTGGACTTCGGAGATAACGGAACTCTACAATAATAGACAGCAAATATGTCGTGCTTGCTGCAATCGTCTGGGTGTTTATTGTTTACACAAAATCATAACATAAGTTGTAGTACGTTAAGTTCCATTTTAATGGGGATGAGCCTATGACTATGAAATGTATTGTTAACAATGTAAAATAAATGCATAGCAAATATTTCTCTAGGATATTACAACGTCGGTGACAAAAAAATTAAATCAAACAAACAAAAGTCACCGACTTCTGAAGCTATAATTATTTTTCACTTTTCTGTGTTTTTGAAGTCGGTTTTATTTTTAGCAAAAAAAGATTTTTTATTAAACATAGTATCTTGTCTATCTGTCTTCATTATACGGGGTTCGTCAATAAATCTTTCTCCCTACCATCCACCATTTCATGTGGTCAGCAGCTGGGGTACATGACACGGAATGGTAGCAATTGTTGGCGTGTGGTAACAAGTGGTTGGTCCCTACCATTGAACCGGTGACCGCAATCGATGGGCTGGTTCATACATAATTGAACACCCGTGAGTGGGTCGCTGATCTTAAACTATAAGAAGCGATAAATCATGAGAGAATACCCATGTTATTAAGTGATGGTTTGGTTCTGATATAGCTATGCCTCATAAACTGAGTCCAGCATACGTTACTTGATAACCATAGTAACAGAAGAAAAGAAAGCCTACAAAATCACAAATTGCAGTATTAATAATATTGCAGCGTCAAAATTCCATAAATGAATGTGTCACTTCGTACAATAGAAATAGCAGTGGTCATGCTACACGGGGTGCAGTAGCAAAGTGTCAAAAATCGAATTATTTATTATCAGTCCTTTTTAAGAAGGAGAACGAGCAGTAACTTACCACATAGTTACTGATAAAATATGTAAAAAAAAAACAATTATGTAAATTACTCGACATCAGACCATTTTTCATTTTTTCCCGGTCCTAAAATTCAGTTACCGCTACCGCTCATGTCTCAGCCCACACGTCATGATCTCGTGTTCGGCGATTGTAAACCTGCAGATGAACTGTTATTCGTTCGCAGGCTCTCCGGCTAATGAATCGCGCGTTATGACGTCATAAGATGCGAACACTCTCCACCAGCACACGCCATTCATAGAAATATTTCTACAGTTTATGGGATTAGGCGCTGGCATGTTATGGGAAACATTTTGCTGGCTAAGTGATAAGCTTAATTTATGATAGACAACGTGATGCTAAGCCCGTAAGCAAAATGAGCTACGAGTGCTACGGCGTAGCATAAATATATTGCTACGTCTGCTACGCGGTCGTAGCACAGAGATAATCCGTTATGAATCAAGTATTCTTTTCGAAGAAGTTTGACTTGTACCTTAATCATAACCTTCGGTTATATGTATAAAATTATATTTATAAGTTGATATTACAATCCTTGCAGCGAAGGAGACATAAACACTGTACCATTTTTGCTCCAAAGAACATTAATAAATGACCACATCACAAACAAAATCCTTCCAATGCATTAGCCTAAAACCATATTCACATTTCATCGTATAAACTATTTTCTTCAGTATTTTTTCACGGAATGCATTGTCCGGCGAACGGATTAAGCTTCAACACATTCAATACCCGATACGGACGTTTGCGATGTCAACAGAATTTCAGCGGAGCGAAGCTTCAAAAAGCTTTGTTGGGAAGATTTTAAGAGCGCTGTGTACCATCAAACGATTGAGGCGAATGTTCGCGTAAACTCAGCTTTGTAAATGTGCAACACAACACGGGATTATATTCTGGATTGATAGGTGGTGAGTGCTTGCACTGCGCTGATCTGGGGCTTAAGAATTGTGTGGTGGGATAGAGAAGATATGAAGGTTTTTACACCTAAACATTACGTTGAATTCTATCGAAGCAGGCGCGCTTCGGATTCAGCGTAAATAAAATGTCCACTTTTGTCTTTCTACATAGGTGAACATTTTGTCTCTCGCTTCCATAGAGGAGGTATAGAATTAGAAAACTAATCTTATTGTTGGAATAAGTGTTACTACAGTTAAAATATCGTAAAAAAAAGGTCCTTCGAGGTACAAAGGAGTTGGTGTTTATTAAAAAAAAAAATCAAAACACGACGTATTTCTGTCTGCAATCTTTTCACAGGGTATTCAAAAAATTACGGAAAGTAAGTGTTCAGTCAAGCTAATATTTCCTCTTACCGTTCTCTCGTACGTTACTCTCCAGCCAGTTCTCGAGACTCAAAGCCGCGTCTTCTCAATTCCGAGTATCTGCTTGTTATGCGCTCGGTGGCGGAGGCGACGCCATTACCTGTTTGTTCCAGCCCAGCCTCCCGGCGCCCATCTCCCAGCCCTCACTCGATACCACTACACCCGAGAACAGCTCATTATGGAAAATAGTTGGCTTGCTTTCTATTTAAATTGCTCTTGAATGAGGTTTAAATCGAGGGAGCGGAGCTATGTGTTCAGTAAACATGTTCTGTTGGGAAGGATTCTTCTGGTGTTTTGCCGAATTTATATCCATGAAAAGAAATTGGTAGTTTTTCATTGTTCTCAGCTGCCGAGATTGCCTATCTTAATCACTGTTAGACCACATCATTCTGTATCATACTTTGAAGAGTTTAGAAGTATCTATAATATATTTTTTCGTAAATGCTTCATCATTCTCTGGCCTTTTTATCAATTCAGTTGGGGTCAGCGGAGCATATCTTCCTGCTTGATTTTGTTGTGTTTACTTCTCTTTGTGTTTATTACTCGTCATCTCATCAGACACCTCTTTTCTTGCCATATCATCCTTTACTCATTCCATCCATCGTTTCTTCTCTTCGTAAATGTAAATAATAGATTAAAATAGATGTAGGTGTTTAATGGACAGCCACTGCAACCACGACAGATCAAAATTGGCAACAAATAGCACCGCTATCTCTTGTATATTTTCGGTAGATTTTCGCTATATTTAAAATATTCCGCTACAACATTCAGTTCCATATTTGTCAAAATTTTCACTGTAAAATTGCGGATGAAGTGACGTAGGTTTGTGTGAAATTATAATAACAAAATAAGTATTTTTCACAAACAGAAATGCCGAGATAATATGAAACTTGACATCAGTACATACAAACGTCGTTCTCGTGTCGAATTATTGCAATTTACTGTGTCATAGTATTGACATTCGCAATTATGCAGCACATTTGCGAGACTCGTGCCACTGATATTTGTGACCGAATACTTATTACACATTTACACGAATGTAAATAATGGCGTATGTCATGTTGTAAGCTCTGTATGTACATACTAGTACATAAAGGGTATAATGGAATTTTAATGGTTACTCTGTAATATTACAGGTTTTAATTGTCAACAATTTTAACAGAACCCCAATTATACGCTTCAAAACTTTCAATGAGTTAAATTGAATGTTGATTTGAGTAAATATTTCAGACTAATAGCTATGAGCACTTTATGTTATCACTATTGTCATGCTAGACTAATTTAAGCGATGAAAGGGTTTACTGTTTTTTCTAATCACCTTACGTCATAGTATACCGTACTCATGCCAGTTGAATTAACTTTCAACAATCTATGTTTAATGTGATTGCAAGTAATGCTTCGCCACGAATTGTAATTTTGCTGAGCCGTAAGCTGTTATTATTAACAAATTACTAATCAAGATTGTGATCTTAATATGAGCTCTAATCGCTAGTAATTTGCGAGGATGACATTACGTCTTTGATTTCGTGACCGGAGAGGGGCAATGTTCTCAAGATATACGTTCACTGCGGGTTGTAAAGCATCTTCGTAAAGATTTCAAGTAACAGTTAATGCATGGCTGTGGAGCGTCGTTTGTCGCCGCTCGCCAAATATTTAATTCAGCGCTCAGTGCAGTCGATACCGCTCTAATGGAACCACTCTGCACTCATGTGTTGAAGTTTATTTAGATACCTTACGTAAACTTACGTAATTATGTTGTTATAACGTCATTTATCAGTTTCTGCGTATGGTAGAAACTAAATATTTTTAGATATAGATTCACAATTCCAGTGATGGCAAAACACTGTAGATAATTATCGACAAGATCTTTACTAACAAATCGATCTATTAATAGATTAGTCCCTATATTAAGATTTCATTGAACGAGAATAATACAAACTGAACTACAAAGTACCACTCCTGGCTCGAGTTACACAAACATTATATTTAATGTAATCTAAGTACAAAATAATACATGCACTACTCCACAAACAAACATGAACAAACATTAATATTTATGTAAATATCAATTAACATATTAAAAGGACTTTGTAAGCAAATGTAGCGCGCGGCATAAATCGGGCGGCGGAAGCAACGATGAATCATGCGGTGACGTTGTGGAGGTACACAACACAAGTACACACTACACACGTGTGCTTGTGTATTGTGTTGTGCTGTGTCGTAAACTTGCACCAGGGCTAGGGGCGGAGTTATGATCGTGAAGACTGGGCCCATGTGTTAATCATAATCAGATAGTGTTGTATTATGCTTTACGAGTGTTAATGATAATTTACTTTTTAATGGCAGTTGTCACCCTGTTATAGTTATTAGCTCAAAGGCAACACGGTCTTATCTTGCCTGTATTACACATGTATGGATAAAACAGAAATATGTGACCTCAGCGTGATTACGGTTCGAATTTCGGTTCGGTCCGACCAAGTGTATTGAGATTTCCATCAGAAATTTTTCAATAGCAGTTTAGAGTCTAGGTTCGGGCCCGGTCTACGGTAATAGGCTTGGCCCCTATTGTATGGGTCTTAAACATAACTGATGAAATCCATATGTGTTGTAGGTATTCTCTGCCTAACCTCTTCAAGTTTAATTACAGACGTGATTTGATGTCACGTTTTGATATTAATTTGAACTACATTTTGATCCTAACTGCTCCTCCATGTACTATTCCCTGGCATGGAACACTTGCAGCCACATTCGACGCCGCGTGTATGAAGTTCATGATATATTGCATCTGAACTTTGTTGTGTCGACGCGTTGTAAACTTGTCCCATGAACTGCCTTCGGCTGTAAAGACCAACATTAGTCTCCTGTATGCGGTAAAGATCCTCCATGTTTTACTATGTTAGTAAGTAAGTCTAAAGAAAATTAGCCAACGTCTTGGGAAATAGCTATCATACTAAAATACCAACAAAACCATCTTTGGACCACTGCACACAATGTATAAGATATTATCGACTGTTCGCTTAGCTAGTTTACCTATAGCTATGACAGACGAAAAGTATAGCGTTGTGCTTTAATTTACCTAAGCCATTAATGACAGTAATTAAATGCATGTTTTTGGTCTCTTATCGTGCAATCAGTCCATTGACTGTGGGCCGATGTGTTGTCAGATCGAGTGTCTTGCAGAGTCAGTTCCCCACTGGGATTGACTCTTTGTCGGTAGCTCATTGTAGGCTATCCAGTTTCAGGCTCTCCAGGCGGTTAATGGTGTCAGGAATAGTGAACTGCACTGTTGGTGGATTCGTATGTTGTTGAAGAAGTTTTTGTATGCTTTTGCACAGGCTCTTATTTCGTCAAGTCAGAAAGTACTTAAACGTGACTTCTAGGTCGGTATTACTGGAATCAAACTGAAATGTACTAATACAGGATGGGATTGTAATTCCTGGTAAACAGCAATTGAATCCGTTTCCATTGTTGTATAAACAAACAGTATCTATCTAGCATTACAAACTGAGATACAACTCTAATCAGGCTTTTCACGGAATCCATCAGAGTTTCTCGTTTTATTTGAAGATATAAAGTGACCGTATCTAAAGCAATCTTGTTATTATTTTGTTTCCAGGCGAGACTGATAGCGTGGTATGAGGTATCTATCAGTTTTAATCTAGACAAATTTTTGAGGTTTTCTTTCAGATGGTTTAAGACCAGCATTCCAGCGTAGACTAAAATAGTGGGCTGCTGCCAATGTCAATAAGCAAAGAAGTAACACTGGTAATCTGTGAATAGTTAACTATAACAAATCAAAAACCAGTAACCAACATCGTGTCCAGCGTATCCTGTTGTCTGCAGGTTACGGGAACTGATGGAGGCTCTTGAACGTGCCAAAGTCATGACCATTATTATCTTGGACTGAGTTGATATGCTAAGAAGCAGCTTGCGCTTCGATGTGATCAAACAATTGAACACAGAATCATAAATCATTGACAGTCAAGCCAACCTTAAAAACCTGTACTCCTAGTACTAATTCCGAGCTCCTTGGTATGACCCACCCCGCGGTAACAAATGAAAACATTCATCATACGCCCGTGTCTCTTACGTGGCAGCGTGTCCCGACTCGCGGCAGTTCTTCGCATTTGCATCCGTATCTGGAGGTCGTTTGTTCGCGTCGGTGACCATTTGTAATAGCGTACAGAGTATTAGCGAGACAAGCGTGACAAGTGACGTCATGTGACGTGAGTGATCTGGTTACAGGTGAAATTGTCGATTTAATCTTTTACTCTGGACGCTCTTAATGTGCACGTCTTTCTACATCGTTCTCACATATATGTATAATCTCATAATGAATGATGTAACCAAGATTTTGTTACAATATTTTGATTTAAAAGAGTGTCCATGGAGTTTCTTGCCCATTCCATAGAGATCTACGGATCTTTGGAATGTGCAACTACAGTACTTTCTCAAGTTATTATGCCTTGTGTATTGATTGGTATTGATGGTCTGGCTTGAAGAGTGTAACTTATTAGTCGTATCTTGTAGTTTTGCTCCCTATAATCCTTTGCTCTGGTAGAGGATAAAAATATGATTTCCTAGAGAAAAGGTTTGCGCGTCTGTGTGGCCACATTGTTATTTTAAACTATGCAATGAATTGTCAAGCACTTCACCCTCATATTACTATTGTATTCTGGAAGGTGTTTATTTGTAATACATTTTTGTATTAAACTCACACTTAATAAAGACAACTCGGATGTACTGCCAAGTCGTAAAAACCGCTAGGCGTGTCGAATCGCTAGTCGACGCATAAAACAATAGACGAATGTCGACATATTATGTAACGATATTTTAGGTTAAGCTCATTCTCTATCATAACAAAAATTACAATATTACAGTTATTATAGTCATTTTCACTCAATTGAAATGAGCAATTTATTATGAATCAATAACTAAAACCCCGTTCACTGAGCACACAGCCGCAACTCGTAAACAAGCATCGAATATCATATGTTAGAATAATACTATATCAATAACGGTAATAAGTGAAATAACACCATTCCGTGTGTCGGGAGATATGTTTCTATTAAATACATCAAAACTTCCGCCTATTCATTAATATAGTAAAATAATTTCTATGTTGGAATCGCTTAGAAAAAATTAGGAATAAATACACATTGATAGACACATATGAGACTTCCTTTTGGAAAAACCTAATAATTATTTGGCCGACACGGGAATCAAACCCAGGCCCTCGTGCTTGGAAGTAGCCCTTTCGACCACTAGACCAACGAGGTCATCATCATACAACATACACCATCACATCACAACTACACACTGTAGACACTTCTTCGACCCTCGACCTACGCTGATTCTCTGACATTTGCTGTTTTGAGTAAACGGTACAGTGATCGTCATTATAACGTTCCAATAAATACCTGAATAGATATCAGCGGTACCTAGATCCTTAATTCTACATCCACTTACATCAGTAAATACATCATGAATAAGGCATGAGACCGAACGCTTATGTTCTGATAAATTAATTTTAATATTAAACACCGTCGTCTTACCAATAGCGGGTATTCTCCAAAACCACTCTAAGTACTAAATTATCTACGTAGCTTATAACTGCTATGTTTGTATTCGTTGCTTAATCAGGAATATAAACACAGGTTTTAGCATGTCTATCTCAGTTCGAGTGTTTTGTTAACACTAAAGGTTTAGAATGTAATTAACCTATTTTGATGGCTGTGGGCATTTTATTTTCAATACAAATAATGTTTGGACTTAATATTTTATCTATATGTCGGATATGTCAGGATTTATTCCGTTAGGCTCGTACATCATGTGGGCAGGCGATGGGTTTTTGTGCTATGAAAACACACTGGGTGCGATACACTGTTTCTAGTAAAACTAACGAATTAAGTACTTGAGATTACAAGTTAACACAATAACACGGGGCATAATGAATCGGGTACAGTTCCAAGACGTCTCAACTCCGCCGCGATCAGACATTGAAAGTCGCTCTCCCTCGAATGGAACATCAGGGCTCTGTAGAAGCACGCTGTGTTGTGGGTAGACTGGTAAATAAGTCGCGTGATGTCACCACTGGCCCGCTTTCCAATTCATTTTATGTCCATACGAACGACCGGATCCGACATATAGTTCAAATAATAATATGCTTAAACAATACTAGGACCAATTTAAGACTCGAAACACCATTGTGTGATTCAAGCCAGCCTTATGGTTTTGGCTTACATTATAAAATAATTATTACATAGGCATGTACAGACATTGATGGCAGAATTAAAGCTAGATGCATCTACTCGAATAGAAGTTCCCCCTTTTTTTGCTATCGGAGGGAAACCTACAAAGGAGTACCTAGCTTAGTTTAGACTCCAGATCTCCCACAAATTACATACTTTGCTAAATTTCTGTGACTGAATGTAATTTATACTCACGTTGTTACGTAATTTGTGGAGATAAAATATTTTTTTACTATTTTTTTTTTTACCTCTTACAGGATCGACCTGGAACCGCCTCTGTGCGACGAATGTCAGGCCACCCATCCCATCCCTCCCATTCATCATCCTTCCCATCCCTGGGAAAATAAGTTATCGATATCAACTGCATAACTGCACAGTTTTTACCTGACAATAGCACAGACACAGCCAAGTGTTATCAAATTACGATCTTATAGGCCTTCTTAGATAAACTTAGTAACATTAGACATTGCAATAAATAAATAGTTGCTCATTACAAAAAGTAACATAGATTGATGCGGCAACTTGTCTGTCATATTGTGTGACGAACAATACAACTTGTTTGGGAACACATGAGCATTGTGAACAACTGGTGTGCTCCGACGTGCATGTGGCAATATCAAGCTTGTAATGTAATGATGACATCTTGTGATGACTAAACTCATGTTAGTTTGGTGTCTTGTTTTGATAATGATATAAGCATTTTATAATAAAGTACAAGCCTCCTTCCAGTTTTTTTTTCTGACGTTCTAAATAGGTTAGCTCAAAGTTTTGGACGCCACTCCGTCACAGCTTTACTCCACCTGCCGTCACCGCACCTTGCTAGCTGGTGTCTTGCTCTACTCCATTTGCGTTCCATAACGCGATTTGCAATATCGAAGAACTTCATCCGCTTTCGTATTTGGACGGTTGGAACTAAATTCCTATTTAGCTAGCTCTTTAGAACTTGCTTCTATTATGTAACCAAATTCCCTTTTCGAGCCCCAATCCACTTAGGCACGTTACAAAAGCGAAGTTTTCTGTTCTAGACTAGGAATAGAAACTTTAGAAGAAAAATGTCTTCACTTACGAAGGTGAAACTGTGACATAATAAAAACCGAGATTCGCAAAAATATTTTGATAAACGTTAACTCTCTAGTCAGTCGAGATTTACCGTCATTAGAGAGAAATACAAAAATATACCACAACAGGACGTTATATGATATTTCTCCTACTTTCACCACTAATGATTCGTAGAACTAGAATAATACAAATAACAATAAGCTATTCCCAAAGATACCTGGAATTAAAATAGAAGTATGATTTTTAGGTAACACGGAAAAATATTTACACTACTCAATGTTAGAACACTGAAAACCTTTAAGACGAAGACATTACACAGACCGGACGATAAAGCAACATGAACAAATTTTTAAGAAGAACGAGCTCCAGACGACGGCGCGGCGTTGATGATAGCTCGTAACATGTCCCACCGACGTTGCATAAATTCTTTCATCAAGCCGCGCCAAAAACATTGTCAAATATCCCTTTCATGTTTACTACCGAACAAACAAGTTTGTTTGGCTTCAGTCGAACGACCCCTTCGCATTATTTACGATGTTGTGAAAAAATTACCCAGTGTGCGAGCATACATTTCAGCTGACAAAGAACATAGTAAAAAGAAGCTTCGAGAATTACTAAAAAAATCTAATAAGACGGAGGGAAACAATAGACACTCATACGTTGGGCCTAAGAGGCGCGGTAGGCCCTGGAGCAGGCGTCATGTTTAAATTTGCAATTCAACGAGAGCGCCTAACTACGAGTGTGACAGCTCCTTCCATATTTGATAAACAAATATGAAAAAGAAGAACAACAGAGCTCTCTCCTTGTATTATAGAGACGATTGTCAGAGCGATCGATGCGTGAGTGTGTCTAACTTTCGTAGAACACTAACACAGTTTAATTATTAGTAATATGATTGAAGGAAAACTTAAAACAGTATAAAACGTTCATATCTTTTTTGTTGTTGTTTAATATCCCGAGTAATACCAGATATCTATAGACACAATGCTCCAACTGGTCTTTCTTAAAAGTCGTTTGGTCCTTGTACTTCAATTGATATTTTTGCATTGGGTATAGCCAAATAATAAATAAACACTTAAAATTATACACTGATTTCTTTGTTTCCAAGTAAATAAATAACGCCTCTGTCTTCACAATGTATTCATGTAAAGTCAGATCCTATCAAAAACATAACATGTACAAAAATGCAAGTCTCACAATGCAGATCTTCTATCGTTAAAAAGTGTGATATCTAAATGTCTTTAATAAGTAGAATGACTTGTCCATCGTACGGCAACATAACTTTGACTTGTAATAGTTCATAAACTGTAAGGTTATAATTGACTACTAATAAGTTATAACTGAATGTTATTCAGAAATAAACCTAGGTACAGTGTGCCCGAGTTCCGTCGTGCCGTGTTCGTCTGTCGAGACCTAGTCAGCTCTGGAGTCTCTGCAGCGATGCCAAGTCGACTGACAATACATCCAAGTGTTGAGAAGTCTTTATGAGAACGCCACAACGACCGTCCAAAGTCAAAACCAGCAAACGAAGCATATCCCATTGCGTCGGGGGGTGAGGCAAGGAGACGTTATTTCCCCGAAATTGTTCACCAACGCACTGGAGGACGTGTTTAAGGCGCTAAAATGGGAAGGACGTGGCATAAACATCAACGGCGAGTACATCTCACACTTGAGATTTGCAGATGACATCGTCATACTGGCTGAATCTCCGCACGACTTGCAGCAGGTGCTGGATGGCCTAGATGATTCTTCAATACGCATTGGTCTCAGGGTGAACTTGGACAAAACCCAGGATATGTACAACGAACACTTCACCCCAGGACCTGTTATTGTCAATAGTGGTCCTCTCGAGGTTGTTCGAGAATATGTTTACCTCGGGCAAACTCTGCAGTTTGGTAAGAACAACTTTGAGAGGGAGGCTAACAGAAGAATCCTGTTGGGCTGGGCAGCATTTATAAAGCTTCGCCGGGTCTTCTCGACGCGTATTCCACAGAACCTAAAGACTAAGGTCTTCAATCAGTGCGTCCTGCCTGTTATTACATACGGAGCCGAAAAGTGGACACTCACGGTACGGCTAGTTCATAAATTTAAGGTCGCTCAGCAAGCTATGGAACGGGCTATGCTTGGAGTCTCTCTGAGGGATCGCATACGGAACGATGTGATCCGACAGAGAACCAGAGTTGTCGACATAGCTCACAGAATAAGTAAGCTGAAGTGGCAATGGTCCGGTCATATTAGCCGTAGAACCGATGACCGTTGGGGTAGACGTGTTCTTGAATGGAGACCGCGAATCGGCAAACGTAAGGTGGGACGCCCTCAGGCTCGGTGGAGTGACGATCTTCGCAGGGTGGCTGGTAGCAACTGGATGAGAGTTGCTGAAAATCGAGTTGAATGGCGTGCGATTGAGGAGGCCTATGTCCAGCAGTGGACTGCTATAGGCTGATGATGATGATGATAGTATGCCCTCTTAGTCACTGAAAATTCAAGCTTCTAGCTTTATCTATAACGAAGTTACAGGGGGTCGGAAATGTCCTGAATGGCTTCGAGAAAAGGATAGTAAGGCTTTTTTTTTTTTTTTTTAACGTGGTAAAATCATTAAATGAGTCCTCCCACCCAGGGCAGAGCGAGAGGGACTGTCAGACTTGTACTGACTAAAATCCACGGTGTCCTTCAGTAGCCCTTTATGTTCCAGGGTCACGGTAACTCTATGAGTCCCGCGACCCCGGCAGGCTTTGGCCCTCTAGAGGGGGGCCCCGTCATTATGCTGACACTCTTTGAGGCGCGCGTGGAACACAACGCGCCGTCGACCCGGGCATGGTCCATGGTCGGACAGTGAGTCGCCCATTACTCGCCGCCCGCATGCCCGCGCCTACGGTGGCCGGAGATCGTCTGCCGACGTTCGGCGCCGTGGGCGTCTACCACTGCGGCTGGGGTGGAGGGAGGACGCTGTCCTCTCCCTCACGCGGCCCGCCTCCTCCTTCGCGAGCATGACTGCTTCGCAGAAGGAGGCGACCGCTTCCCACTCCGTCTCGCCCCGCAGCATGGCCTCGACCAATGCCGGGCGCGAGAGGTCTCCGCCTATCGCCGTTGTGAGGACACGGTGGTGCTCTGCCCAAGCGGGGCAGTCCTGCACCGTATGCTCCACCGTGTCCTCCGGGTGGTCCTCGCAGTGGTGACACCCAGGCGTTTCCTCCTTCCCCATATGACACAGGTACCTCCCGAAACTTCCGTGTCCGGTGAGGACCTGCGTCACGCGGTAGGTCAGGACGCCGTGACGCCTATCCAGCCACTCCTCAAAGAGGGGTCTTACCGCCGCGATTGCGGCGTGCCC
The DNA here is from genome assembly GCA_963082995.1 of Noctua comes. Classification (NCBI taxonomy): domain Eukaryota; kingdom Metazoa; phylum Arthropoda; class Insecta; order Lepidoptera; family Noctuidae; genus Noctua; species Noctua comes. Next base: position 18,779,527 of record OY720272.1, read on the forward strand.
GGACCTCGGTTGCGACAGTCGTTCCCTCCATACTGCCCTGAGATCGCGCCGGAGCTCTTCCCGCCGCGCCTCGACTTGTCGAGGCAGCAGGGATTCGCCCCGGCGCTGCGCCTCCACGCGCCACTCATAGACGCGCTGGAGGGCAGTCGCCTCCAGATCCCAGGGCAGCAATCCGGCAAGGAGGTTGGCCGATTCGCCGGCGATCGTACGGTATCCTCGGATCATCCGGATAGCCATGACCCTCTGGCATGCGACCAGCTTCAGTGGTCGCGTCCGAATGCTCAGGGCCCACACGGGGGCCCCTTAGAGGGCCATGAGGATAGTAAGGCTTGTCCTTTTTTTGGTAGACTTGGCGGATTTCTTTTAGTCATATATAACTTCAAACGGATGAAGCCACAAACATGATGGCCATAAGTGAGGAGCAAGGTTGCAACCTAGGAAAACTTTTCAAGAGATAAGAGGATCGAGTGAAGCAGAGTATTATCCGCCGCCGCGCCGGCGCAGCTTCAGTTACATGGTGAAGAAAAATATTATATTATTATTCAGAGTATCGACCGAGCAGCAATAAGCCGATAGCCTGGTAAACCAAAATGTAATTCTGGAGTGCATAGATAGCTTTCTGAATCTGACCGTACAGGTTTCACTGTAACATTATAAGAATAAGAATAATTTATTTTTAAAAAGTATTACAAAAAGTGTACTTTTAGGCACATTAACAACGTTTATTCCCACTAGTTCGATTCATTAGTTCGATCGTCGAACTAGTGAGATTTTTTTTTCTCATTTGTTCGACCGTCGAACTAGTGAGAATTTTTTTCCTCGTTTGTTCGACCGTTGAACTAATTAGATTTAAACATAGTTCTACTACATTTAAATGTTTTACTAATTTCGTAATAAAATAAAAAACGCTTGGTTCGTTGAAAAATATATATTCGTGTACTTATATTTGTACATCTATAGCATATCTTTGATCAAATAAACAGTTGAAAAACTTATAAATTATAAGCTGGCTTCCTAACAAAGTAAATAATAGTAATAGTAAATAAACAATACACACAAATCATCGTCATATCACCCGGAAGTCGTCCAATGTACATTTCCTTAAATGCATCTATTAGTTCGACGGTCGAACAAATGAGAAAAAAAAATCTCACTACTTCAACGGTCGAACAAATGAGAAAAAAAAAATCTCACTAGTTCGACAATCGAACTAATGAATCGAACTAGTGGGAATAAACGATTAACAACACCATGTTGTCCTTTTACTACATTTTACAAAAAAATTGCTGAAATGTTTGCCAACAGCGAAAGCGCTGACAGATCCTTGTGGCCCCGTAAGTCATAGGAACAAGGGTTTTTTCTAGCTAGTCTTTTCTCAAAAACAAACAAATCTATGGTAAATGTCCTTATTATATTCCTAGAAGCAAACTTTATGAAGGTATACAGAAAAGGCGAATATTTTAGCAGTAGCCGAGTAGGTTCGCATTTACGATATCATAAAAACAAACTACATAATAGTTGAACAGAACAAGCTACTCCGTACATATGTGGTAAATTTATTTGTTTTTTATTACTGTATAGTCATATTGGGCCGTGCTCGTAAATATCAAGATGCAGGCACTGATATGTGCCGTTGTGTGCCGTTTTGTGCCGTAAGTTGCTGGTGGACGGCATTCATACAACTCGCCACATTATTGCCCTGTTGAGTTCCGTTCCGAATGCCGACATTATTCACCGATATGTTTATTGTACGTATTCCAAGTCATATATTTATGAAATGTTTGAATGAAATATTAAGTAGGGCTTACGATTTCTGTATAATATAGTCAGTTTGCAGTATCGGCATGAAACAGTTGTTTTGTGAGCAGTTAACAGTAGTTTTGTCCTTTCATTTAATAGCAATGACGAAGTCGTCACGTCACAAATAACAAATTATGATGATGGAGAAGAGTGCAGAATACAATCGGCCACTGTGTTTAGCTTTCGTCGATTATGAATGCATTAGACAGTGTCGAGCAATGGGCTGTGTTGAACTCTATCCATCGCTGCCAGAATGACACTCGGTATGTAGACGTACTCATGGAGTTATACGATGCGGCAGCAATGCAGGTCAGATTGCACGAACTCACCGCACCGATTTCGATCAAAAGGGGAGTGCGACAAGGTGAAGGTGAGGTGGAAACTTTTCAGTGCTACTCTGGAAAACGTGATGAAAACAATGAAATGGGACCAAAGCGGTGTAAACGTCAATGATATAAGATTTTAAACTATCATGGTCACTACCTTCGAACGGAACTTCGGAAACTCATAAGAAACAGTAAACATGGTAAATATTCCGTTTCGAGTATTAATAATAGGTTCTCTATTGTGTCACCTAACTTTTTTATCCATAATTTAAAGTGCCATAACTTTTTTTGTCCTAATCATCATTTGTCCGAATGATAACTTACCCGAACTTAATATCACATAATATCACATGCCATAAAATTGAAATCCCTAAATATAATATGTCCTAAATCCGTTTGTCATAAATATTACAATCAATAACATACAAAAGACATAAAACCGTTTTCAATAAAAGTTATAAGTCCTAAATTCAAATTACATAATGTTTATTTATAATAATAATATTCTTAGAACAAATATGAATAACAAAGCTTTTGCTATGAACTTCTCTCTCTTATAATTTTTTATTATACATGTAATGAAATGACATTTCATTAATTCGAATTTGCCGCGCCTCGCGCCTTTATAAGTTGTCTGTGGAATTGAATGGCGGATGATGGTCAAAATACTCGGTGCGATTTATTGTTTTAAGAAAACGTGTGGAGAGACAAAATAAAAGGATATAATTGAGGAGGCGATATTAGTGAACTTTAAATGTCGTTTCTTTGTATTTTCAGGTTAGATTATTGAGTAATTATCATAGATAAACGATTACTGTTGTAATATTGTAAGAATGTGTTAAATAAAACAAATCTTTGTATTTTCAGAGAAACAATTTGTGGTTTATTTTGAAAATCCTCAATAATATTCTTATAAAACGACATTTTCGTTAACTAAAAGAAGATGAATCGGCTGCTATTTGAGTTTACGATAATAGCCGCAAAGGATGGCAAATCTAATGTATTAGCCATAACCTCAATATCTACAGAAGAAGGAAAATGTTATGTTTTACCTGATGAATTGAAGCCGGTGAGTCATCATACATATATTGTTGAATTGGACACTTTCTCAAAAATAAAAAATAGCTTAAAGAAAAGGCACCAAAGTAGAAAAATATGGATAAAACTGGATAAAGATCTAAAGAAAACATATACAGATGAGGAAGGGAATATGCAATTTTTAGATCAATATTTAGAAGAAATAAACACGGAACAACCAGGAGACAAAGACGACAGTTTGAAAAATATCCTGGAGAAATTAATAGAATCTACAACAAAGAAAGAAAATCAACATAACCTAAAACATATTTCAGAGAAATTTATTATTGAAAAATTCACAACCAAGAATCCTAATGCAATGCAATGGATAGAGAATTTTGAAAAAGAGTGTGAGCGCTTTAATATAACAAAAGATGAAACAAAAATAGACATACTGAGGTTATTTTTAGAAAAATCTTGCTTGGATTGGTATAGTTCAATGATGATAAAACTAACAGTAAATTCTGAATGGAATGAATGGAAAGACAAATTCCTAGAAACTTTTAAAAACCGAGGATGGGACATAGTCACAACTGCTTTCTCATTCAAATATAAAGACGGATTGTTAATCGATTATGCCATAAAAAAAGAAAGGCTTATACTAGATACAAACAAATCGATAGATCCCAAAACAATGATAGATCTCATCGCAACAGGTTTACCTGGATTTATCTTGAATAAGCTAAACAGAGACGAACTCAAGAATACTACTGATTTGTTCAACGAGATAAGAAAATATGAAGGTATGATGCACAAGAAAAACTCAACTATAATAAAAAATGGTACATTTTCTTATATGAAAAAAAATAATGAGAAGAAGCCATGTACGACCTGTGAAACGTTGGACAAAGGAATTAGATACCATCCGGAGGAGTCATGTTGGTTCAAGAAAAATAAAAATGAATCTGAAAAGGTGTTTAAGGCCAAAAACGTAAATAATAACTCCATTATTGAAGTAGAGATGAACACTGATAAAAAAAACGAGTAAGTACACCATTAATCAAAATCAAGCTATTAATAGAAAATAAATTAGAAGTGAGTGGCATTTATGACTCAGGCTCACAGATCTCTTTAATAAATTCAAGACTGATAAAAGTAAAAGGAAAAAAAGACAATGTGAATATAGCATATATGAAAACGGTTAATGGTGTGAAAAAGACAGATGGCTTGACAACAATAAAAATAAAAATCTTTGATATAGAAGAAGAGGTGGATGTATACATAGTAGAAAATGAAAATTTTGATGATTTTATAATCGGATTAGATATGATAATGAAATTCAAATTAACCCAAAATGAGGACTTGCAGATAGAACAAAAGAAAACAATAAATAAAATAAACAGGATGTCTAAAGATAACAGGAATGAAGATAAGAATATAAAACCATATGCAATAAATTTCAATGAACACATAGAAACAGAGGAATTTATAAGTAAGACAGACCATTTAGATAATGAAAAGAAAATTGAAATAGAAGAAATCATAAAGGAATATAAAACAATGTTTGCTAAGGACAAGTATGACATAGGATCAGTTAAAGAGTATGAAGCTCACATAGATCTACTAGTAAATAGATACTGCAGTAAAAGACCGTACAGATGTACGATAGAAGATAAATTAGAAATTGAAGAGCAAATATCTATGTTACTAAAAAATAATTTAATAGAAGAGTCTTACAGTCCTTTTTCTGCACCAGTGACATTGGCATTTAAAAAAGGTGAAAATAGAAAATCCCGCTTATGTGTAGATTTCAGAGAACTAAACAAAATTGTTATACCACAAGCACAACCATTTCCATTAATAGATGATTTGATTATTAAAACTAGAAACTAAGTATTTTACCACACTAGATATAAATTCTGCATGTTGGGCTATACCACTACGGGTGGAAGATAGAAATAAAACAGGATTTGTCACACAAGATGGCCACTTTCAGTGGACATGCCTTCCTTTTGGCTTGAAAACATCTCCAGCAATTTTTCAGAGAATTTTAAGCAATATTCTAAGAAAGCACAATCTCACAGGATACTCCGTAAACTATATTGATGATATTTTGATATATTCATCCACCTTTGAAGAACACATAAGACACATAAAAAATGTATTAGAGGCAATACAAAAAGAAGGCTTTAGATTGAAATTTCAGAAATGCACCTTTGCTGCAGACTCAGTAAAGTATCTTGGCCATGTAATTCAGAACAATTCGGTAAGACCACTAAAAGACAACTTGATTTCAATAAGACATTTTCCAGCTCCGAAGACGCAAAAGAATATCAGACAATTTTTGGGAAAAATTAACTTCTACCACGAATACATACCAAGAAGCGCAATTATCTTGGACCCATTACATAATTTATTAAGAAAAAACGAAAAGTTTGTGTGGTCAGAGAAGTGTGAAGAATCATTTAATCAAATAAAAAGATTTTTATGTTCTCAACCGGTGTTGGAAATATATGACAAAGACTTACCAATAAAAATTTTTACAGATGCATCCTTAGAGGGCATCGGAGCAATATTAAAACAAACACAATTGGACGGTAAAGACAAACCAGTGGCATATTTCTCAAAAAAACTGAATGAATCTCAAAAACGGAAAAAGGCTATATACTTGGAATGTCTTGCTATGAAAGAAGCCGTTAAATACTGGCAGCACTGGCTCATTGGAAAACAATTCACTATTTACTCAGACCACAAACCTCTAGAGAACATGAACATTAAATGCAGGACGGACGAAGAATTGGGTGAACTCACATATTACCTGTCTCAATATGACTTTACAGTAAAATATATACCTGGTAAAGAAAATGTAGAAGCAGACTGTTTGAGCCGAAATCCTGTGTTAGAACCAGAAGACAACAAAGAGGAACTATTGAAAATAGTCAATTTGATACAAATAAAAGATATAGTTGAAGATCAAGAAAAAAATGATACAATAAAAGAAAAGAAACAAGATCTAATCTACAAAAATAGAATCTATTATAAAAAAAAAAGAAACATGAAAAGATTATCCTCTCAGAAGAATTTGGTAAAAAACTTATAAAAAAGGTGCATGAAGATTTATGCCATATTGGGATCAGACAATTGCAGAAAAAAATTAGTCCAATATATACAGCTAAAAACCTAACAAAGAATATCATAAAGATTTGTAAAACATGTGAAATATGTATAAAAAATAAAGCAAGAAGCCAAGGAAAATTTGGATTGATGTCACAATTGGGACCAGCGACAAAACCATTTGAGATAATGTCAATGGATACTATTGGTGGCTTTGGAGGATCTAGGTCAACAAAAAAATACCTACACCTTTTAGTAGACCACTACACTAGATATGCATATATTGCGACTTCAAAAACACAGAATTCAAGTGACTTTATAAATCTAACAAAGAATGTACTAGAAACAGATGACATTGGAATAATTCTGACAGATCAATATCCAGGTATCAATTCAAGAGAATTTAAACAACATCTGAAAGAGAATAATATTAAATTAATTTTTACAGCTGTGAATACACCATTCTCGAACGGCTTGAACGAAAGATTAAATCAAACAATAGTTAATAAAATAAGATGCAAAATAAATGAGAAAAATAATAAGAGAGCATGGACGACAGTGGCAAGAGAATGCATACAGAAATATAATGAAACAGAACACTCCGTTACAGGATTTGCACCAAAATATTTACTGGATGGTACAAATGTCAGCCTACTACCAAATGAATTAAAATCAATAGAAAGGGAAGACAAGTGGATTGCTGATAAAAGATTGGCATTAGAGAATACAATAAAATCCCACAAGTACAACAAGAGAATATTTGATAGAAATAGAAAAATGCAAGAGTTTAATATAGGAGACAGTGTATATGTAGAAAATGGAAATAGACTGAATAGAAAAAAGTTAGACGAATTAAGAATAGGCCCTTTCAAGATAGTAGAGAAAATATCGAACTCCATTTATAGGATCGACACCGGAACCAGAAAAACAGAATCAACTTTATTCCACATAACAAAATTGCAACCGGTCATAATAGATGCTGAAGAAGATGAAGTAGAAGAAAACGAATATGAAGATAACTAATAGGTATAGCGTATAGATATATTATTTAGAATTTTCCCTCTTAGGGGGGGGAGATGTAATGAAATGACATTTCATTAATTCGAATTTGCCGCGCCTCGCGCCTTTATAAGTTGTCTGTGGAATTGAATGGCGGATGATGGTCAAAATACTCGGTGCGATTTATTGTTTTAAGAAAACGTGTGGAGAGACAAAATAAAAGGATATAATTGAGGAGGCGATATTAGTGAACTTTAAATGTCGTTTCTTTGTATTTTCAGGTTAGATTATTGAGTAATTATCATAGATAAACGATTACTGTTGTAATATTGTAAGAATGTGTTAAATAAAACAAATCTTTGTATTTTCAGAGAAACAATTTGTGGTTTATTTTGAAAATCCTCAATAATATTCTTATATACATAAATAAATATATTATACATGTACTCAATAAAGCAGTTGATTGTGAACATGTAGTTTTTGTAAGCAAGCAAGCATGCAGCATGCAAGCAAGCATGAAGCATGCAAGCAAGCATGCAGCATGCAAGCAAGCACGCAGCATGCAAGCAAGCACACAGCATACAAGCACGCATGCAGCATGCAAGCAAGCATGCAACATGCAGCAGGCATGGTTTCTGTCACGGCTCCGGCGCTACGAGGCTCCGGCGGTCCCACGCGAGTTTAAATTACACTCTAGGGGTAGAGCAGACAAGACTGCGTGGAGTCGGATTTACAGCGATTCGTTTCTGTCACTAAAACCTAATTTTTAGCAAATGTTTTAGACTAAAAAAAATATTATAAATGAACATTCGGAATAATACACATTATTTAACACAATACTTATTACATATGACTTTAGGTCATGTAAAATTAGGAGATTCAATTATTATAGTACTCGATATTATGACAGAATACTTTTAGAACTAAAGATAATTATGTTAAACAAAATTTCGGGATTTTGAACATTATGGTTACTGAAGTTTATAGCATACGTGTTATGGATAATGATTTTCGGACAAACAATTTTAGGAGAAGAAAGGGAGTACCTTAATAATAACGTCAATGATGTCTACTTGTCGCACCTTCGGTTTGCGGATGACCTCGTGATGCTCCCCGTAAGTTCCCTGCAAGACCTTCAATGCATGCTGAAACAACTTGTTGATGCTTCCCTACAAGTTGGCTTAAGAATGAACATGTCGCGGGAAACACCTGCATGAGGGACGCACAGAACCGGGAAGTGTGGCAGAAAAAAGCGGATGCCTATACCCAGCAGTGGGTGATTCCGGGCTGATATGATGATGATATTATACGTACATCTGATCACAAAGTGACCCTTACATCTGACTATGGTCTAAAACTCTTTCTCTTCAACCTTCACATAGGTATGGCATAGATTATGCAGTCCGATCCACAAATAGAAGTCACTACAATATATCATTTTCTAAAGTACCCAACAGAAAAAACACTTAAAAGTATACTCTGATTTGATTAAAAGAGGGGCGTGCGAGACCAGGCAGAACTTTGCGAAGAGGTGCAGAACGCGATGTTTCTCCGAACTTGCTCGGTGGTTTTTTCATATAAATCCGTATGAAACTGTATGGTGGCAGCACGTCGCTCGTCGTCGTGTTGGACGGAGTAAAACAAACGAATGGTGGCAATGTGGCGGGGTTTGGTACGAACTAGTGCTAAAACGTTAGTTACGTGAAGAATGACTTTACAATATTGATAAAAAAATTACATATATTTTTTTTTTGTCATGCTGTCTGTTGTATAGGTATCCAAATATGGGAAAACTAACTTTAGCCCGCGGCTTTGCCTGCGTGGAAGCCAATTTATAAATAAATAAATAAATAAAATTCATTTATTTCGGAGAACAGTGATCCATATTTTGTTAGTATTACACACATCTTATATTCTAGTGTTAGTAACATTGATATATAAGATAGTAGTTGCATTAAAAACGAAGATCGACAAGGCAGGAAAACATGCTTCCTACCGAATCAGCCTCCGTACAAAATATTTAATATTTGGAGTATAGCTCTCCGCCACAGCTCTAAGGATATAGTTGCGACTACTCCGCACTCTGCACAGCAGTGAAGCCGTCTTTTTGCGTATTAAGGCATGAAAGCCATCAGTGTGGGTCTCGGCACACTTTTCTGAGGCGACACAGAAACGGGGCAGTCGCAACAACATCCTGAAAGCATTATTGTTTTGTACGCGCAGGACATCCAGCAATCTCTTCGTGTAGTTGACCCATAGATTGCTCGTGTAAAAGCTCTGACAGTAGGCCTAAAAAAGAGTAACTTTGACTAGGTCAGAGCACCGAGCAAATCACACGATCATCATCTTTATGATCACATGGGAATGAACAAACTAACTAAAAAGTATCCTGACCTAATTCAGGTTAAGACAGAGATACTTTCGGATTTAAAATATCGCATACATTTTGTAAGTCACAGTAGATGAAAATTACAGTAATCCTTCAACATAACACACCTTTTACCTTTGAAACTACGCGTAACCCTTTCAATCTCAACAGTGATTCCAAATCAAGTACCTACCATACTTACAATGATACATGCTCACTCCTTCATATCTCTGCCACCCGCAGCGCCACAGCGCCACAGTGGCGCTCTCGGCTCAACACGTCGAGACAATATTTAACTCCGAGAGGAATGCTCGGCGCCATATTAGTATAGCGACTTCAATGGTGCCGCTGACAAAGGACTACTGAACGTCATTCCGCGCTGAACAGAATACGCGATGAGCTGTTTCAGGCAAATGGTACACGAACGAGTGAGTGAGTGAGTGAGTGCCGGCTATCAGGATTTCGGATTAGTTCTTTTAGTCGTTTGTGGTACCTTCAGCTGTTCAGCATGACGCATCTTGTGATTTATTAAACGGTAGTTGGGCAATGGTCAAAACAAATCCTGTTAATTAAATACGATAACTGATTTCGTACTTGCTAGGAACCGTACGCAAAATATGTGATGTGGCCGTTTCTGGATTTGCTGACACCAGCCAACTACTAATGCTAAGAACTGTTAATAAAGCCTAATTATTCTTCCTCATCATAGTATAAATGGATAAGATGAGGGGGTAACCAAATTTTTTTGTCAGTTAATAATAAAAAAGACATTATTTTGTTATTATTTTTGAAAGATTCTTTCTGTCCATTAAAGTGGTCTATTAATGGAAAATTACCAACAGTAGGTGTTTTAATAGTTTATTAATAGGTGTAATGATGAAGACGCTATTTTAGTCTAGCGGAAGTAACAACTATACAAAACAGTTCACAGTTGCTAACTTAATTACTACTGGATAACATTTTCGAAATTAATTCCCAACGTGTAAAATTATAATTTTCCAATTAAAACAATTCACAAATGCGGCACATTAATTATAATCAAAAACGTCAAAAAATACAAGCGACGACGATGAATACTAAAATAATAACGTGAATGTTAAAAATATAACATTTCAACGTAAAAATAAAATCTCTCGTTACATTTTTATATTTTTTCTTTCCCTTTTGAATTTTCCACGTAAGCGGTTAGACATTAAAATCATGGAGCATGTGAGGTTTCGTATGATTAATGGCCGCTCCCGACACTTAATACAGCCCTGTTTATTCTAATGCTCGCGAACATAATGTGCCCACCGGACCCGATACAATACAAACCTCATAATACTACATTCATACGACTTTTTATTCAAAAACCATACGAACAAAGTTGACATTCCTATGTCATTTAACTTTGATATAGGTACGCAATTTTGACATTTATATACAGTGTGTTAAAACTGAAAATAGTAGCCCCACACAATGTTAAGAGAAACTATAACGTCTATGTTAAACTAGCGTATGCAAAGCGTATGTGAAGGCATATAAAATAAACATTTTAAGTAAAAAAGGTAATATTGGTAGCATTTATTAAATTATTTACGGAGCTGTTAACACTGTGCGTAGGTTTAACAACCTACGTGTTACGGGTAAACATTTTGCATTAAATTACAAAAAGAGTTTGGTAAGTATTTGAGAAATCGCTATTTATATTAATATCATATTTTATGAACCTTAACTAAATACATACAGATGTCTAGTTTGGGGCTCTCTGACAAAGAGATGACTTATGAAGTAAGGTCAATTCAGGTTCGATTTCTGTTAACCTGCCTGGTCAAAAAACCATTTTATAAATACTATTGTACCATGCATGCACCTGTGTAACATAGTAATGATGTCTCCACCATTTTTATCTGATTCATACTTTTCAGACGTAGCGACTTGTTGCCGACCCACATAAAAGAAAAAAAGGAGTTTGTTAAGAATTAAATTTATCTCTGAAAGGTTTTTATTAACCTAATTCAAAGGGCTTACAGCGAAGAACCAGCAGTTTATTACAATTAGGCTTGAGTTATTCAATGTTCCGCCTGCGAGGTTTTGTTAATGTTTTTATTGGTTGAGAGGGATCACAGTAAAAGAGTGGAGTGGAGTTTAATACATTAACATTATCACGTACCATAGGTAGGTACAGCTAACATATTGAAAATTGATTAACTTTCGTTTACAATTTGGTATTTTATAACTTATAGGTCAAAACCCAGTTCTCTCAATCCCAACGCAGAGTTTAGAATTGTTTCACTTATAGTTATTTATTACAAAGATGGCACTGAATATCACGCCGTTTCCAATGTAGTACCTGTCATAATAGAATGCATTGATTTGGTTCGATTCAATTCGGTCAATCTTCAAGGTTAAGCGACGCTTGCTGAGGTAAGTCCGTGGATGGGTGAACATCTATTACATTTCAAGACCCTCCCTGTGCGTCCTCGGAAAGCCCGTCAAGATCTTTGACGGTAGTTCGGGATAATTATTAGTCCGAAAGTCTGAAAATAATCTTGTTACACAGAAAGCTTTTGATAATCATAGCACAAAACTTAAATACTAAATTTGAAAGCTAAACTAACATACCAACCTCTCCACCCGGATGTTCTTCAAATCGCACTTAATAAAAACGCATCCCGCTCAGTTCAGAGCTCAGTGCACTTCACTGGGATGGCGGCTCAAAGCAAGCGATGCATAGTTTCATCAGCTGGTGGTTATGCCAGCCAATAAACCGGCCCATCCGTACTGAGCCACACTCGCGTGCGGTAGCCGGAGCAGAATATTAAAACGTTTCCATTTCAGTGGTGTGGACAAACAAAGATGTAGGTTGAGCAAACGACTTAAATTTTAAAAATTCTGACTCTCAAGGGTGTTCCTTAAAAGGATTATTTTAAGGAATAAGTTCATTGGTATTTCTTTATAAGAATGTGGGAATCTATAGGTGTTCTGTCTCATGGATTGTTTCTTTTTCCTGAAGGCGTTGAAATCCTGGTACTGATTTTGAATATAAGACATATTTAAGGATATAATTTGGGAAAACGTATCTAGCTTATTGCAAAATCTGTGTCGTTTACGTACGTAATTTTTCCTCATAAACTATTATGCGACGTCTTAGCATTTTAGGGTAAAACCATCACTGCTTAGCCCTCACGGAAATCATGCCACGTTATATTATGATAGAGAAGCAAACAAAGATTTCTCATCCAGATTCTGGGAGACCTTAAAATCTAGACGAACTCGTAAAAATTCCAATATCTCGGAATCCTATCAATACGACTGGAACGAACGCCAGTTATTTTGTTTTCTCGCTGAATGGAGAAATGCGGGGAATATTTTTGTCAGCGGCAGGACCCAACTCGTCGGCCTCTGTTCCGCAAACCGCGGCCGCCGCGGACCGCAGTTCCTGCTACAAATGATAGATGATAATTGTACGAGATATATGGCTCGCGAATATTTGCGAAGCTTCGTGGAATGGCCAACCTCCTTGCCGGATTGCTGCCCTGGGATCTGGAGGCGACTGCCCTCCAGCGCGTCTATGAGTGGCGCGTGGAGGCGCAGCGCCGGGGCGAATCCCTGCTGCCTCGACAAGTCGAGGCGCGGCGGGAAGAGCTCCGGCGCGATCTCAGGGCAGTATGGAGGGAACGACTGTCGCAACCGAGGTCCGGGCACGCCGCAATCGCGGCGGTAAGACCCCTCTTTGAGGAGTGGCTGGATAGGCGTCACGGCGTCCTGACCTACCGCGTGACGCAGGTCCTCACCGGACACGGAAGTTTCGGGAGGTACCTGTGTCAGATGGGGAAGGAGGAAACGCCTGGGTGTCACCACTGCGAGGACCGCCCGGAGGACACGGTGAGGCATACGGTGCAGGACTGCCCCGCTTGGGCAGAGCACCGCCGTGTCCTCACGGCGGCGATAGGCGGAGACCTCTCGCGCCCGGCATTGGTCGAGGCCATGCTGCGGGGCGAGACGGAGTGGGAAGCAGTCGCCTCCTTCTGCGAAGCAGTCATGCTCGCGAAGGAGTAGGCGGGCCGCGTGAGGGAGAGGACAGCGTTCTCCCTCCACACCAGCCACAGTGGTAGACGCCCACGGCGCCGGACGTCGGCAGACGATCTCCGGCCACCGTAGGCGCGGGCATGCGGGCGGCGAGTAATGGGCGACTCGCTGTCCGACCATGGACCATGTCCGGGTCGACGGCGCGTTGTGTTCCACGCGCGCCTCAAAGAGTGTCAGCATAATGACGGGGCCCCTCTCTAGAGGGCCAAAGCCTGCCGGGGTCGCGGGACTCATCGAATTACCGTGACCCTGGAACATAAAGGGCTACTGAAGGACACCGTGGATTTTAATCAGTACAAGTCTGACAGTCCCTCCCGCTTTGCCCTGGGTGGGAGGACATATTTGATGATTTTACCACGTTAAAAAAGAAAAAATAAAAAAAAAAAAAAGCTTCGTGGAATCGCGCGGGGTTACAGACGTATTAAGTAGTTGATCTATTTATGGTAACTCGAATGCTCTATTTGATATACCTGAAATTTTCTTACTAGGCTTCTGGATTTCAGTTGTCTTTACTTTATAATTTTGATTTTTGGACATCAGTAACCATTTAGCAAATGCCCCGTTAAATTCACAAGCAAAAAGAAATAGGACCATATAGTTCAAGACAAAATCTAGATTTTTACTTCAAGCGTGACGGAACATTTCTTCCAGCCGTCTAACTTGTATGAAAGAACCCTGGGTGGGGCACAAAGGCGCACGTCGGATCTTGTCGTCCGTCACCGATACATCACACGTTATCTCCACACGTCACGGCGTGATACCGCGCGACGCGACTCAAACTTTATTGATGACCATTGTGCGCGCCAGTGGACGGGCATCACACGCGGACGCGTGTGACGCTTTTTCTATATGAACAGATTTTAGATTTCATGTGATTGTGTATTATTGAATGAAGTTTGCTAACTGGGTGTGCAGTAGGGTGTGGTCCTACCGAGCGGACTGGCTGAACTGGAATTCAGTTGTTAGATAGACATCTAAAGATTTCTGAAGATAAAACGCTGTATACTGTCTTTGTAAATGTTACTTTGAGATAAAAACAACTTTTATCAATCTCCTAACGGAAATCAAAACAACAGAATAATTTGATATTTTTACAAATAAATCCATGTTCAATAACAACAAAGAGCACAAAGCCTGGTCCTTTTATTCGCAACATAACCTCTCACAAATATTCAAAACTCATTTATTCTGAGTGTATTAGATTTTTGGAAATCCTCGGTAAACAACCGATGACTATCGCTTTTCTTTCAAGTCTACGTGTATTAATGCTACGCGTGGGGCTACGGCGTAGCTAGCTGTGCTACGCCGTAATCTTTGCAACTTTATTCGAGCACATCAGTGAAATTGTTTCATGAGGATAGTATCTAATCAATGGCTGATGCAGACTCTTTTCTCGGTCTTAAAGTGTGTGCATGTGCGCTGATTTCTTGGTGATGATTAAATAACAACGTGACTCCTGTTGTAGATATTCCCCGGAGGATTAGGCAAAGGTTTATTTCAAACTTCGGTTCGCCTATTTTTCAAGAATTTATATTTCCTCTCCAAAGAATTCTCATAGAGCGGAGACTTGTGCCACGGTTGTGGAAAACTTATAAGCTAATTATTTGTTAAGTTGCTAAAAACATGTTGTTTCAGGAATTTGTAAGGCATAACGTCCGATTTTTAAAGTACCATTATCTATCAGAGATATTGGCAATTTTGTTCTAACCTACTCTTTATATTTGTTGCAGCTTCGACGTCCGCGGCAAGCACCTGTCGGAGGCGCGGCACTGGTCGGCACCGGAGGTGTTCGGCCCCCGCGCGCACTTCTCCACCGCGCCCCCTCCCGCGGCGCTGTTGGTGCGCGACGTCAAGCGCCGCGACGAGGGCGTCTACCGCTGCCGAGTGGACTTCCGGAATACACAGACCACCAGCTTCAGATACAACCTAACCGTTGTAGGTCAGTGGACACCTTTCATTTTTGTCTAAGATCCAGAGCAGGTGCGGAAAAGGCAATGAAAGACTGTTGACTTGAAATCAGCAAAATCAACACTTGAATATATTCTGAGGGTATGTGTTGTGGAGGAATGAGGAAAGTTTTGAGTATAAATATGGACCGCTCTATTAGTGGGAGAAAACCATACAAACAACGCACAGCTGTATGATATGAGTTTTACAGCAGTATGGTATACGTATGACGACAACTGGCTGCGCAAACCCCAAGTATATTGGGTAAGGGGCAAGATAATGATGATGATCACCTTTAATTTTAGTATACTACAATTAAATTAGGTACGCACGGCGATCAGTCAAGCTAGAACCTAGCTAGCTGGTCAAGCAAGAACCAGTATATGCGGATCTCCCATTGTGCCGGAAATCTATACAAACCGAGTCCATGTTATACTGGAATGTGTAGCTTGATGTGTCGCCGCGGCCGTGTACTTGCTAGACGTGAAATTATAAAGATTCTAAAAAGAATCAAAATCCACAGAAAACTGACCCAATTGGTTAAAAGTAACATAATGACAAAATATTATATCGTTTCGTGATTGGTCAGGAACATTACTCGGCTGTTAATGTCACGTAAGCTTGTTTCATACAACTATGTTCCTTCTAAACGTCCGCTAATATTTTTTTACTTTCTAAAGTTAAACAAAAAAAGTTGAAAGCCAATCACCACTCTAATGAACTCGCCATCCCTCACTCGCATCAACACAAACAATTAATCAGTAGTCATCAATTTACCGATCTTGTTTGCCCATACGTATCCGTGCAGCTTAATTGTTCGGTACTGCGGTATAGTCGGTACCGGGAATTTACGCGGGACGCATTGTTCGCCAGATAAACGGTGCTCCCAACAAGCCTGGAAGGTGTCTGACTTATGGGATAGACTTACTGCGGGCTTTATTGCTAGCAGCCAGTGAGTAATGCGTCCCTGATAGTCGTCTAATGATCTGACGACTGCTTAGCTGTTTGTTGGCAATAGATAGTGCTATTGAGGGCTAGAGAACTACGTTCTACCGCATTGTAATCGTGCTTAAGACGAAATTTACCACACAAACTGAACGAGATCGTGTCATGATTGCTATGGTGAATGTTAACCGTGACTGCTCTTAAACGTGGTTAAGATGCACTGATCGTGTTCAATTTCACTCCACTCTCTTAGTTTCGTTATAATTACCAGCCCCCGTAGCATGACCAGCGTAGACAAGGATTTCTTTGACGAAGAATCGACAAAATGACAGATTGTGTCGACACAATGACAGATTTCTTTGCACTATCTGTTACGGGGGCAGATCAGATTAGATATAAAAAGCAAAATCAAAAAGTTAACATTAATGTTTTCTGTCAGCCACGCCGTCAACGCAACGGAAGTAACGCGACGTCTGCTGTAGACATCATAATTTGAATTGCCAATGTTCGAGCTTGACTTCTCAACATTTCGGTACTTACCGGAGTAGTACCGGTGCCACGGTGCCGTGATCGAGACGGCTCCCAAACTTTTTGCAGCAAACTGGAAGACGTGGCGAATAATCGATTGCCGACAAACTTGTGGAATGTTCAATCACTGTTCGCAGTGTTCGGGTATGCTTCATCATCCCTGTTAATTAAATCGATTTATTAATTCTATTAGAGCGCTCGTCAATCAGCTTTCGATGTGCGACACCGACTTTTCCAATCGAGTTGGAGAGTTTACTCATTTAAACGTTGGCAAACATGTTTACTGAAATTCGGCGAATGAAGTTGATCAGAATCAGTGAGTATGATCGACGTGCATATTGTGTTTGTTTTTACATGCGACAGTTAATTTCGGTAATGTAGTCCCGCTGTATGAAATGTTCGTGTTCGACAGTTCATGAGGAATGTTTTTCTTTTACGTTTGAATCGGTGATTGAGTTTGTGAGTTCTGTTAATGATATGACACAACTTTGTTTTCAATTTGGATATTTCACGTACAAAATAATGCTCAAACCGAACGTATCTGCTACTAGTGACGCATCTTCGAAAATCTCAAGTTTCATTAAAGGTGTGCTTATTAATTACTTTTATTTTTCAGTACCGCCTTCACAACGAGCCCGTGCTATACGAGGTCACCACGTGGGCTTGTGTAAACACGCTGTATTGTTATATTTATAAAACTCACGTGGTGGTTGGTAATAACAATAGCGTGGGAGCTACAAGGACAATAATAGCTGTTGGTACTGACCTAGAAAGTATACGAGTTTGTTCTTTCTTAAGAGGTATACGTGTAAAGAATGATTGCCTCGTTGGGCTACTGCTGAGCATAAGGCCCTGGGTTCGATTACCAAACCGGCAAACTGTTATTGGAATTTCTCAGTAGCAGCCACAGAGTCTGGATTTGTGCCCGATTAATGGCCATAGGGTCGGCCTGTATTATATAGGACTTAAACATAAATGTTATGTGGGTGTACTATTTAGTACACCTCTACTTAAGCCTTTTGGGGAGTACAGGCGTGATGTTAATGTTACGTTTATAGAGTGTGAGTAATTGTCACGTGATGGGTAAACAGCAGTGCCCTTAAGAAATGCCATGTAAATGCTAATCGTCGATTGCTCACTCGCTGAAGGTGAGAGGATCGCGTAAAAATGTCAGCCGTGTTTATGTACACGCGTGCACGCCGTAACTCGCATCACCCTGTACGTGCTGCGTTATACAGGGTGCGGTAATGTCAGTGATAAAATTCAACTACCCCCTGTAGGTAATGCTTGATAATCAATTGTCGCGCTTCAAGTTTACGAGTAGCTTTTTATGTGTGTGCGTTTGAAAACAAATATTTTTAGGATCTGTTAAGAACAATCCAAGCGATGAACACAAATGTTATTCCTGTGAAAACAATTTAATATATGAACTGGGTTCACCCCGGCCTACTTCTAGACAAAGGCCTCTTCTAGGTTGCTTACAAGAAGGACACCGTAGGATAAAATGTTGAGTTGTAGCTGTTTCTTTTGCACAGCCTTGTCGTTCTTTGTCGGAGAAAACCTCATACTCAGCCGTGCGTAATATGAATGAAGACCTGCAAAGTCTTTCCGTATTCTGAATAGTACGAAATAATTAATTTTATAAAAAATTCAAAATAGAGTCATTCATATTTTCAAGGGCAGTTATGACAAAATTCTGTGGTCCAGTATCATATTATTATTGAAGTGGAAAGCAATTTTCGCGCGGTAAAGTGCGTAATTATAATCGGATGAGGCTTGTCCCTCGCATCGAGATAACGGCTATTCCCTCTCAAACGACACTCCAGCCCCGGAGCTTACCCAAATATCTTACAACGGCCTCTTGACAAACAATTATGTAGATTTTATACACTTTTGGGCAGTCTTAGACGTTAAACTTGCTACTTATACAAGTACTTCGCGATCACTGTACAACTTTACAATGATAAAGAATTCATTTATTTAGTTTTAAATTTAAATTTTAAGCTGTTGGGAACTGACGGAGATATGAATTTAATTCAATTGGTCGTTCACTGTGATGATTATAGCAATATCTAGCGGATAGGACCATTTAATGCGATGTCATAATATTATATTTCAGAAGTTTTTAGGGTAAGAAGACAACATACAGACGTCAATGTTATTTTACTTTTTACACAAATAAATCCAACTCTCAATTTTATTAAAAACAAAAGCTAAATTGTATCTTAAATATCAATAACGTAACAGAAAACATTCACAACTAATCAAATTCAGCGCCGTAAAGACAGATCAGCAAACTGAAATACTAATAATATGTTGTGTATTCGCCCGAGTACGTACAGGTCGATAGATGTCTTGTCCGGCGGCAACAGATAGTGCGGACAAAGCCAAATATTACAGCTGGAGGGTATTGACCTAGATTTTTATTTTATTCTCCAGGCATTTTGTTCGAACTTGTAGTCACAAAACTTGGTGGACCCGGCCCTTGATCGATGCAAGATCGAGAAAAAAGAACCTTTTAACATACGTTTGGTTGGTAACATTGTCTATGAATGGGACACACAAGACCGTATTATAAAGTTAAGTTAAAGTTTTGCAAACTAATTCTGAAAGTTTATCACAACCCATTGTGTAGGTGACAATTTATTTTTTACAGACAGTTCTTTTCATTACGGCTGGTAGTACGGTGGACACTGCGATTGTGTGACGCAATTAGGGCGGATCCTAGCACCAAATATGTAAATATTGCTGAATAGAAACAAAACTATCTCTGCTAATAAAATGCAATGACTGTATGAACTGGTATGATCAAGTTAAACATAATGAGCGTGAATCGTGTGATCCCCACGGACCGCATGTAATCGTGCCGAATATGGCGCACATTAATTGGATCCGTCCCTTCCAGCCGTCCCAATGTTCCTCATTACGACAATCGAGTTTAGTGCCGATTCTATTCGATATCAAAAACCAATCTCATCTGCCCTCTCTACTCACTGAACAATTAAAAAGGTAAAGAAACTGAAAGTCTTTATTATATTTCGCTGTGACGTAAATCGCTTCAAAGGAGCGGGGAGTGCCGTCCAACTATGTAACTTAGTTTCCGTAAATAAAACATCAGGCAATAAGCTAAACTGTCAGCTAACTTGTAAAAGGTAGTTCTCGTATACTGTAGTACAAACATTTGCGGCCTTGAGCCTGACGGCACGTTACGTGTTCAACTGTGGAGCTCGTGTGAGGAGGCCGGTTACCGCAGCCCCTATGAGCCGCGGTACGATGTACACAGTGCGGTATCGATGGCTCGCTGTTCCATTTCACGGCAACTTTAGCAGGCTTGTTTGTCCGTCCGTCGCTGGAACGTGTTACATTCGTTATTGAACGCGATCGTCCCACAATTGAGTTTTAAACTTTAAATCACTTTGCTCTGAGCCGTCGGCGCCTGTCGCCGGCCGCTGCGATCCCGAAGGTCGAGATCTGTTTACAGACTGTTATCTTTCTGTTAGCCTCTGTCGTTTTTGAACAGTGTCGAACGAATTTCAGATTGTGTCATTCTTCGTTATCATTTTAAATTGATTTCAAACATTTCTGTTCCTTATCGTTTTAATTTGCTACCCCCGTACTTAACGCGCTGGTTGATCGCTTTCCCTCTTAGTGCCTCCTTTAATCTGTTCACAATGAACTGATAAAATAAACCTAAATCTGAAAGAGCAATTTTGTTAGAGGATTTAATGAATGGCTTGTATCTGACAAACTGATCGCTAAAGGACATATTTTGTTGGGAATTGGGAATTGGAATAAAAAGCGCTGTAAAGCTGGTAACGGTTTTCACTGACCAGAGTCAAGCCTTCAGTCCAGTATTAGAGGCTAAAGTTAGATTGGACGAGCCTGCTGCCCGCTGTGTCGAATGTAAAACCCAATTGGGCTTTGATGCTTTAAACGGCGCCGACCGAAATAGCCCACCAGCGTGGCGGAATGGACACGCCTTTTGGTGCGTTCCAGCTGGGTGACTTTGAACCTTATGGCGTTAGATTAAATGCCCTGCTGGCGCGGTAGTGTGCTGGACGGGCGATGGGTAGGCCGATGCTAATCGGACGGAGCTGTTAGCGATCACCTGCGTTGTATTGAACTGATTAATTGCTATTGGTTCCGGCTGCTCTCGTCCGATATTGTTTTACGTTTGATTTAATTAATTTGCGCAGTTAGATGTATTATATGACGTGCACCTAACGTTAATTAATAGGGCGATCAGTTAATTTTAAAATGAACCCTATTTGCAGCCTGAAAATTGGGCCAGCATTTTGATGATCAATAGTTATTTTAATTAGTAGCATATTTTAGCATTTAATAATCGTTTTGTTGAAGTACAAATGTGGTTATTCCAGTTTTTCCAGTAAAATATAAGTAAAGAATAGAATTTCCCAAGAACGTTAAAACATATCCGGAACTAAGGATACACTTACACAGTGTAGAATTAAAAATATCTTCGTTAACATTAATGCAGTTAGAAGATTTCTACTATGTTGCCGTCTGTAGAGCGGACGAGAGAATGCGTTTCTCGTGTTGACTGTTGTCGGCGACGAGGTGGACAGACGTCCAGGGTCCTTTTGTACAAATTTGTTGGATTATTTGGGGAATAGCTGTGGACAGGGAATCTAAAATAGTCCGTGACGAACGTTTTTTATCACCAAGGTTTTTATTTAGTCACTCTAAATAATAAAACTTGAAAGGCTATTCTAGTTAGGGGTTATTCGTTTGTTCAGAGCTTCTTTTCGAACCTTTTTGTTGTTTATTTTATTAAGCATATCGTTCTCTACTTGTCATTGATAACATCCAAAAGAAGCCTGCGGAATAAAATAAAAAACATGCATAGGCAGCCCTCAATATCTTGATCCCATAAGGGGCAGCTTAGTCTAAAAATATAGCAAAAAAATTACGAAATTTACGTCAAAAGGTAAACGGTACAAATTACTTGACACAACTTTTCCTACCGAAGCTTAAATTGTTTATGTGTACTACTTAAGTGAAAGTCGTTTTTATGTAATCCAAAGTGAAGTTGGCGGCGTGAGCGGCGTGAGAGGCGTTAGAGACGTGAGTGGCGTGGGACTTGAATAAACCCTCCTTAGAGAGGCTTAAGCATAGATTGTGGCTCCGGGGAATGAGGCGCGGGGGGCACAGGGGCAGGTTAGCAGACAAGATTAGTTCCTCGCTGTTATAGGAGGACTGACCTCAACAGTTTTTATTGATCATCAAAGTAATGTCTTCTTTTGGACAAAACGATGTATCGGTCGCGGGAGTGGTTGTTTACGGAGTATTTTCAATAAGTGCTTTTTTGTACTCACGCGGACATTTTCGGTTTTTATTTAGGAATTTTGAAAATTGCTAAAATGTGTGCCTCTTTTCTGTATAAAAACCAAAAACCCTAAACTACTTTTGGTCCTTTCATATTCAACCAGTACTTAATTAGATTTATTATTAGATAATTATCTGTAATAATAGTACCTAGTTTTAGTTTTTATTTAAGTTTCAGTTTCTATACATATAACCTGCACGACTTAATGTGTAAACATTATTTGTACGCCTTGCAAGGCAGCACATAGTGATACATAACTTTGTTTTTGATACCACCATGTACCTACTTACTTTTACCTGTGTGTCACAAATAAACTTATTTGAATTTGAATTTGAATTTGAATTTAAGTTACTCCAACAAGTTGTCTAATGTGCCTCTTTTGTTACAGTTCCTCCAGAGAAGCCAGTGGTGGTGGACCGCTGGGGGCGGGTAATCAACACCACGACCCTCGGGCCGCATGAGGAGGGGGACGATGTGCTGCTCACCTGCAGAGTCCTCGGAGGTAAGACCTACACTAATAATTAGTAAATGATGGGATAGTATTACGCACGATTCTCCCCGAAGAGTTAGACAGAGGTGTACCCAAAGGTAAACCCACCAGTTATGTTTAAGTACGATGTAATAGGGAGCGAGTGTATTGCTATCAACCGGGCACTTATCCAGTCTAGCAGCTGCTACTGAATTATTCTAATACTATGCCCAACCAGGAAATCGAAGCTAGGACCTCACGCTCTGCATTACCGCTTGCGACCACTCGGCAAATGAGGCACTGGATGGGATATTTGTCATAAACATAATTCGAAATGGAGTACCAAAGTACTATGCAACTTGGTTGAACACTTCGGGTTTACAGGCGTGGTTTGATGTGTTATGTTTTCTTATCTAGTACTTACCGCCTTTAGGTTAGTTACTCGTAGTAAGCTTTATTACTCACATAATTTCCAACATATTACGAATTCAAGGTAGATTCTTCTTACAAATTAATCCACTAAGGAACGAATTCTGTATCGTTATACATCTCGCATTGTTTATTGTCTTAATTAATCCAAACACAACGCTAGTCCTCGAGGCCGACCGGCGGCAGTTTCAATCACTTCCATCTCGCAAATTTACTCAGATCTAATAAATTATGATCCGCGCACAATGGATTAGCCTGATGAATTAATGTATCCGACTCTAGGAGCTGCCGTGATGAATTCCTAATAAATTGTTGAGGAACAGGTGGCCGTGTTCCTGCTGTATCGGATTGTTTCAGCGGTTTGCTGCTATACATCTAGTTATTTCAATTAGACTACCGTTTAGAGCTCCTACTTTGTTAATTGTTTACTTCTGGGACTTGAGACCTGTCTTGCATTTAGTTTGAGAATTAATTGACAGTAATGGATTGTGGTGAGACAAACAAGTAATCAATATGACGCACACTGTGTGGGCACTGCCGACTGTGTCAATATTGGAGGTAGTAAACCAAGGACATGTAAACAAAGAGCTTACGATACCGCAATACACCTTGAACAAATAACGACAGTGTTGTGTATAGGTCAGTTATTTTACTAGTATTCGATTATCAGAGTAACTCGATTCTAAGTATTCTAAGTTGGGATTATCTTCAAGTATACTTCTAAAGTATTTTCAAGATTCTTTTTCTATGAACGTCTCTCTTCTAGGGTGTCAATCTGCCTCTCTGCAGTTTTCATTTCACAGAACTTATCCAACTACATTTTCACTATGAGAAACAGCTTTAGTTTTTCTCAGCAAAATGCTTAGAAAAACGAAATCTTTTTCGGTAATATTCTATTTTATATAAATCGCTTAGGCACTCTTATATAAACGTCAGGGAGCTAGGCGCACGGTTCTAATTGGCCGTTTCCCATGGAAGAGAACTGACAAGAAAAATTAAACGGTGCTGTAATAATATCTAGAGCGTTGGTATCATTTACATTTAACATAATATTTGGAACACAATGCGTTACGACGTCCCATTACGAGCAGTAGGCATTGTCGTACAATAACTGTATTGTCTGGTAATGGTCGCTCCCCGCAATGACCGAGTCGTGGCGAGTGCTGTAAATATCCCGCGGTTATGTGATCGTAATGTGACGCTCCCTCTAACACCTGAGGGGGGATGCTGCGGGTACTGGGTCTCAAGCTTTATTTCTAAAATTTGGACCTTCTGTACGAAAATAATAGGTCAACAATGTTTTTATGGTTATCTCATATGCATAATAATTTCTTTTCACAATATTGTCTAGTTTTTGGTTTGTCATTGTGGTACCCTCTGTGAAACTACGCTTGACACAATAATAATTATGAAATACAACTCTGCAACTGATATTTTTTTTAAGTTATAAAAGGAGATTGGTTAGTTGGGTATCTCATCAAATTCAAACGTTTCAAAATCTAGTTATATGCAAATTAAAGGTCTTATAGCTGTAGTTATTTTTGAAGCTAAAATGTTTTTTTAGTTGTTGGGAGTAATTAGAAAACCATGATTTTAGGATGCAAAAACAAAACGCATTAATGCAAAACAAAACGCATAAAATAGAACCAATTAAATGTATGACGTCGTCAGTGTTGCCATATAATAAACCCAACTCGATGATCACTTTAGTGAAGAAGAAAAAAATCGTTTATTCAAAAAAATTTATTTAAATAGACGAATAGACGGTCAAAGCAATTCCACAAGTATTATGTATGTTTTGGAAAGTATCTTTCGTCCAAATATTGTTCATTAAATAAAATAAAGTAGATTGATTTGATTCGAGAATATATGCTCACTTTAAACAACATAATTATAATTTAAATAGCATTGCTTTTACTAAATTAATTTCGTATTGATTCGATGATTTTAATCGATTCGAATCGATTGTTAATCAATATTTGGCAACACAGCTGTCACTTATGTTGACATACAAAAAAAAATATTTACGTCAGGATTTTTTTTTGTGTTTTATGTTTAAACCCTGCATTATTCGTTCTTTGTGATATGTGTAATGTTTTCTGCATCTATAAATGAAGTGTGAACTCTTATTTTGAGCCACCAAGTTGCTATAACATTAAAAAAAGACAACGGGTCTTTCAAATAGGGCGGGTCGATGTTGACAGTTTGTGGCGGCCATGTTGTTTTGGCGGCATCTGTCAAATGCGTTGTTATTTCTTCAGTTACTTATGCCAAATCACCATGGCAAGTTACACGATTGAGCAGCACGTCCAAATGATAAAACTTTATTATCAAAATGAGTGTTCGTTAGTGCAATCGTTGCGCGCATTACGTCGCATTTTACGGCAGACGCAGTGGCCCTTCAAAGTCGACTCTCCAACGTTTGGTGACCAAATCCGAGACGACTGGTTCGGTAAACAACCAACCAACATCCTTACGTCAAAGGAACGCCAGACCGGCCGAGAACATCGCTGTTGTCCGTGAGAGCGTGCAGGAGACTCCGAGGCAGTCGATTTCTCGCCGTGCACAAGAACTCGGCCTTTCGCAGACTTCAACTTGGCGAATTTTGCGTCGGGCCTTGGGCCTAAACCCGTGGTTCCACCACATGTTGTCCACGACGTTACAAGACGGCGCTACGTGCCACACAGCGAGCGACACAATGGACATTCTGCATGAACGATTCGAGGGTAGGGTTATCTCTCGCAGAGGTGACGTGAATTGGCCACCAAGATCGTGCGATTTGACCCCGCTAGACTTTTTCTTGTGGGGTTTTCTCAAGTCGCAGGTCTATGCCAATAATCCGCAATCAACCGATGCCCTGAAAGTCAACATAACGCTGGCCATCACTCAGATTCAGCCGGATCTATGCAGTAGAGTAATTGAAAATTTGACCTCTCGGATCCGTGCCACCGTTCGAAGCCGCGGTGGACATTTAAACGATGTCATAATAATGGCATAAATGGGCCTTTCAAATAAAAAAATAATTTCTTTAATATCTCACATACAGCATGCCAATCTCCTTTGTAGTATTTCCAAAAGGCTTACTGTTACTTCGTTTAATATTCCAATATTTAATACTTTTAGGAATGAAAATTCTCTTGTTATTTTAAAACAAATTCTATTTCCACGAGCTAAAAACTCAACCGCAACACAATCTCTGGCGACCACTTTACGTTTGACATAAATTTCAAAGCAGACTTAAAATAAGTCAGGATATAACATTTGTAGGCTACGATAATGTTCATCTGGAGTGTTGAATAAAAGAGAAGTTGCTCCACTCGCGTGTAGCTCGTGGCTCGTGGCAGGTAGCTGGGGGCTCGTGGGTACATCAACAATAACATGCTTCTCGTTTTTATGACGTCACAGCTCAACAGTGCCCAGGCATATATGAGCAGCACTTAAGGCGTATTTCAAATTTTCATTCTCTTCTCTTAGAATTAAGAAATGCGACGTGTACGTGTAAAAGTTATAGGCGTCGCCGTCGATGATCATAAACTCTTGTTTTTACGTCAATGGTGGTGCTGGCGTTTTTAAAGCGCTCCACATATAAATTTTCTTATGTATGAGCGATGAGCTAATAAATATCTCAGAACAAATAGTCTCGTATCAAGCCTTATCCTACCTAGTCTTTTTCTAACTATGTCAGAGTCAGCTTCCAGCGCAACTGGTTATTTTAAATGGAGCGACTGCCTATCTGTACACTCCCACTCACTTACTTGACAAGGTATTAACCAAGGATGCAGACTTTCTGAGACGGGCATTCTGAGGCCAATCTTGGCATTCGTTGTTAAACCTTTAAGATTGTTACAACTTTGCCACTAGTCCCTCAAGTGTTGCCCTTCTACCTATAAAAGAAAGAAATATAGAAATAAGTCCCGTCTTACCCTGACGCCAATTCATATCGATACACTGAAATAAAACCATGGAGCTCGAAGTCTTGAAGGCGCCCGGTGTTTGCCCACCTCTAGACTTGCGTACATAGGAACGCTTTTATCGCGCTACCCGCTTCTTACTCAGATTTATAAAATGCTCGCGAGAACTCACTAAGAAAACATACTTTGTTTATTTAGTTTGTTACTTGGAATCTAGCGGCTCTGGTGGATTGTAAGAAGTATTCAATACTTGGAAGGTTTATTTGAATATTTCTGAAGAAAAACTGATTTACTGTTGGCCAAAATCAGGATTAATATCGCCAACTGTCATATGAAAATGATCTTGTATCTCACACATTTTAGAAGATAACAATTACAAGAAACAGCTACTTAGTGGAAATTTTTCGTGCAGCTATGTTGATCGTCAAGATTTTTCGGTGAACAAAATCTTCTATACCTACTTATAAAATTCAAAGTCCTGACTGACTGACTGACTGATATATCAACGCACAGCCCAAACCGCTGGTCCTAGAAACATGGAATTTAGACGGTGTATTTTTTGAGAAGAGTAGGTATCCACTAAGAAAGGGTTTTTTGAAATTCCACCCCTAAGAGGGTGAAATGGGGTGTTGAATTTTCTGTGAAACTTTTTATTTTCGGAGTCGATTGAATAGAATATTTATTTGCGTAAAACATGGTATACAAGGGTGTTAAATACAAATTGAGGCACAAGCATGTTTAGCTAGGATAAAACATAGCATGCAAAATTTTAAAGACAAGTTATGGCAACAACAACCGTTTTTTTTTAAAACATCAACATTTTTTATCTACAAATTCTTTTAAACTATAAAAACTACACTCTAGTAACCACATATGAAATTTAATTTTAAATAATTTTGCATTTAAAGCTTTAAAATGCCTAGGTATTTTATTATAAATGCGCACACACATTGCCAAGCAGTTACTATTGTATTTAGATAGTCTAGGCAAATCATTTAACACTAGTTTATATGGATCTCGTCGGTTCCGAAGATTGACATCATTTGTAGTCTTAAATAGTTGCTTATTTTTCATAACAAACACACACATTTCGTAAATGTAAAGCGACGGTAACGGTAACAAACCAAGTTTTTTAAATATTGGTCGACTTGAGTCGTCGGGCTTAAGTCCACAAATTGCTCTCATGCACTTTTATTGAGCGATGAATGCTCTTTGGAAGTCAGTGCTGTTACCCCACATTATTAGTCCATAACGTAACAACGATTCGACGTACGCGTGGTATGACATTACAACAGTTTTTATATTAGTTACATTTTAACTTGTTTTAATGGATAAACAAATTTATTAATTTTAGTGCTAACATTGTCTATGTGCTCTTTCCAGTTAATATCTTTATCTATTATTACACCAAAAAATCTGGTACGCGTTACTTCATTGATTTTATTGATATTGAGTTTAATGTCATTTTTAATTAATTATTTGATCGATTAAATTGGATGTAAACGGATTTGTCTAAATTTATCATTAAATGGTTAATGTCAAGCCAATGCAATAATTTGTCAATTGTATTATTAACTAGCTGTTACCCGCGACTTCGTTCTCGTGGAAAAATATACATAAAATAGATAATAATAATCTCTATCAAAAAAAATTACAACCAACTACAAAAAGTATAATTTTACTGGGGATCGAACTTGCGACGTGATGCACGTAAAGCGGTCATGAAACCGTTTCTCTATTTGCTTCGCTGACATATACTTTGAAATAGACGTTGTTACGCATATCATGGCTGAAACGATAAACAATTGAATAATACTAACATAATGCAATATTGCTCATCACCTTAAGCAAGTAGCGTGATAATATATAGCCTAACATTTGAAGAAACCTGTTACAGATATTTGTGCAAAATTTTAACAGGATCTATGCAGTAGTTTTTGCGCCAAGTCGGAACATCGTACCGGATTTTAACGATTTTATTATATTAAGAGAAGAGATAAGAGAAGAGAAGAAAAGAGATAGAGATGAGATGTAGAGAAGAGATTTCAAGTTCATGTTCTGAAACGGTATTAAAAATTTGTGTACACTGGGCCCAAGTATTTGGTTTACAGTTTGTATGTGTGGGTGAAGTCATAGTTATGCACACAAACACAAAATAAAACGAGCGAGCTCAGTTTTTATTAGTGTGCGTGTGGCACATCAATTACCATATACCAATACATAGTCATCATTCACTTATGATGCTGAAGGAGATATAATATTTTGCATGATGTTAATATAGCAATCCTGGCACAGTGGCTATAGACTTTGGTCACTGAACGAGAAGTCGTAAGTTCAAATCATGCATGCAATAGTATATTATTTTTCTTTTTGTATTCATTATTTTGTTAAAACATTACTTAAAGTAGAATTTATAACGATTCCAACGTTTGAGACAAACATTGAACTCTCAGGCTATTTGATTTTGACTGTTTAGACAACAACTACCGACAATTTAAAAATATTGTTTTCAAACACCTTCATTTATAAAAAATGAGCATTTTTACTTGTCAATCTACGAGTATTTGCATTACTGAGTTTATTGATTACTACTCTTGAGCATGTGTGTGGTTTTATTTCTGTGGATCCAACCATGCAACATTTATCAATGTTCAAAGAGGTGGAAATCGTTGTTTTGGATGAGCAAAACGTATCTATATTATGTGAAATTGTGAGTGTAAATGTGGTGCTGCCTAACAAACGATGGGACACTTTATATCGTGTCCTGCCTGTTCTGTTGTTTGCTTGAGCCAAACTCGTCGCCAAATTTTGGGCTGACTCAATTTGAATTGTTATCGATTAGCGTATCGATGAGAAGAAGTGAAATTACAAGGCGCTTAATGATATCGGTGAGTAACAGTTAGATATTACGTTGATATTATACCTAATTCACTTTAACTAACTCCTCTATTCTCTTTATTCCTAGTAAACATTGAAAGGGATGTTTACTAGGAATAAATAATTAATGTAACTTTAGTGCAATACCTACCATAGTTATATATTATCATAACTGAATTATTATGGTTTCTTTTTTTAAATTTGTAATCGTATGATGATTATGATAAAATTAGCTTGGTCTAAAATTAGCTTGATCTAGCCTTTAGACAGATTAAAGAAAAGCCTTTGAATAACGTAAATAAAAATAGATTATAATGTTTGCTAATGTCAGTGTATATCTTATATTTATGTATTGTATTATTATAAGTAATATTAATTAGGTATATATAAGTATATTGAATAAACATAGTGTATATATAGTATCAAAATATAGTGTTTATTTATTATAATATTAGCTATTATTATAAGTATTATAAATACTGTTTTTATCCACAGGGGAGAACCGTGCAGTTATGGGTCCGCCGATATGCGTATTTTGGAGACGTAGAACATCTTAGGCCAAAACCAAAGGCAAATTCATCGACTCGACACTACGACATCGTGGCAAGGCACAAGGCTGATCCCTTCTTGTCCACCCGCATAAAAGTGTGCTTACAAACTGTGAGATCTCATGAGCAAGGTTACAAGGAGTAATAGAAAACGAAGGATTGCCGACTCATTATTAGTCGAATTTATTTTAATTAGTAGTCGAATATGAATCTTATTTGTATGCAAATAATGTTCATATTTGTTAAGCAAATTAGAACAAATACAAAACTTAGTAATAAGTAGGTAGGTATAAAACTTTTTATTAAAACCACAACTCGTAAATTATTGAAAGTATGGTGAAGTGATGTTATTGTTATGCGATTAGAAGTTGTCATAATTTCTTACTATCTAACATGTTGATTCACTTCACCTCTAATTTTACTTTGATTCAATTTATATACCTACCTACTTTGACAAATTATTTACGTCAATCCTTACCAATAAAAAACTTTCTCTTTGTCAAAAAAACAGGTGAACAACAGTGTATTAAATCATTGTATCGGCCACACAAGTTTTTTTTTCTAACATACAGCCCCCACCAAATTGAGCCTTAAAACAACCAATATAAGGAAGGAACATATGGGAAGAAACGAGACGGATAATTTGCTAATGACCCAAGCGATAAGCTAAGCAAACAATACCAATGTTTATCTAATAAAAAAATCAAATTATTTCATTGGTTATATTTAATTACTTTTTACTTTTTGCTTGAGTAATTTTATTTTATTTTATTGGCTTTTTTTTTTACAAAATAAATTTATTAAAAAACAAAAAGTAAAAAGTAGCAAAAATAATTCCTCAGTTGGGTTCGAACTCGTGTCGTCGAGGTTAGATCACTAGCTAACGCAAGCGCTTACACCAATCGGCTATGGTTACCATGTTAAGTTAGTATTAAATGTTGGGCTTTATTGTAAACTCGTTTATATTATTTTTACTAGTTTACCCGACAAGCGTAAAGATAAAAAAAAAAAACCCCGTGTAGGGTACAATATGTTTACTCACACAATAATAATGAGCGGCTGTATGAATATTACCGGCTCGTACAGCAAGTCAAGTTAATTTAATTTTGTGTTTGTGTGCATAACTATGACTTCACTCACACATATAAACTGTAAACCAAATACTTGGGCCCAGTGTACATACTGTTCAGTTAAAATTATGAGATACGTCATACGTGTTTTCTAAAAATCATACCCCAATTTAAAATTCAATGTCCTGTCTGGCTGACTCAGGCTGACTGATATATCAACGCACAGCCCAAACCACTGATCCTAGAGACATGAATTTTAGACGGTGAATTCTATATGAAGAATAGGTATTCACTAAAAAAGCGTTTTTCGGAATTCCACCCCTAAGAGGGTAAAATGGGGTGTTGAATTTTCTGTGAAACTTAATATTTGCTGGGTCGATTGACTCGAAAATTGGTGTGCTCACTCTTCAATTAAAATTATGAGACATGTGTATCAGTTTTTCCAAAATCATCCCCCAATATAGTCAAATAGGGCTTCGAAGCTCACCTAGACAGGCGCATGCCGCGCAGTGTCGCGCGGGTCGTGCGGGGCGCGGAAGTATTGACCTATTACTAAGTAGGTAGGATTTTTTGAGGTAGACGTGTCTGTTAATATGGTTTATTCCACTGATTTTCGCGTTAGCTCGGGATACGCGACTTTGATGTCAAAGTATTATGTCTATAAATTGATTCCTAATATGAATGAATGAATGAATGATTGATTTATTCAAATACAATTTCTTAACGCTAGGTACATTGCCCCACAAAACTGCTTATGTTTAACTGTGAGATCGTTGAGTCTCTAATACAGAAACTTAATATCACGTACATCTA
Organism: Noctua comes; assembly: GCA_963082995.1. Classification (NCBI taxonomy): domain Eukaryota; kingdom Metazoa; phylum Arthropoda; class Insecta; order Lepidoptera; family Noctuidae; genus Noctua; species Noctua comes. The sequence goes on from OY720272.1 coordinate 18,812,106, forward strand.
TAAAATATATATACTTAATACCTACACTTACATAGAATCTAATAAATATTTTTTAACTTTACGTGCGAATTTTACTTTAAAAAATAAATCCCTCTCCAATAATCTCTCTCTCTCTTTCCTCTCTCTCTCTAATCTCTCTCTTCCTTTCTTATCTCTTTTTCTTATTTATTATCCCAGAAGTAAGATTCCGTGGGCAATTCCCGAACTCACGCGGGCTAAGCCGCGGGCAGAAGCTAGTAATTTATAATATAACAGAAACGGAATTATACAATATCGAAAAGTTACGAGATTGCATTTTATACATTCATAAAATGCCTCCAGCCTTTGTCCTCCGCCGCGATGGAAAATTTTAATTCCATAACAAAAATACGACTGCTCCAAATGGAAGGAGAGAACTCAAACTCAAAGACCAACATTATATTCTGCGAAGTTTATATTAAAGTTATGTCATTATAATTTTGTGGTAATACTAGGTTACTCAAATTATGTATGTGTTATGTGTATGTATGATAACGGTTTGGTTATAATAACAACAAATAGATCTTATATTATTAGGAAATATATTTTTAACTCATTCCTAACAACTGGTTCGTACATTTGTGTTTTTAGTTTATAATAACTTCAGGTTTCTGCGAATCTTACAACTGAATTTCAAACCAGTTCCTCCCACCCTTTGGTTTTGATGACAATATATTTTTATGACAGCCATGGCTTGATCCTGTAGCCAGGATTGTCTGCTCACGAGAGAACTCCTTAACGGTTAATAGCACATTCTTTTCATTTTAATAAAAACCTGTTTATTTGTTAAATACTAAGTTTGGCCTACAAATTGCTCTTATGGAAACAGAAAATAAATACCCAGAAGGGAAAGTCAAGAAGCAAAATTCCTGGAATGATCCACAAAATCATAATAACACAATTTTGTATTAAAACAAAACGGTTAGGTAGAATATTTAGCTCCGGATATTTTTTGTTAATCCGAAAAAGGAATACAATCGGAAAATTCCATGCTATAATATATACATGTCGGATCCGGTCATTAGTACGGACATAAAATGAATTGGAGCGCGCCAGTGTGCAGTGGTGACATCACGCGACTTACTAACCAGTCTACCAACCACACGGTGTGCTTGTACGGAGCCCAGATGTCCAACTCGAGGAGGAACGATATTCAGTGTCGGATCGCGGCGGAGTTGAGACGTCTTGGAACTGTACCCGATTCATTGTGCCCCGTGTTATTGTGTTGAGTTGTAATCTCAAGTAATTCGTTAGTTTTGCTAGAAACAGTGTATCGCACCCAGTGCGTTTTCATAGCACGAAATCCACATGTACAAAGCCCAACAGAGTAAATCCTGACATATCCGACATACATTTATATTCAAGATCGAAATATATAGAAAACGAAGAAATAGATAGCTGCGTAGCTCAGCAACGTAAATAATTGCCAAAACAATGACTGAATTATTGAAAAATCAGTTGTTCTTGTTCTAAGACTGATTCAATATTACAAAATTAATGTAAAAGTACTCATAACTTGCCAGTTTTGGTCCCTAAAACAAATATATTTATCAACACAAGTAACTTAAGTGACACATCACACCATTTCTTTTTTTAAAATAAATATTGTGTAAACGTTGCCATAACCCAAATCGTCAAGAAAAACTGTCTTAATATTATAACCACGTCACCCTCGCCGATTAACATTTTCCCCTGTTCGTATACATACGTCTGTGTAGATGCATTGAGCGCCAGTGAGCACCAGTGTGGCCCACTGTACGCCACTGAGCGCTACTAAGCGCCAACGTATTTTATTCTTCCCCCTCTGCTCGCCTGCAGACACTGAAACGCTTTTATCCGACAAAGCACGATTCCGTGGATACAGTAGGTATCGTGGCGTATCAATACATTGTGTGGAGGTTATTACGCGCCGATCGAATCAAACGCGCTCGCCATTCAGCGCTGAGTAGGATGGAGCTCACCGAGCGGTGCTCAAGAGGCTTACCGATCAAAGTAGGCGCCTATTATACAGGGTGCGGCGCGGGAACTTCCGTATGTAAAAAAATCATAAAACCAAAAGAATTAGATACATCATTTTGATTTTCCATACTGGCCATATTTAAAGTTTTTTTATTACTTCTAATCTCTTACTTTCTATCTGAAATACATAATATCGTGGCATCTTTTCTGGTTGAACCCATGAGCATGAGCTGAGGATAATATTAATAATATAATATTCGTGCTGCTATTGTCAACGCGCCAAGTGCGTGTCGGGTCACGCACAATGTAGGGTTCCGTAGTTGCCCAACAAAATATGCAGATTTGCCTCCGACCGATGATTTTTATTGTAATAATAAAAAAAAAAACTTACATTTGCAGTTGAAAAACCTGGGCTCTCATAGTTTAGAAAAATATGTTATTCAAGTACATTTTATAAGTTGGTCGACTATTACTCGTAAACTTGTAAACCATACTTAGATATGATAGTTTTTCTTTTAATTTCCTTTAAAATAAAACCGTTAATTTTTTCAAACTCCCAAACACAACCGTTTAGCTGGTAGAGGGTCCACTTGAGTCTAACAAAAATTAGCACTTTAAATCTTAATATTTCACTAACGAATCCCTTAATCCAAAAATTAATTGAACAAATTCGCAATATTTTTTAAAGATCTATCCAACGACATACCACACTATGGGGTTCGCGAGAAAAAAAAACCCACTTTACGTGTAGGTACAGGAGATACCCTAAAAAAAAACATTTCGAGAGTTTATTTTATCACTTTGTCGGCGTAACTAATCTGTATATTCGTGTCAAATAACAGCTTTCTAGTACTAAGAGTCTTTGAGCTAAGCTGCGGACAGACAGACGGACATGGCGAAACTACAAGGGTTCCTTTCCTTGTTGACTACGAAACCCTAAAAAGACGATGTATCAGTACATAAAATAAAATGAATTTAAATCATATAATAAAGGGTGTAAATAGAGCTTTAACATAGCCGAAAGGCACTTGTTCTCCCGTCTTTGCGATATTTTTTTTGTTCTAGACCATACCTGGGAACCTTCTAGTTACGGAGATATTGGGGGTCAAAGTTCCAACTTTTTCATAAGTTTTTTTTTTTTAAATACATGTTTTTAATGTAAAATTTTTACTTTAAACATCTCCACGACCCCGATACTATTCAATCCATCCATCAGCACAATGCTTTGAGTGCTTTCCTTCGAGTCCTACCGCATCACGTGATTTTTCACCCCAAAAAAAAAGTCGATTCCCAGCAATAATTTTTGCGTAAAGTTACTTAGTTTGATGTACAGAATGCTTGGTTGACGGATATGCGAAGGGTCTGTTTACACCCTGTATTTAATACTTTTTGTTTTATGATCTTTTTAAATAAGGAAGTTCCCGCGCCGCACCCTGTACATGACATGTTACATAAACAGTATGAATTGATTTTATCCTTTGATAATAGGTTATCCTTGAATGAACTTCGGATAATACTCCCCCGGAAAATTAAACATTGAACAGTTGACAGCGCCAAATGTAGCGTTCAGTTAATTAATAAAACGGCGCCTTATTTTCTTGCTATTCCAGACAATTTCCTCTGAAATAAATGACGGCCTCATAAATATTTGCTTATTTGCCAATTAAACGATAAAATATGTTAATGATCATTTAAAAATCACAATTTAAACTCTCAATTTAGTTAAATTCTCAATCAAAATAGATTTCAAAAGATTACTGTATACTGTCACAAAACGAAATTTGAATTGACGGAAGGCCACCACATTTACATAATCGAGAAATTGATTGAAGCGTATTCCCTGAAAATACGGATGAGAGAAAAAAGATATTCAATTCTTGTGAACGCAGATGCCTTTCTAATGACGGGGGCTACGACTGCTCCGAGAGCGACCGGAGCGAGCGGAGCGGCTTGTGCTCCCGCGGCAGAGAGTTATATCGAAGAGCCTGTTGCTCTGGCGCGCCGGGTGTAATGTGCCGAGTTTACGAACACCTTCCGTCAACACAATCAATTTGGACATTTAGAGAGGGTGAATACTAATAGATGTTTATTACATAATAATGTAAACAGCTTTTGTAACTTTTATTGACTTAACGTTTTCTCGTTCTAAAAACATTAATATTAAAGTCTAGACCAGGAATCTAGCTCAAGATTAAAAGACAATTTGTGAATAGCAACAAATTTGTGCTTCAACTTTAACAAATTAATAAATCTTGACGGACGGCGGCGAGTGCTTCGTTTGTACAGCAAACACCGAAATCCAATACAAAGAAGCGCCGACGTTGTTTATCAAAGGGAAAAACAAGCGAAACAATAAGCCAACCGGAAGCTCTCGCCCTACGACTTCTGATTTACAGAACGTACCGCCGGAGCTTCGGAGCCCGCGATAAATTAGGCCGACGGCACAATAGCCCTCCTGACCCCGATCTGCAATTATGAAAGGTGAATTGAAAACTGGATCAAGTTAGTGCAGACAGTTAGAGGTATAGTTTGTTCGTGGGTGAGTCACGGACTGCTGAACAGAAGGATGTTGCGATGTCACTGCACCTCTAAGCTAAGCTTCAGGGTTTCAGGAAACGTTAATTTGCTCTCCTCGTCTCTTGTACGTAAGCAGCTTCTGCTGACACACGCTGCATAGCTCATCAAACCCAAGCTCACGTCAGTAATACGCTGCAACAAGCTGCTCTCGCTGCGTACTGAAAGCGAGTATCAAACGTGTATTTAGTACACAAATCCGGATTAAATCCATTGACATTTCGAATTAGATCTTCGTGCAGTGCTCGAAACTTGAACTAATTCAATTTGGCCAAAGTGGATCCTTGGATAGTGGAGCGGTGTCCGGAGCTGAACAAAAGCGCACACACTCCACAAATAAACAGGCAAACAAAGGACAAAGGACGCTGAGCTAAAAGAGAATGCCTTCACTGAAATTTATTTACGTACCGAAGGACCAATGAAAGCATTGGAAATTGCGTTTGACGTACTGTAATCGTTATGTTTGCGTTTCGTAAAACGAGTGCCTCTAAGATGTTTCGTTTTATTTAAAGTATAAAGCCCTGTTTGTAGTTGCGGATTGAAAGAAATGATTTGTAGTTGGAACTTTCTTTACCTTTTTATTTAATGTGGATCTAACGTATTTACGTCGGTACACTCCTTTATATTATGTCGTGATCTTATACCTAGGGAATCTTTAACAAACAAAATGAAGTATCTATACGGTGTTGTTGATTAAATATTTTATGTAGTTTTTAGGAAATAACATACAATTTCTTAATACATATGATACATAAAGAAAGAAAAATCCGTATTTCGTATAAAGATAGATCAAACAAAAGAATACGCATCCTGTTGGAAAACTTCAATTTTTATATTTGTATCCTGCCAATTTCATATGTTTATTTTAAATGCAAAACGGCATTGTATACGATGTTTCTCTCTGCCGACGACCATGTTGCGTTTTATGACTGTCCTGAAGAAGTTAGCAATAAATCTAGTTCTATCTCCAATATTTGCTTTTGATTGGCCCTTATCCCTTCGTCTCCTCCCGCAGGTCGACCAGAACCTTCGGTCCGCTGGCTGGTGAACGGCGTGCTAGTAGACGAGGAGTACGAGCACAACACGGGTGACGTGATCGAGAACCGGCTGCTGTGGCCTGCCATCCGCCGCGCGGACTACGCCGCGGTCTTCACGTGCCAGGCAACCAACTCGCATCTCGTACCGCCCAAGGAACTGTCGCTTGTGCTGGATATGTTTTGTAAGTCATTCCCTTAACACTATGAAGTAGAAAAAATTATCGTCAGAAAGATAATTATGGCTTGGGCAGTAAATCCGCCGTACTTACACTTCTAGATGAAATAAGATTGCGCCTACCAACAACTAAGTAGGTACGTATTTAAACATATTTATCAACAACATGCACGTCAGTTGCGTGCAATTGGAGAGACCAGTACAATTATATGCGGGAAAGTTTCAACAACAACCAAAGTTAAAAACTCGAAACCTATCAATCTTGGGACCGCTCCTGTTGAATATCGGTTACGACTGGGTGCTGCGCGGCGACCTCCCTGACGGCGTCGGCGTAATATGTTACGCCGACGACACGCTCGTCCTGGCGGAGGATGAGTCGCACCAGGCAGCGGCCGACCTGGCGACGCAAGCAGTTGCGACAGTCGTTGGAAGGATCCGGCAGTTGGGACTCGAAGTGGCGCTGCACAAAACAGAGAACGAACGTCTGAACGCGCCACGGTCTGAGTCCCACATAACGGTAGGAGGGGTTCGCATCGGCGTCGGGAGAACGATGAAGTACCTGGGACTCGTCCTCGACAGCCGGTGGAACTTCAAGGAGCATTTCCTGCGTTTGGCCCCAAAGCTGAACCGGGCAGCAGCCGCCCTCAGGCGACTCCTGCCCAATCTCAGCGGGCCAAACGCCTCCTGCCGGAGGCTGTACACCGGTGTCGTGCGGTCCATGGCCCACACGGGGGCCCCGTAGAGACGGGGCCTCCGTGTGGGCCCTGAGCATTCGGACGCGACCACTGAAGCTGGTCGCAAGCCAGAGGGTCATGGCTATCCGGATGATCCGAGGATACCGTACGATCGCCGGCGAATTGGCCAACCTCCTTGCCGGATTGCTGCCCTGGGATCTGGAGGCGACTGCCCTCCAGCGCGTCTATGAGTGGCGCGTGGAGGCGCAGCGCCGGGGCGAATCCCTGCTGCCTCGACAAGTCGAGGCGCGGCGGGAAGAGCTCCGGCGCGATCTCAGGGCAGTATGGAGGGAACGACTGTCGCAACCGAGGTCCGGGCACGCCGCAATCGCGGCGGTAAGACCCCTCTTTGAGGAGTGGCTGGATAGGCGTCACGGCGTCCTGACCTACCGCGTGACGCAGGTCCTCACCGGACACGGAAGTTTCGGGAGGTACCTGTGTCATATGGGGAAGGAGGAAACGCCTGGGTGTCACCACTGCGAGGACCGCCCGGAGGACACGGTGGAGCGGTGCAGGACTGCCCCGCTTGGGCAGAGCACCGCCGTGTCCTCATGGCGGCGATAGGCGGAGACCTCTCGCGCCCGGCATTGGTCGAGGCCATGCTGCGGGGCGAGACGGAGTGGGAAGCGGTCGCCTCCTTCTGCGAAGCAGTCATGCTCGCGAAGGAGGAGGCGGGCCGCGTGAGGGAGAGGACAGCGTCCTCCTTCCACACCAGCCGCAGTGGTAGACGCCCACGGCGCCGGACGTCGGCAGACGATCTCCGGCCACCGTAGGCGCGGGCATGCGGGCGGCGAGTAATGGGCGACTCGCTGTCCGACCATGGACCATGCCCGGGTCGACGGCGCGTTTTGTTCCACGCGCGCCTCAAAGAGTGTCAGCATAATGACGGGGACCCCCTCTAGAGGGCCAAAGCCTGCCGGGGTCGCGAGACTCATAGAATTACCGTGACCCTGGAACATAAAGGGCTACTGAAGGACACCGTGGATTTTAGTCAGTGCAAGTCTGACAGTCCCTCCCGCTCTGCCCTGGGTGGGAGGACTCATTTGATGATTTTACCAAGTTAAAAAAAAAAGGCCTTAATATATTACTAGCTGTTGCCCGCGACTTCGCGCGTTCGCGTGGAAATTTTGGTGTGTATGTGTGAGACTGCCTCCTTGGTCGAGTGGTTGCAAGCGCGACTACTAAGAATGGGGTCCTGGGATCGATTCCCGGATCAGGCAGTGTTAAAAAAATGTTTATTTAAATTACATATATATATCACACACGTGATTTGGTAATCACTTTTTAAGCAAGGAGATCCTTGTATTTGGGGGCGTCCATTAATTACGTGAATTTTGGCGATTTTCCCCCCTTGGTGTGACGTCGTGAGATTTGGCTTGACCCCCTCACCCCCCCTTATCTCACGTGAGATATATCAGAATGCGTAGTTTAGTATAAATACGGTAATCTGTGCTTGATTGCGTTGAATTAATTTAAAATATTAATTTGTTTATCTATTTCCATATTTTAGTAGAGAAACATGTCTTGCTTAATTAAATCCAGTTTTCTCGCAATTTTACAGTTTCTTGCGGGGAAAAAATTACGTGATATTTGCCGAGACCCCCATGTATAAAATACTGTCTGGAATTTTGTATTTAATATGGTGATATGCAAGGCCGGTCCCAGGGGGAGGGGGGTCACAGGGGTCATGACCCCCCCCCTAACACGTACACGCCAAATTGATAAACCTTCTTAAAATAGCTTTTTTGGGATATAAATTATTACTTAAATTCCTGCTTAATCGTTCAACAAGAGAAACTAACCTTTTTGAGGCAGAATTCTAAAATTCCTCCTACTCATTCGTGTATAAATGAACAAAAAGAACTTAATTTATCCGAGGAAGGGAGTAAAAAATTTTCGAGTCTGAGTACCTACACAACTCCTGTATAAATGGTCAAAAGAAAATCTAACCTACCCGATGTAGTGCTAAAATTTTCGAGCTCGCTCTGACATTCTGCGTTCTTTTCAGTATATCTTTATAAACTGACACAATTTCTGAAACCTAAAAGATGCACCCCACGGAAATAAACCTTAGGCGCCCTTGATTGTTTTGTTTATTTAAATCCAGAGATGGTTGATATAATTTCGTTTTTCAAAACTTGTTGATAATAGTTTAACACCCCCCCCCCCTCCAAATCGCTCCCCAACCAAATTCCTGGCTTTTGCCCTTTGTGACCCCCCCCCCCCCCCCCAAAGACTAGGCTGGGACCGCGCCTGGTGATATGTGAATACCAGGTTCAACGTACTAATAGGATACTTTTACCACGGAAAAGTGTCATGGAGGAACCCAGGGGAAAATACAAAAAAATATTCGAGTAATAACTTGATGAAACTACTTACCGACATAAATATTATTGTAAAAAAATATAAATAGGTACCTATCTTCGTTTGAATTTAATTACATTATATTTTCTGTTTGTTGTTTCATAAGTCATCAATAAATATTTGTTGGTTGCGAAAGCGATTATATTCCCTTAAACCGACCCTGTCATAAAATCTCTTCCTACCTGTCTTAATTATATTCTATATCTCTACCAATGTTCAGGTACAAAAAGCCAAGGATTTCATATAAACTTACGAGGTCCAGGCTGTCGCAAAATTCGTTCTTAGCGAACGTCTACTCACTATAAACTACCTCCCTGCCACAAGTTTGAATCACAAAAAATTAAGGACCTCCTTAATCCGGCCCTGTCGCAAAATCCGTTCTTAGCAAACGTCTACTAACTATTAACTACCCCCCGGCCAAATTTCAAGTTTGTAGCACCAAAAATGAAGAACTTTCATACAATCTTGTGAGGGCCCTTAGACCTCCTTAATCTGGCCCTGTCGCAAAATTCATCCTTAGCGGACGTTTACTAACTATAAACTACCTCCCTGCCAAATTTCATCTTTATACGTCAAGCGGTTTTCGATATTTCGTTTTCGTTTAGTGAGTGAGTGAGTGAGTGACCTTTCGCTTTTATATATTTAGATTTATATATTTAGATATTCAAATCAGTTTCCAATTGATGTTATTTCTCCTTATTACTGTCATTTTTACAGTTAATGTTTGTTTTTCTGGTGTAAATTAAGTTGGATACTAGTAGTTTTGACAAATGTTTCCAGTTTAAGAGTAAATTGAATTTTGTAGGTGGATTTTAAAGTGTAACTGTCTTATTGAAGCCTCTCTTCCACAGTGAGACCTCTAACAGTAGAGATAAAGAAACCGGCAGAGACCGGTGAGGGCGGAGTCCTCACAGCCGAGAGGAGGTACGAGGTGGCCTGCGAGTCGGCGGGCAGCAGACCTCCTGCCGTCATCACCTGGTACAAGGGCAAAAGGCAACTCAAGAGGATAACGGTCAGTGGACTTTTACTTTAGATGGGTTAACCAGTCAGCGACACTTGAACTATGAAAAGCACTCTTATTGCAACGCTGCCATGTTGTTTTTTACCATGGACAAGCGGTTGACTGTACAATGTACCTACATCGGGCAGCTGTGAGATTTATTGATATGCTGGCATGCTTTAATCTTTGACAGAAACAAATAAATGCAGGAACTTTTAGAGTTATAAACGAAACTTTTTTCTAATGAGGTAGGTCTACCGCCTGAATCACATACATTTGTAGCTACTCAAAATTCGAACTCATAGAAGTTATAAAGGAATGTTCCTTTGTGAGAATCGCTTCAATTCTGCGAAAACTATAATAGTTCCAGTCATATCATAATGAAATATCTCTGAAGTACATACATACGTCATATTATGCTATCTTTCAAATCAACCCTATAATTCGATAAAAAGCTTAATTTCAGTAACATTTCAATATCACAGAGCTAGTTTAAACCATAATAGTTCTACGGAATTAGATCCGGACTAGCCACAAATCCATTATAGATAGATTTGAAATTGGCCTCAATTGAAATTCAGGCTATAGGGATCGATCTATTGTTTCCTAGAAATGGCGAAGCGGCGATTTTCGACGTTATTAGTTGTAACAAAAGATCTAATTACGTTAAATGATTGGTCTGTGCAGCTAATTAGGCTAGTCTTTACACCATGGTCCGTATTCTCGAGGTAGCGAGCTGATTCCGCGCGGATCACAGCCCACTAATTGCTAGCGGTAGCTCCCGACGCCGCTCGCATTATCGGATTACTGCAGGCTTACACACACATGCTTGCATGCACATCAATGGCTGTTGTGTCAATGTTATCGTATTTGTGAGTTAACCAACGTGTTAGTGTTGTTTGCCTAACTTTGTCAAAAAACGTCATGATTTTTGGTCACGGCATCAATACTTTACCTGGTTCAAAGTACATGAAATCGTTCCGATACATGGCTACTCTTCGGCATTCAAAGCTATTAGCGTTCATTCTTTATACCCAAGATCGTAGTCTATCTAGCTACGTGAACATGAAGAGTTTATGTAGGTGTTTTTCTTTCTTGTGGTGGACATTATTAAATTGATTATTTTAATGTATTTTGTTAACGTAAAATTTTGTTAACTTTGACGAACCTGACTTTAATATTTGTATGTCAACAATGACAAAGCATAGTGCAACACTTATCTATTTAAGACCCTGACATGTATGATTAATGTATATATGTTCTTCACCTATGTTTCACAAATAAATAATTCTGATTCTGATTCTGATTCTGATTCTGATTCTGATTCTGTAGGTCGTGATAATCTCTTTTTTCAGGGACGAACAAATCTAAGCACTAGTTTTAACTTCCAAGCTATTAGATTACTTGGCTGATGCGTGACATAAAGATATCGGATTTAAGGAAAAATTCTTTGTACGAAATGAGCCTTTTAATAAACAAAGAAATTATGTAAAAGCAAAAAAAACAGATTTTTTACGAGACTTGAGCTACACGCCCAAGTGATACGCGTGATGCGACATCGACTGCATCGACCCCCAGAGCGACTGTACCCTTGCGAGGGAAACATGTGACACAAGCGCATGTCGCTGCCAGAACTGGCTTTTGAAGTCACATTATCAGAGGTCGGGAACCACCTGGATGTAAATAAAACAATTTTGCATTAAAATCAACTTTACCTCAAGTAGGTCAGTAGCGGCTGTTAATTGGCGCCGATGCCGCTAATCCGACTGTCCGACCGTCCGGTTCTATGGGCGCTAATAGAGCAGCTAAACACCGGACAACTTCCCAACTGAAAGAATCGGGAACTTCTATAGTTCGACCGGGAATGCTCTTCGGAATTAATTTTCTTTAAAAAATTGTAGTTCCGTGCCTTTTTTAATTATGCTTGGTATTTTGAAGGAGTATCTTCTAATATCAGTGTTATAGGGATAAGAAAGTATTCAAAAATAACCCATTAAGGTTCTCAATTTACACAATATCGCAAGTATTTCCTCTCAAATACCTCTCAGATAAAGTTTTAAAACGTTGGCCCACTAACAGCCAATCCAAGTTGGGAGCACATCCCCGCACATGATCACCGGATAATTAATACCCTGCAGCGCTCAGCGGTCCAGCGTCTATCGTCTAACGTACGCTGTAGTGAACAGCGCTGTCAGCGCCTCTCGGGCGGGCACTGGTGAGTTTTGAGCTAAAGTTTGTCTATCGATACATGTATCGTGCTTGAGGCACATTATGAAGTGTGGCTGACGACCAGATAGTTCTAAGTTAAGTTGTGTAATTTACACTCTGATTTACCTACTTAATATTTTCAATACCCACTCTTAAAACTCCAGATTTTTTAATATAATTATTTTAAATATATTTTCTATTTTATTTACCTACATTAATTTATTCGTAAGTAAACAGTACATAAATTTATACTTTCTCCATATGTTAGGAGACATAGAAGCTTGTTTGAGTCAAATTAGGCCCGGACTCCACCAAGGCGGAGATGGGCGGAGCGGAGAGGAGATGTGTAAGATTCGACCAATCACAGAAGAGACGAGAGACGTAATGTAGATTTCAACCAATTTTATTGGTCGGTTTTCGCACGTCTCCTCTCCTCTCCGCTCGTCTCTGCTTTGGTGGAGTATGGGCCTAAACATGTATTGCTATTATTATAGCGTTCAGATTAATTTAGATTCCTACAAAGTGGATAAAACAATGTTTTATGTTAATTTTACTCTGTTACCGTAGACAGCAAAAACTTAGTATTAGCAGTATGATAGGTTAACAGCGGTGTTGGTTGGAGGCCGGCCAGCGCGGCAGTGTTGCCGGACGTTCATCACGGCCGGTAATGACCGCCGTAAGCGCGCCTCGTAAAGACGGCGGCGGCCGGTCCTCGCCGGTTCGGGCCCGTTAGGCAGCCGGTCGTTACTTACCGAGATTTAAGCCAAAGGACGCCACATGCGCCATTGATTCCGGCTTCATCATCCGGATCATATCTGCACTCTATTTACCACTATGGGAACTTTGAGGCTACATTTCATGCGTTAGCACGCGCCATCTTTTTTTGTCCATTTCTTTTTAAAAGTTCTGATTTTAATATCATGTCAGGTTGGTTTTGGGTTAGACGTCCGAAATACTTAGAGTTTTTCATAAATAGATTTGAGAAATATTTATGAAATCAAGGACCTTGCGATAAGAGTATGCTGCTGACGATTAAATCGATTAATAGATTGAACCAATTCATTATTTTTTTATTTTAAGAACGTTAACAGATTCAATTTTATTTAACGACGACCATGCCTACATAAGAATATAACACCACATAATTTGTAAACAGGGACCGTGTGAATCGGCTTTACTGCCACTAAACTCATTTAGGAAACTCATCTTAATTTAGCGAATAAATAAAATTATAAGTGACATAACAACATTTAAGGCCATCGGGACCGCAATAAAACTATTTTAATAGCATTAGCGGCTCGGCAGCAGCTTTAATACTCAGATACGCCTAGATGAAAACTTCAAAACGGTCTTATGACAAACAGTTATACACTCGTATAAAGACGCGACAACATTTATATCTCCGCAACTTCTTTTATAACTTTACATTCAGAAAATCACGTCTTTAGTCGGTACCATGCTTGTAGGCTGAAACTACAGAATACTGCATTCGGCATTCTACGACTCCTTTTGTTACGTCTTCGTTCTTATTTCTGGTCATACACATACGCCTGTTGCAAATACTACGCACCTGACCTTTTTGAAGAACATCATCTACAAGGTCAGTGTAGTGGCGCTTTAGGATCTACTAGTGTTGCAGTCAGTCTGCAGCATACATTCCTATTGAGCAAACATCATCTCTAAACCCATTAAGTGAATTCAAGCTTAAGCATATGAGGTACAGCGATGCGTCTGAGATATCGTTCATACGCTCCTACCTGCGGCCGCACGTGCTACTCAACTCTATTCAAATTGGATCGAATAAAAGTTTTATCGTATCGATTATCGATTTAGTCGCAATCGCGTGCTTCCACCCAGCCGACCAGCGGCTGCGTTGGAACGGAGCCAGCCTTCTTCGGCTGCGTTATAATAATCGAATGCTGTATTCATGATTATTACCCTCACTTTAATTATTATTGCGCACCGTTTTGCGCTATTCTAGTCTCATATTTTATTGAACTGGCTCTTGTTAATTGGAGGTGGTTTGCGGTTAATTCTCTGTAATATGGAATCGTTATTAACTAAAGTTCTTGGCTAAATATTGTGCTTTTTATCGTAACGTACACTATAGGTCGGGTACGTATTTGAATATAAAAGATTAATATACCTACTGTTAAAATGTCGATGTTCAAAACATGGTACCTGTAGGTCGTTATATTAAAAACGCCATAACATTTATAAAATCGTCATCATAAACATTGCTAAAAGACGTTAATAACGTGGGTTGTCATGGCATTAAAATAATACATTTTGATACAAGTGGGCAAACTTTGTAGTTGCAGCCGAGGCGGAGTTTATGGAGCCGAGAACTGCAGTGACAAATGCCCACGTGTATTAAATGATGTGTTTCAATACACTTACGAAGAAATAAAATAATAGAAGAAAAAGTATTTTTGTCATGAATTATTACGAAATTATGATTTCATTTGCTTTTTTTACGCGCTTTGTCTTCACCGTTTAAGGCGAAGCAAAGATAAACATGAAGTCGGAAAACCGCCTATTCAAAAAATACAATGTTTTTTAAATTATAATACATAAATGTAATTTTTTTGATAAAAGCAAATCATTTTACAAATAATAATATTTATTTATTTATAAGCCCAATTTAAATAAAATAAAATATTAAGGTCTCAAGAGCATGCACCTAATTGCTGAATTAAAAAAAACTGCAAACTGCACCACCACTAAAATAAGACAATACGCCTCTTGATATTAATGAAAGAGCACACACTCGTGCACCACAGCAGCAGTCCCGACTGCTCCCGGTAGCGGAGCAATGAACCAAAAAGTTATACCTTTATTTAAATGAGCTCAACTCCGCCGTTTTAGTTCCCAACAAAAACACATTTTACAGACGTTACTAATCACAAATTATTATACATGAACAGTTACTGTTCAAAGACAACAGTTGTACTTTCGTAATAGACTATGTGGGGAAAGGAAAACAAACAGGTTTAAAATGTTTCCTTCTTTATGTATCTGGCCGTGGGTAGTAAAGTTTGTGTAGGCACTTCCTTTGAGTGAATTCTCGGTACAATCACTGGATTGTACCGAGAATTTACTCAAAACACGTGTAGGTATGAGGTACGAGAATGTAGGACAAAAATATGACGGGAATTCGACACCTTTCTTTAACGTAGGTAGTTATAATTGTTATCCAGAATCATAGATAAATAAAGTAAGGATTAAAAAATATTCCATGTTTGATACCTGCAACCGATTCTTCAATCCATTTGCCCGACTTGTTAACTGATCGCATAAGACGTGCACATACATAAAAACACATGTTTTTTTATTGTAGTCAGGAACTACAGAACGCCACCTGCTGCGATCCTTTCGGTTCATCCACGTTCATACATCTGGTCTTACTCGCACGTTGATTGCGAATACTACGCCACTAACGAATAAGACCTTAGTATTTCCTAGGCACCTAGGTATTTCTACTAACCAGCTTTGTAAACACCGTTTGTTAGTCTTACAAGACCTCACCAAGGCTTA
The DNA here is from genome assembly GCA_963082995.1 of Noctua comes. Lineage (NCBI taxonomy): Eukaryota > Metazoa > Arthropoda > Insecta > Lepidoptera > Noctuidae > Noctua > Noctua comes. The sequence goes on from OY720272.1 coordinate 18,827,712, forward strand.
GACACTTTTGCAAAGAGGCTGTTTTTATCAGAAGACTGATAGTTTACTCAGCAGTACTTCGATTCACGTTAAAACTTAACATTCTTCTAAAAGCTAGCTAACAATTCCCGAACTGTATAATAGTGAAGAGCCCGTACGAGTGGTATTACCGACACGGACCTGACCGGGTAAAACCGCGCGCTGGCCGGGTAATATCGCGCTCGTTAAACCTCGGGCGCGACCTGAACTGCATCCAAATGCTCCTCTCCCCAAGACAAACGGCGACCGCTACGTAAATATACCATTATTTTGGCTAGAAACTGATTCTTTTGGAATGTGGCGAAGAAAATGGTTGAAAAAAACAAGATCGACAATTTTGTAAATTGCTGGCCTATCCTTGATGAACGTATTCCTTGATACGATAGTAGATTTTTTTCTGCTTATCTGAATTAGTTGCTAGCTTCTCCGTAGTTTACAAAACGTGTTTGGGTAGCTAATTACAAAATGATCGCTTGTGGTATGTGAACTGTACCAGCAAACTCACATAGAAGTTAATAATATTGATGCTGAAATGTTTTTCAAAGTACTCGTAACATTACGTACATGAGATTTTCTCTCATGTCACATAAGTAATAAAACTTGAATACGTTAATGTTATCATAACGTGTAGGAACAGCCTACCTGCGGCAATAAGTCCCAAGTCCCCGCGGAGACAGTAACCTAGTTTGTTCCTACAAGGAGCAACTTATGTGGGACGATAACCAACCAATATACTTCTTGTTCTTGTTCCTTCAACTCAAGGATCAAAGAAAATATGAGAAAACGAATATTTCACATAGTTGTGACGAATGTTTGTGATCCCTTCCGGATTGATTGATGTTCTGAGTAATGTTGATATACTCCTGATGAAAACCTTTCTTGGATATATATCTGGGTCAAGTTACTTTTTTGAAGTAGTTATTTTAATACAAACGAATAGATACATCTGATTGGGTTTACTACTAATACTTTTCATATTGACAGTTATGAGAGGCAACTATAGCAAAGGTATTGGCACCAGCCAACAGGTAGGTTCTATCACCTAACAAAGTATGACACTGCAACATGTAAGAACATCATGTGGCTATGTCTCATAACATACCCGTTAAGAGCCTCACTATGTTATCGTAATGTCTAAATACACTGTCCTTTCTATTTTTATCCAAAGATATTTAGGAAACCTTCAAATAGGCACCTTATTAACTTTCATGAAGACAATAACAATATCCAATCACATTAGTTCGATCTAAACATCTCATTCAGTCCGGAATAATTTAAAATTAGCGCCTGAACGGAAGCTGATAGTTTTTCCCTGGCACGGGGGAGCGGGGGTGCGGGGTGGCCAGGGGTGAGGGTTGGCTCGAAGCCAGCGCACAGATAATTATCCCCTATTAATCTCGCAGCCAAATCGTTGAGAACGACAATAAAAAACGAGTGATAGCGCTCACGGAAATCGCTCTCTATTGCCACTAAATAAACACTAATGTCTTATACAGGGGTTTTCTGTTACAGATTATTTTGGTGGCCACGGGAAGAGTAGGGTATTTATCGCTACATTATTGACTCTTTTCGTTAAGCAGCTTGTGGTACCTACATGGGACTTCAACGTAATTGGCGAAATGTGCGTGTAGGAACACGTCTGCCTAACCCTTCGGGGATGACAGGCGTGATCTTATGAATCAAAGCATTTATTTCAATTAGACCACTTTTGAATGTCAAAAAAAAATCAAAAAAAAAGCGAAGCTACAGTCACAGTCAAGGTCAAGGCATAATAACTGGAGAAAGTACTGTAGTTGCACATTCCAAAGCGTAGATCTCTATGGAGAAGAATGGGCAAGAAACTCCATGAACACTCTTTTAAATAAAAATATTGTTACAAAGTCTTGGTTACGTCATTCATGTTGAGATTATACTCGTACATACAGGTATATGTGAGAACGATGTAGAAAGACGTGCACATTAAGAGCGTCCAGAGTAACAGATTAAATCAATAAAGTAATTAAAATAAACCGTGGCAGCTAAGAGATCACCAGTCCCAACTGACAGCGCCCGTTCATGAACATGACGCATGGATCAGCGCCATTCAACTCAACCATATTGAAGGGAACTAAATGACCCGACACACCCGCCACCATCAGCGACAGATTTGAGTGCGCATGACATTCTCTCAGCCACCAAGGCACACTCAAGTCAATGAAAGATAACAAAATGTAAATTGTAGCCTTACAGTACACAGTACTCACACATGTGATATGCAATTATACAATACTAACATATGGAATCTATACAAAGCAAGGATATTTTACAATCTTCTGCAGCTTCCACAATAATTTAACATGCTAATCAATTAGTTTGCCCCTATGGTTGTGGAGCAACAAATCGTTGCTTCTAAATGTGAAAACATTGTAGAGATTGAAAAGAAAAAAAAACACAATTAAAATCTTGAAGATTAGGATAAGCCCTACTAACCATAACAGATAGTCTAACATGGTGGTACTCACATTTACAAAAACTGAAATAATGCTTCTAATTTATATAAAACAATGGTAATCAAGGTAACAAAGTTTCGCAACGAAAAAAAAATTATTAAAGATCTAGAGAACTAGAGGGGGAGCATCTGTTCCAAACATTAAAATTTTAGTTCGTGAGCCCAAGTGGCTGTGGAGCAGGACCAGCATTAAGCCAAGCAGTTTTATCTACAATATACTACACAAAATTTACTGTGAAGGTGATACAGAGAACACAAAATGTTTAAAGTACCGGCGACGGTTAAAAGTATAGAACAAATTAAAAGTTATCGTACAATGCAGCAAATTTACAAAGTAACTTGGTAATCAAACTATGTTACACAACACTGTTTCAAGCTTTCACGGTTTACAACTATACTGTCACTTACGGGATATCTTCCGTGATTGTTCATTATTTTGAGCTCCCGATATTTCGGCGCTGTTAAAAAAATAATGAACAATCACGGAAGATATCCCGTAAGTGACAGTATGTTGCACAACGTTGAACAACCAATGGCACTACGCCGGCGCGCCTTTCTTTGGCCTCTTGACGGTGCACGGTGTAGCGGTAACTTCATTGGGGCTCGCACGCATAGGAGAAGTATGCACCTCTGACAGCGCAGCATCACCAGACTCGCCTTTGGCCTTGGGGAAGCGCGAAACCAGTGCTCGAAGTTCCCCCGGAGTTTCGATCTTGTGACGCTTACCATCTGACGTGACGATCACAATCCTGCCCTCCACCGACCTGGCTTGCGTGCGTCCATGAACGTGCGGTGTCTTGTGTGGGTTAAGAATTCAGAGACTGTGATGCCAGTACCTTTGAGAGACTTTTTGTTCTCCCAAATTAAGTGACGGTGCTCAGTGGTGAAAAGTCTCACCAGGATAGGTCTAGCTTTGCCATGTGAAGATCCCAATCGGTGACAGACATGAACGCTTTCCTTTTAGACCTCGGAAAAGCTCATTTGGTCGGTCAACACTTTGTGAACCACATCGTGTAACTTTTCATTTGGTATCTCGGCAACCCCATGAAACAATAAAACCTTTCTTTTCATCATTGTTTCATGTCTGTCATAGCCAAGAGAAAGCATTTCTATTTGTGATTTAAATTTTGAGAGTGTCTTCCATATAAAAGTTTTAAATTCAGTGAACTCACGTGATAGTGCTGTGATATTAGGTGCTGGCTCAGATCCTGAGGATGTATTTCTGAGCTTGTTCTCATACTCGGCCATTCGCGAGTTGAACAGCTGCTCCAGATCTTCCAAACTTGTTGCCATTTGAGTATCCATATGATTGGATAGTAGAAAAGTAAGTAGAAACAAGAATGTGACGTCAGAAATACTTGGAAATAATATATAGTGAGAGTTTGGTGGTTAATAACAACGAAATATAATTATAACGTTAAAAATTCAATTTAAAATACAGGGTAATTGGAAGCTGGGTGCAAAGCTTTAAGGCGAAGATATTACAGACAATTTGGAACCATTTAAGCCATGGTTGTCTTAAACGAAGTCTTACCATTATTTTTAACCTAATTTTATGTTTTTTTTTCGAAAATTCCCAAAATTTTAACTAAACTGCTTATTTACGGCCAAATTGAATGATAAATGAATTAATTTTTATTTTATTTAATTAAAGTAATGTGTAAGCAATCCATCAGCACCTGACACCATTGCACCTGGCTAGTTTTTTACAGAATGTTTTTGGTGGTAAATATTTCGCCCTGGCACTTGCACTGGTTACGGTTACGCAACACGCACCATTATAGCGTAAATATCTTCTTTCTAACAACAGATTACTTTCAACCAAAAAATGAGTCAGTTAATTAGGAAACACTCATATTTTTATATTAAAATGTTCTCTTTTAATTTGAGATGGATCTCATTAAAATTAAATAGACGGTATTCAGTTCTTTTTTCATTAATTTTGATACGTTCAAAAGCTAATACATGTTTTGCCATAATTCTTAGTGTATGAAACTTATCAATTTGTAAGCTTCTATAGGGCAGTTAATAAACAGTGAAGCGGTTACTCTGTAAGCTTCACATTATTCATACAAGCAATTTAGATAAGGCAGCGCCAATATTTGCGGTGCCCCGTCAGCTCGAGGACGGCTGCGGTCCCGTGCAGTCTCATCAGTCTCATCTTACATGGGGTACTGTTTGAGATGCTGTAATAAAATTCCACAAAGTATTCTTGAACTGAATGAAACGCAATTTAAATCATACATTAAACGCACACTATGTAAGCAAACATATTACAAGTTGGACGATTATATCTATCCATACATATAAAATTCAAAGTCCTGACTGACTGAATGATATATCAACGCACAGCCCAAACCCCTGGTCCTAGGGACATGAAATTTGGAGGATGTATTCTTTGTGAAAAGTAGGTATACACTAAGAAAGATTTTTTTGTAAATTCATCTCCCAATAGGGTGAAATTCGGGGGTTGATTATTCTGTGAAACTTTTATTCACACTCTTCAGTTAAAATGATGAGAAACGTGTATCACAGTTTTTCCAAAATCATCCCCCAATATAAAACTCAAAGTTCTGACTAACTGACTGATATATCAACGCATAGCCCAAACCGCTGGTCCTAGAGACTTGAAATTTTGAGGGTGTATTTTTTTTCCGAAATTCCACCCCTAAGAGGGTGAGAGATTGAATTTTCTGTGAAACTTTTTCCTCTCGGGGTGGATTGACTTGAAAATTTGTGTACATACTCTTCAATTAAAATTAGTTTGGGATATTTTCTGTTCGTATATTCAATGACAGGGAGTGAGAACGCTTATAAAGTTAGTTTCTGAAAAAAAAAACATTAATTATTCATCTACGCGGGCAAAGCCGCGGTTAGAAGCTAGTCGCTGATAAAAATGCTTGGCTCAATGCCGGTCCTGCTCCACAAGGGCAGGGGCGCATCAATGGATAGCATTAAATAGTATGTTGGAGCTGATGAAGATTGTACAACTATCTTTGCATTGTATAAATTCAATCTCATTAGTTTCATATAACCGCATAGCCCATATTGTGTGAGTACTTTATACTAGAAAGCTGTCATTCGCTGGAAACCTACGTCTTTTCCTGACTTGGATGTGCCGCGTGTGATGGTGGCGCGTGTGTCGGATCATTTAGTTCCCTTCAAAATGGTTGATTTGAATGGTGCTGATACATGCGTCATGTTCGTGAACGGGCGCTGTCAGTTGTGACTGGTCATCTCTAGGTTGCCACGGCTTATTTGAATTAATATTTTATTTTTGAATTGTTTTTACTATGGACACTTTTAACGTACACATCTTGCTACAATGTTCTTCCATAATGTACCATCTCAACATGAATGATATAACCAAGGTTTTGTAAAAGTATTCTGATTTAAAAGAGTTTCCATAGAGTTTCTTGCCCGTTCTTCTCCATAGAGATCTACGTTAGGGAATGGGCAACTACAATACTTTCACAGTTTTTATGCCTTGTGACTGGGACTGTAGCTACATTTCATTGTTGACTTTGTTTCGACAATTCAAAAGGGCCTGTAAATGGCCTACTTGAAATAAATTCTTTGATTTTGATTTCTCGTGCGGTCCCTTGCGGTGGACAACGGCGCGGAGCGATTTTTTACGAAACAATACTACCATGCATGCCATACGACTCGGTCTAAGTTCTTCAAGACACGTCGTGCACAGAAGAACAAAAGACTCTCTGATCATACTCTCGAGCTCATGAAGGAGCGGCGCGAGATGATCCTGCAGTCTTCAGACGAGGCGTGGAAATACCGGCAGCTCAATAGACGGATCTCTAAATCCTTGAAACGCGACCTCCGCCGCTTTAATACCGAGCGTATTAAAGACGCTATTGAGCGGAATAAAGGCTCCAAGGTATTTTCAAGAGATCTGGCTATTGGGCAGAGCCAGCTCACGAAACTGAAGACCGACGATGGCAGGATCGTATCCGCCAAACCGGAGCTGCTGAGAGAGATCGAGAGTTTTTATGGGCAGTTGTACACTTCAACTAGCAAACCCGTTGCAAATCTAGCTAACGACCCAAGAGCTAGACTGACCCGACACTATACCGAAGACATTTCGGATGTCAGCCTGTACGAGATTAGGATGGCTCTGAAACAGCTTAAAAACAACAAGGCACCGGGTGATGACGGAATTACGGCCGAACTCCTGAAGGCAGGTGGAAAACCGGTACTTAAGGCCCTTCAGAAGCTGTTTAATTCCGTCATACTCGAGGGGAAAACGCCGCAGGCATGGTGCAGGGGTGTGGTGGTACTCTTCTTCAAAAAGGGCGACAATGCCCGGCTGAAGAACTATAGGCCCATCTCACTTCTAAGCCATGTCTACAAGCTGTTTTCAAGAGTCATCACGAATCGTCTCGCGCGCGGGTTTGACGATTTTCAGCCTCCCGAACAAGCCGGATTCCGAAAAGGCTTTAGCACCGTAGACCACATACATACGCTGCGCCAGGTTATACAAAAGACCGAAGAGTATAACCTGCCTCTCTGCTTGGCGTTTGTGGACTACGAGAAAGCCTTCGATTCGATCGAGACTTGGGCTGTACTGCAGTCTCTCCAACGGTGCCAAATCGACTATCGGTACATCGAGGTGCTGAAGAGTTTGTACAAAAACGCCACCATGTCAGTCCGACTTCAGGACCAGACCTCGGAACCTATCCTTCTGCAGCGAGGTGTGAGACAGGGAGACGTCATGTCTCCGAAACTGTTCACCGCTGCACTGGAGGATGTCTTCAAGGTTCTGGACTGGAGAGGGCTAGGCATCAACGTCAATGGCGAGTATATCTCTCACCTTCGGTTTGCCGACGATATAGTGGTCATGGCTGAGACCATGGAGGACCTCAGTACAATGCTCGATGACCTCAGTAGAGCTTCGGAAAGAGTGGGTCTTAAAATGAACATGGACAAAACCAAAGTCATGTTGAATGCCCATGTAACACCCACTCCTATCAAGATCGGAGACTCTACACTCGAAGTTGTAGACGATTATGTCTACCTGGGACAAACGGTCCAGTTGGGTAGGTCTAACTTCGAGAAAGAGGTCAATCGTCGAATCCGACTCGGCTGGGCAGCGTTCGGGAAGTTGCGTGGTATCTTCTCGTCCAACTTACCGCCAAGACGAAAGTCTATGACCAGTGTGTGTTGCCAGTGATTACATACGGGACCGAAACGTGGTCGCTCACAATGGGCCTCATCAGAAGGCTTAAAGTCACCCAAAGGGCAATGGAGAGGGCTATGCTCGGTGTTTCCTTGCGTGATCAAATCAGAAATGAGGAGATCCGCAAGAGAACCAAGGTTACCGACGTAGCCCGAAGAATAGCCAAACTTAAGTGGCAGTGGGCAGGGCACATTGCTCGCAGAACGGATGGCCGATGGGGCCGAAAAGTTCTGGAGTGGCGACCGCGAACCGAAAGACGCTGCCCTGGAAGGCCTCCCACTAGGTGGACCGATGACCTTGTAAAGGTTGCAGGGATCCGCTGGATGCGAGACGCACGGGACCGGTCAATGTGGCGACACTTGGGGAAGGCCTATGTCCAGCAGTGGACGTCTTTCGGCTGAAATGATGATGATGAATACTACCTCTGGGGGAAAACAGTTTAATTATAAACTACTGTGGTGATCATGAACCATTTTTATAGATCGGTTTCTTTTTGAGAATTGAGATATCAGTTGGCCAATTTTTTAATTAGTTCCCTAGACTGCATAAGTTTAAATCGTCATTTACGATTAATTTATTCACATGATAATAGAGACACTGAAGATATTACTTCACATACTTTTATCACAAATAGTATCAGAGGGACACTTAAATTTATTTACTAAAATAGTATCACGAAGTAAAGCGGAGCGATACGGAGCGTTGCAGAGCGATCGATTCTTTGTGAAAAATTGTACAAACACAGAGCGCGACCCGATGAGATGGTGAACAAAGTCAATAGTTTACTGTAGAGTGTGTGACCCCATGGCGTTGAGTGATTTATGGATCTCATAGAAAGTAAACATGCTTCCGCAGGAATTTGAAGTTTCCCATAACTTTAGTGTGTCTAGGACAATATTTTTGTGAGTATTTTCTTATTTACCTTTAGTAACATAACATCATGCCTGTAATCTCTGAAGAGTCAGGCAGTGGTGTGCGAATAGCACACAGACATTAGGGCAGTTAATTTTAAACCATGTAATATGGAGCAAGCCTATTTCCATCACTACAGTGATACATAATAACTGCTAGTGCAGTGTGATGCAAGCGATCAACTTGCTCATTTGTTTGCTCCGAAAGGCCTGTCCTGGACCAACGACGGGACTTCGTCGATGTGTTCTGAATATTCAATGTATGTGAAACCGAAATAAAGTTATTTGTAAGATTTACTTTTCTGTCTTGCTTTAACTCCCCTTTTCTTTTGTTTAGCCATTATTTTCCCGCTTCAGAAGTGGGAATATATTGGCCAATATTAACCAATTCCTTGTAGAATAGAATAGAATAAAATAGAACAGGAACTCTTTTCCTGCGCCACCTCGAACCAGGTCTCGCGGTAAGCGTCCAGGTCGTCTCTCCACTTCTTTCTGACCCGCCCACTGCCATTTCAGCCGAGCAGCTTCTTAAAGACGTCCATTATTCCCGTTTTAGAACACAGCATAGTGTTTTGAACTCTGTCTTGTCTTTTTACACCCAAAATGCGGCATCCCATTGCTATTTGCCCTTCGGAAAACTCCAAAGCAGAACTTCGAAACTCGCTGAGCGATTTTTAGGCCTTTACCAACTAAAACCTCATGAACGCGTAACCACGTTAGATTGGGCGCTAATGAGCCCGTCATGCAGTTAATATTCATTACCAGTAATATGGACATCATGGCCGGTTCCACGTCAGCGGCCAATCACGCACACTCGCTTCAATTAACTATCACTCGCAATCATCTACTATTATCGTTTTAACAGGGATGCGGAAAATATCACGTAATTTAGGAGTTTATAATCACAGTATGATAATTTATAATTAATCGTAGCTGGAAAAAGGTCAAATGTCTATTTATCCCGTATAACTTAAACAAGCCAAATATTTGAATCGTTCGATATATCGACTAAAGTCGCGCGAAAAAGTGTTAATACTGAGAAGGGTAAGCTCGCTCATCCTGCATGCAACAATAGAACTAAAAAAAGAACATTTTGCCTTGTGGCATTAAGTCCGCCTATGTACCACTATTGTACATGAAGTTTAAATAAATAAATAAACATTTTTGACTCCGTGTGTGGGCCAATCTAACGAGTTAAATCTTTGATTCAGATTACGCTAAAACATCACACAAACGTCTATAACGTATTTTTTTGGCATTCAGACCTTATCATAACTATTTTCATACCTAAATTCGTAAAAAAAACCTATATTAAAGTGCCAACCCGTATACTTGATGTCGCGGGAAATTTCAAGTTCGGGGAACAAGACAAGGCAGTACAAATAATATCCCTGTACCCGCACACAGCACACAGGGAACTCAACCCGTTGGCGCACAAAATGACGCCCAAATTGCTTTCTTAAATGCAAATGAAAGTAAACAGGAAAATAGACGAATAAATAATTTAGTCAGCGAGACGCAACTCTTCGCCGGGCGGTGCGGTGCGGCACGGCGCGGGGACGGGCTGAGTGATGAGATGTAGCGATGGAGATTAGATTGATAGGCTTCTTCTTCTTTTCTTTTCTTTCTTTTAACCCGGATTTTTAGTCAGGTAGGGACAAAAAAATACATTTAACTCATTTTACCATCTTTTATTTTATTAGCGTATCATTTGAGAAGACCATGAAGGTGCTAACTACTTCAGTTTAGTAGATAAACGTAATTAATTCACTCTTAACCGATATTACGGTAATATCTAGACTCAGTAGAAGATAACAAAAACAATCATAGCTCGCTACGCTGCTTCCTACGCCGTAGCACAGTTCTACGCCGCGTAGGCTCACTACGCTTTCGCTCAAATTCGACACCATAGCCGTTATCGGAATTATGCAGAAGCGGTGAAATGTTTCATGAGGCTCCAAGAAAAAGTTCAGGCCAACGTGTTACCTTATTCAGGCCGTTCAATGTTTTATTTTCATCGGCCGAACAAAATACGTGCGGACGACTTACTTCACCCGATGAGTTGCACTTCCTTAGTCATTAATAAAACGTTCTGGCGAGATCAAGTTGACTTGTTTGCACCTTGCGAAGTTGGCTGTTTGGTAAATTGACTTTAGTTTACGAGACAGCGCGGAGTTAGCGATGTAGAATTTTAACAAGTAGGCACAATTTCGTACGAACAAAGTGTTTACCAGAAGAGAAAAAATCGACTTGTAATTTTTTAATTGCCTTTACGTGGTTGAGAAGGACGTGTAGCGGGCCTACAAAAAGTACTAAGCAAAATAGAATAAAAAGTACTACAGCGCCATCTGTGACACCGATGATGAACTAAACATCGAAATACGCCTATATCTTACATCGCGCAAGTAAAGTTATCTCGACAACAGCTGTCGGGCAGTAGCCCACCAGACATAACACCCGTCTGGTCGGAGGATCCTCCCTTTTCTATGGGGGAAGAAGAAGTTTACACCCTTTTCTCCAATCACCCAAAGACGCCAATCTGCCATACAATTCGACACGTACGCCTTTACAATTTTCAATTAACCGTTCTCTGTCGCTACAACAAAAAATGCGACAACGTTTTAATCTCCATTTTTCTCGAGCCATTTGGTGGCGCCCGCGGCGAAACGAGATCTGTCACATACAATAGGGAGCAGCCCGTGAGCCGCGTGCCCCGGCGGCCCGCGTGCCCCGCCAGTGGCTGCGTGTCCCGCCCGGGGCCCGGCGCGCTCCGTCGCAGATCTGTCATAAGATTACTTGGCAGACGCGACGTGGGCCGACCGCCGGACGATACATTGAATCCCGACGTCCGTTCCTTTTGATAACCCCTTGCCCGTGTATTACAGGATCACAACAAGTATTAATAAAGAGGATGTCGGTGATTGGAAGCGGTTTGTTTCCGGTTAACTGACTGAGCGCTTGACCGTGACATTAGCGGATAAAAAGGTATTTACGAGTTAACCGATAATCGAATTGATCCAGTGGTTCGGCGCTTCAAATACTTCGTGTTTGATATCAGATTCTCGGAAGTGTCGAACAGTTAACATTGTTCACTTTCGTCTTATGTTGTATAATATATGTCGTCAATATTCCGTGACATATTGGCTGTGAACTGTCTGAATTTTACACGCAAGCAAAACTCCAGTTCTATATTATTTTACTCTAACATTTGATATGAAAATGTAACCCGAAATCCTTGGATAAAAATAAATCACTTCGGTTTTTTTCTGGCGGATATTTTCTCTTTCAATATTTCCAGGAATATTCATGCCAAACTTTGAAATTTGCTGATAAAAGCGAGCCTTCGTTGTCCAGGCCAAATAAATGCCGCTTTAAAAGACTGGGCATGTCTTAATAACTTAAAATATCTAATCAAAATTATGTTGTGCACGTGTGCCGGCGATGATATCGATTATATCGGGAACAGCCGGCGCGGCACGTGCTGGCGGTAGCTGGCGACGCGCCAGCGGCGGTGACACCCGGCGACACGCTGCACGCTACTGCTGCTATGAGAGTGAAGTGTCCTATTAAACGCTATCAGTGACGTTGCCGCAAAGGTCACAAAAGAATCATGAAAGCAGCAGCTTTTAGGAGACCACCATAGCCTGTAACGTTCGCATATCAAGCATCTTTACTTGGCATAACCGCTTGGCCACGACCTACAAGTTCAAGTAACGGTGACTGTGGCGAAAACCAATAAAAAAGTTGCTCAGGGTATGCCACGAGTCACCGCAACGTGACTTGCGGAAGCGCGGTATGCGAGCGCAAGAAACAAGTGAGAATCGCGCGTGTCTCTTGTCACATGACACACATCGTACGAGGCCACGGCAAGGTATATGAGCTATACGTATGTTTCATTCCATCTCAAGTCTTCCAAGAACCACGAACTCTGCAAATTGTACTACAGCAGAACTGAGTGAAACTCGCCCAGAGCCACAATATGTTATTGAATTAATACACTATACTCCACTAGCTATACGTAGGGAAGTAGGGGAATGCACGCGAATCTAATCATCTGACAAGATTGAATATTGTAATCCTCTTTCACGGAAAGTAACGTGGTACTAGTCAATACTTTTTTTTCATATTTCTGAATTATATCATGGAAAAGTGTGTCACTGTGTACATAGTTGGCTACCTGAAGATGTTTGTTTTATTTCATTCATATTTAGGTTCTTTAGTTTTTACAGGTTCTTGCATAAGCTATAAATTAATATCCAAACCATAATTTAATGGGCTCTACACAAGTAACCCGCAGATAGGCTGTTGTGTTAAATAAAATTATTAATTAAAAAAACCTTTTTAAAAATATTATTTTATAAAAATACACAAAAAAGAAGAAAACAAACCGTGGAGTAAATAAAAACGAAAAAGAATAGTTTTCATAAAAGTTTGTCGCATGAATAGAAAAGGCAAAAAAAAACTATACGCGGCAAGCGCATAGATTAAATCCATCTAAGATAAATGTAGCGAAACTTAAAAATTACTCAAACAGACTTAAGAAAATTATGAAATTGACACAATTAGCAAAGAATAATTATAAAATAGAGACAGCACATAATACATCGAAAATGACGTGGAAAATAATAAATGGACATAAAAGCAACTCTCCACCAGAGTATATAAAAGAAATAAATTATGACGGAGTTACATTCACTACACCCAAAGATATAGCAAATACCTTTAACGACTACTTCATAAGCCAAGCAGAAAAACTTTCTACTGCTTCGACACAACTGCCCACTGACAATAAAATAAATTTCTCTTTACAGTCATTGTTTTTAGCCCCTATCATACCAGATGAAGTTAATAGAATTATAAAAGATTTAAAAAATAAAAATAGTGTAGGATACGACGATATTTCAACAAAGGTTCTAAAGTATGTTTCACAAATAATATCAGATCCTCTCAGCTACATAATTAATTTAAGCATTGAGTCTGGAACCTACCCTGATAAGCTTAAACCTACTGTCAAAACCTTTATTTAAAAAAGACGATGAGAAAGACATTAAAAATTACAGGCCAATAGCTCTTATTCCGGTAATATCCAAGATATTTGAAAAATGGATATATAGGTCCATAGACGGATACCTCAACAAACATAATATACTTGTGAAAGAACAAAAAGGATTTAGGAAAGATCATTCAATAAATATGGCAATATATGACTTTCTTAATGTTATCATAGCTAACATGAATCAAAGAGTCCCGATATCAGCAATATACATGGATATGGGTTCTCTATTGTGTCACCTAACTTTTTTATTCATAATTTAAAGTGCCATAACTTTTTTTGTCCTAATCATCATTTGTCCGAATGATAACTTACCCGAACTTAATATCACATAATATTAAATGCCATATAATTGAAATCCCTAAATATAATATGTCCTAAATCCGTTTGTCATAAATATTACAATCAATAATATCCAAAAGACATAAAACCGTTTTCAATAAAAGTTATAAGTTCTAAATTCAAATTACATAATGTTTATTTATAATAATAATATACTTAGAACAAATTTGTACAACAAAGCTTTTGCTATGAACTTCTCTCAGGCGTTACGTAGATACGAGCGGGCAATATTTTTTCTTCTACCGACTTGTTTTGAGATAGTTCACTTGTTATGTAGTTGATTGTGAACATGTGGTTTTTGTAAGCAAGCAAGCATGCAGCATGCAAGCAAGCATGCAGCATGCAAGCAAGCATGCAGTATGCAAGCAAGCACGCAGCATGCAGCATGCAAGCAAGCAAGCACGCAGCATGCAGCAAGCAAGCATGCAACATGCAGCAGGCATGGTTTCTGTCACGGCTCCGGCGCTGCGAGGCTCCGGCGGTCCCACGCGAGTTTATCGTCGCAGATGGGTTTAACGCTCACCACCGCAGCTTCGGCTTGCTGGCCGGCTTTGCCGGCCAGCCTCAGCCGCGGCGGCGAGTGTTACAACCACCTGCTCAACTCGCGGGCCGCCTCGCCCCTCCGTGCCTACGCGATTTTAAATTACACTCTAGGGGTAGAGCAGACAAGACTGCGTAGAGTCGGATTTACAGCCATTCGTTTCTGTCACTAAAACCTAATTTTTAGCAAATGTTTTAAGACTAAAAAAATTATTATAAATTAACATTCGGAATAATACACATTATATAACACAATACTTAGGACATATAACTTTAGGTCATGTAAAATTAGGAGATTCAATTATTATAGTACTCGATATTATGACAGAATACTATTAGAACTAAAGATAATTATGTTAAACAAAATTTCGGGATTTTGAACATTATGGTTACTGAAGTTTATAGCAAACGTGTTATGGATAATGATTTTCGGACAAACAATTTTAGGAGAAGAAAGGGAGTACCCATGGATATGACCAAGGCATTTGACTTGGTCAACCATGATATACTGCTGAGCAAATTAAATGCGTATGGGATAAGGGGAAATGTTTTATCACTAATAAATTCTTACTTGAAAAATAGAACACAACGTACTGAAATATGTCGAATTTGTAAATTAAATAAAACTGTTATAAAATACATATCTAAAGAACGAAAAATATCTTATGGAGTGCCCCAAGGCAGTGTGCTAGGGCCTTTAATATACCCTATCCTATGACATTGTTTGCCGACGACAGTACTATCATAGTTAAACTTGACAAAAATAATAAATACTTTGAAGCTGACATAATCAATGCATTACAACAAGCCGTTAACTGGTTGGAGCGTAACAACTTGATTATGAACTTAAAAAAAACAAAAATTATGAATTTTCGGCAAAGAGTGGCTGATTCACAACTGAATGTAAGCTTTAATGATGAAATAATTGAAGAAGTTGCGAATACAAAATTTTTAGGTCTAACAGTCGACAGCCAACTTAATTGGAAACAACATACTTCAATATTAATTAAAAAGATTAGTAAGTTTGCTTTTGCTCTGTATAAACTAAAGAAAGTAGTCAATCAAGCAGCGGCAGTCACTGCATACTATGGATATGTCGATTCTATACTACGCTACGGAGTCATGTTTTGGGGTAACTCCTGCAATAAGGACATGGTGTTCAAATCGCAAAAAAGATGCATTCGAGCTATTACCGGTCTAAAAATAACTGATAGCTGCAAACCTTATTTTATATTGTTAAAAATAATGACTTTACCTTGCTTGTACATATTTGAGACTGCTTTATTTGTTAAAAAGAACATGCATCTATTCAGAAAAGCATCTGAACATCGCTATAAAATGATTAGACAAGAATATAGACATGAATTATGCGTTTGACCATCAAAGACCGCCTTGATGCACAAAAGCATACTTTGCATGGCCCCAAAAATATTTAATAAATTACCAAATGGAATTTTAAGGACTTAAATATTATTCTATTTAAAAACAAATTAAGACATCTATTATTGGAAAAATGTTATTATACTATTGACGAATTCCTTAATGACAAATTGTAAGAATTGACATTGATATTTATTTAATTTTGACATTGTACTATTATCTTTATTCCATTTATTATTTATAAGTGTACCTATTCAATTGTTAATGTTTTGCTTGCTTTTTTCTGTTTTGAGTTGTGTTGTGTTTCGTTGCAATTATTTTATTTTAAAATGTTGATTATTCTTCTTTTTTATAATAGTTAGTAATTATGTGAAAGAGTGTACACCTTTAAGGTAGATTTTTTGAGGAACTAATTATTTATTATTAAGATCTCATGTAAAATGTACCAAAAATCACACCAATAAATAAATTTGAATTTGAAGCTTTTATGATAACTATTCTCTTTAAAAACGGTTTTTTAATTAATAATTTTATTTCCAAAATTTAAGTATCGTTGTAATAATTTTTGATAACGCATCATTATCTAAATAATTTTTTCATATTCGTGCTTTTAACCATTGAGGCCTTCCCTCTCGTCGAGACGGTCCTGGTTGCAGGATGACGTCATGCTACAAATCAACTTTATCTACCAAAATTGAACGTCTATCAAAGTTTCGTGTCTGCGCTTGAACCGCTGAGGAGTTCCCTCGTGAGAAAACGATCCTGATTTCAGGATGAGAGCATAATAAAAATCGTCTTTATATTTCAAAATTGAACGCGCATACAAAGTCACGTGTACGCACTATTGACCGTTGAGGAGTTCGCTCGTGAGGAGACGATCCTGGCTGTAGGATTAAGTAATATCTATCATAAAATGTATTGTCACCAGAACCAAAGGCGTGTGCAAAATTTCAGCTCAATTGGTTGGGGGAACTGGTTTAAAATTCAGTTGCAAGATTTGACCAATACATACTAACAAGGCAAGTTAAGTAAAAGCTTATAAAAAGTCGCACATCTCGCGCCGCCGACATACCGCCGACAAAGTTTTTAGACTTGCAATGATTTGAAGCCACCGACCACAAGTCGCCGACACACGTCGGCAGATCGGGAGCTTTTTATTTTTTTTTTGTTTTTAACGTGGTAAAATCATCAAATGAGTCCTCCCACCCAGGGCAGAGCGGGAGGGACTGTCAGACTTGTACTGACTAAAATCCACGGTGTCTTTCAGTAGCCCTTTATGTTCCAGGGTCACGGTAATTCTATAAGTCCCGCGACCCCAGGCTTTGGCCCTCTAGAGGGAGGATTATGCTGACACTCTTTGAGGCGCGCGTGGAACACAACGCGCCGTCGACCCGGGCATAGTCCATGGTCGGACAGCGAGTCGCCCATTACTCGCCACCCGCATGCCCGCGCCTACGGTGGCCGGAGATCGTCTGCCGACGTCCGGTGCCGTGGGCGTCTACCACTGCGGCTGGTGTGGAGGGAGGACGCTGTCCTCTCCCTCACGCGGCCCGCCTCCTCCTTCGCGAGCATGACTGCTTCGCAGAAGGAGGCGACCGCTTCCCACTCCGTCTCGCCCCGCAGCATGGCCTCGAACAATGCCGGGCGCGAGAGGTCTCCGCCTATCGCCGCCGTGAGGACACGGCGGTGCTCTGCCCAAGCGGGGCAGTCCTGCACCGTATGCTCCACCGTGTCCTCCGGGCGGTCCTCGCAGTGGTGACACCCAGGCGTTTCCTCCTTCCCCATATGACACAGGTACCTCCCGAAACTTCCGTGTCCGGTGAGGACCTGCGTCACGCGGTAGGTCAGGACGCCGTGACGCCTATCCAGCCACTCCTCAAAGAGGGGTCTTACCGCCGCGATTGCGGCGTGCCCGGCGGATCGGGAGCTTTGGTGTGTACAGTCTATAAAAATTATATATTACTAGCATTTGCCCGCAGCTTCGCCCACGTGGATGGCGAAAAATATCCGATTACTTACCTTCATCCCATTTTTTAACCCTTCAGGGGTAGAATTATCAAAAACGCTGAGACATGTATTAATTAATTTTCAATCGTCAGCCTAAACCCTAAATTTGAAGATCCTAACTTCAAAACTGACGGACTTTCATATAAACTTTCATCCCCTATTTTACCCCTTTAGGGGTGGAATTCCCAAAAATCCTTTCTTAGTGGATACTTACTCTTCACAAAGAATACACCCTCCAAGCTTCATGTCTCTGGACCAGCGGTTTGGGCTGTGTGTTGATATATCACACAGTCAGTCAGACAGTCAGTCAGTTTACCATTTTATATATATAGATCACTAAAACTAAAGAAACGTTAATGATGAGTCAACGAAATATTGCTACAGAAACAACCATTAACTCTCAAAAAAATGTCCTTCTACAAAACGTATCTTGTAGAAACTACTCTGTATCATCGAGGGATCCATCAGACCTCACTAAAAACAAACGATGAGGCGACTCACGGCCGCAAATAAGCCAACGACGTGCAAACACACAGGGGACGCGCTCGCGGCGCAAGTGTGGCCAGGGTTTTATAACAAGTTATCTTTTGTTTTACCAGTAGATGCCAAAATATATTTCAAAATTTTGTAACTTTTATCAGTGTTTATGGCTCTACTAGTATAACAGTTTTCTGACTTACCTAGAAAACATAATATCGCAACAATCAAACAAGGAAATAAGTATTTATATCTAAGCGTTAAATAATTGGTGTTACACGGGCACTTGTATAATTATAACTTACACGTAGTTATTACGAACAAAATACGTGTACTGTACACGTTTGAAAAGCGTAAATACATTTTGTTTCCGTGTGGCGTGTATTGACACAAACTATGATCATTATCTACAACTCTTGCACAACCGTCTCACATTTGAATGGTGTCGTGCTGACGTCACGCGTTAGGGCGCGTCCGCACTGGTGCGGCACAATCACACGCGCCGACAAGTGTCCAACTTTTGTGACAGCTGTCGATTTCCCCCGGGTGCGGGGCGCCGGGGCTCAACGACCCTCCCCTATTAACATACACTACTACAGAATAAACCACTGTTATATATAATATTCAGTTCATAGACGCGATAATAGCTATGAATTTGAAAACATTAGGGCCGGTACAGATTCCATGGGCTACGAAAACCACCATTAGGTTGTCTGAAACGATTGCAAGTCGGAGAATGTATGCAACGCTATACAGAGTGTTTGGTGCATCGTTTGCCAAATTGAACTGGCCGAATGGAGGGGTCATTTGCTATCTCTTCAGGCCCAAGAACTCACTCTTGGCCACACCGGTTTTTTTATCACAATTTTCAAATTTTTATTTTGAAAAATTCCCAAACATAACATTAAATAAATAAAAAAGTAATGAGTATAGTCTTTAAATTTCATCTTAATTTTTATATGTATTGTTGTATGGTTCTATCAAATTCAAAACTACTCGCTAGTAACACCTAGTTTTTTTTTTAATAATTCACAAAGCTTTTGGAAAAAGAAAAAATAAACTTAAAACTCAACTTTAAATTGCTATAAAAAAAACTAAAAGCGATCGAGATTTTCGAATTCTTTTAAAAAGTTCTCTAGTCTGTCCTCTTTCCACCGGTATGCAATATACTAAAAATATCTTTTAATAACTTCGCTAATTCGTTAAATTTGTGTATTGGGACGCACCATCAAGCTATTGCATGTTCGGAATAAAACACTGATTTTCGCATAAAATACATGCTGTAAGTAGGTAGATACAGCTCAGCTGAGCTGCCAATAATAAGGGTAAGTCTGTTTGTAAACATTCTAGGTTATTATCCCCGTTAAGATTGTCGGGTAAGGAACTTGTCTACGCTACGGAAGTTGAAACTAGGGATTATTTATCCCAACGCATTGAGGCGGCCTTCATGACCATCAAAGCAGAAATGCGTTTACGCACCACTACAGTCGAGATAAGACGAAGATATCGCACGTGGTGTCCTGCCTTTTCACCTAAAATTAATTAACAAATTTTCATTTGACAACGATTGGCAAAAACATGGTTGGTCATTTCATCATTTTACAACAACAAGTTTGGCAAATAATTCACTTAAAAATATATTTACCCGATAAACTTTCTTCTAGTGAGATAACAGTATCTACCTACTTACAGCATGTCATTTATGCGTTTTATCCCGAACATGCAATAACTTGATGGTGCGTCCCAATACACAAATTTAACGATTAGCGAAGTTATTCTATTATATTAGCGATGTTAGTTATAAGTTACGGCGTGATATTGTGGGGAAACAGCACAGACGCACCGACACTTTTCACACTACAAAAAAGACTAATAAGAATATTAGTAAATATAGACAATACCGACAGCTGTAAACCTCATTTTCAAGAGCATAAAATATTAACCCTTTCCTGCCTATACATTCTAGAAATTTGCAAATTTGTTCGAAAATACCCACACTTTTACACTACACGAGAAAATATACAGTCAAGATACACATTACGCCATAAAAATAGACTAAACATACCAAGCTCTAAGCTAAAAATGCACTCAACTAGTGCCCTAGTCATGTCAATGAAGGTTTATAATAAATTATCAGAAATGATTAAAAATGTACAAAAATTTAATCCATTCATAAATAAATTACAACAATTTTTTATTATATAAATGCTATTATACTATTAATGAATATCTAAATGACAAATTTTAAATTAATTATTATGATTCAGTATTGTTACTTTTGTATACCAACTAATTAATAGTAAAATTAAAGCCCTCCTACCTTTCTGTACCCTTACAGGGTCCATATTTATGTACCTAGCTTTAAGCCCTTTGTAACATCTTTTTTACAATATGGAATGCAAAATAAATGAATATGAATATGAATATGAATATTCAAAGATTTTTTAGCATATTGCATACCGTTGGAAAGAGGATAGACTAGAGTACTTTTTAAAAGAATTAGAAGGTATCGATCGCTTTTTTTATAGCAATTTAAAGTTGAGTTTTAAGTTTATTTTTTCTTTTTCCAAAAGGTTTGTGAATTATTAAAAAAAACTAGGTGTTTCTGGCGAGTAGTTTTGAATTTGATAGAACCATACAACAGTACATAATATAAAAATTTAAATGTAAAGACTGTACTAATAACTTATTTAAAAATTCAAGCTTTAATGTTAAGTTTGGGAATTTTTCAAAATAAAAATGAGAAAGTTGTACTAAAGAAACCGGTGTGGCCAAGAGTGAGTTTTTGGGCCTGAAGATTCGCCAATTCAATTTGGCAAACGATGCACCAAACACCCTGTATAAAACACTTCAACGAGTAGGTCCTTATTGATTTCAAAAACAACGACAACATAATTATATATCCAGCTTTGCCTATGATACGATAACTTTCCTAAAAAATGCAACCAATGTAAGTTTGGATATTATATTGTGGTAGCGCGCACGAGCTGCGCGCGCGCCTCACTGCAGTACACTGGCGCCCTCCACCACGCGCTTCCCATATTTATAACCTTGGTCCGTATTCGCCAGTTCATCGCTATTGGTGAATTAAATAATAGTGGTAAAATATAAAAAATATATAATAGAGCTCTGGAATTTTCACACGCACCTGACCGCTGCCTACCTAAGACAAAGAGTTAGCCATTATATGTCACAACTAATATCTCACGTCGACGAGTGACGTGAAGCGTGTCGATTGTCGTGAGACCGCTCATCAATCGCGCGACACTCCAACGATAACCGACGGAAGCGGAAACGTCTCGCAGATGTATGGCGGTGTCGATGCTAACATGGGACGCGGGATAAAAACTCTATGTGTCTGATACGAGAACAATGCCCACTACGCCATTGTTTGGCTAGCAATCCGATATGCGTAGTAACTGACAATATTAGGTACTTGGAACAATATAAGGAGCGTCTTGTTATTATTTAGTTCAATTGAATTCAGTTGGTCTATCATGTTACAATGTAAGGCTTTGTCTTCAAACATTGACTACATAAGTACAGGACCTATTTCTTAATAGACATACATCATATTATTATTATAACATCATTGTATTTAAACACTGAACTGTTTTATTATAAAACGGAGTTGTTACCAGGATAGCAACACTTCGTGCAACTGTTAATTAGCAACAACAGACCTTCGCCTGAACTTTAGCAATGCTACGAAAGTGTGAATCATTCCAGGGCAAATTCAGTGACACATCACGACTGATGTCTCGATAAGGCGCTAAGTACGACTACGGCAATATTCCAAAATATTTGTAAACTGTGTAAAAACAACACCACGAATCAAGAACGAACGAAGTCAGAGAGTACCAAGCTGGCATGCTGTCGAGGAAGTGTTAATTAGCAACATAAGCATCCGTCGAGCTGTGAGTTGCCGAAGAGAGGTGAAGTGACTGGAGACGTGACGTAATTCTGGCGAGGTGGCGCAGCTTGTCATAAGGACTGCATACCAAGCAGGCCAAATACCAAGGCTCATTGCAAGCGTAGAGATACACGAACCTGTGCTTAAAATGTGTAATGATTAGAGGCAGGTTTCAGGAACAGGTTGCTTCAATCGATCGTGCACTGAAGCGCGATTAGATTAATTTACATAGTCCAATAATACATGGTTGGTTGCACAAACGATCGAATACGCTTGTTGTGTCAATAACACAATCGGGCGTCTATGAGTAAGTCAACCGTTAAATGCATACCTAGGTCAGAAATCAGAATTCTACGAACACGTTCGCTACCATTAACTATATACAAACAAACAATCTATAGATTTGATTTCAGACAAAGGTCGTATTTAAATGTTTGTTTAGATTAAACAACAAAGAAATGAACAAGTTACTTGTTGTGTCGACCGAAATTAAACAAACCGCAGTCAATAACCAATCGAATCGTTGATATTCTCCAATCCAATGTTTCAAGTTTCCCCTCGGCGATATTCTGTTTGCCACCAATACGGAAAATATAAACAAAACATAATACAATATACATTTTCCTTGTGGAAAACAATTGACTTCCTGGCGAACTGTTGCGAACCAACGCTATCAGTGTTGTTGTACTGGGCAGCTGAAAACTATCACTACGAATTATAAACTGAACTAAAGATACTTGTTATTGTTGTATTCAGATAACATTAACATGAAAAAAATATAATTACTATAAAATCTAAAGGCGAATAAAATGAAACCATTCAATCAATATTAATTTATTCCATTTCAACGGTGACCTTTAAATCGATGCTTTTCACTCCAGATTTAACTAATAATAACTTATCCTTCACCACAAATTGACATTGGTCAACTCAAAATGAAATAACAGATTCATATGAACCAAACTACTTGCCTCTCCCCTCTCGTTGGCCTCCTTGTACCCTCGTATTGTTTACCTCCGCTATTTGTCTTCCAACTGATACCCGATACGCAAATAAGCTTTACTGAACATTATATTCATTCCCGATATCATTTCAAAGTTAATTAATTTCGTAATATCGTCGACTGTGTGCTCAAACAGACGCCATGGAAGCCTTTCCCTGCCCAAGAATGGGCCTTATATACACGTACGATACGAGTCGTGCCTTTTATTGTTACATTATATTATTCTGTGTGTTGGATTTAAATATAATTATTAAATTGTTTGTTAACGGCAAAACGAAATTTATAATTGTAGAAATTGCTATTTTCCTAGAGTCAATAATATGAACAATAAGCAAGTATATCGATGTTGTTCTTAGTACTCTCGTTTACAAACACTCCTCCAATTCTATCGACTTAACCTAGAAACAGTTATTTCTTAATCACAAAAACCAGTCATTAATTATTTGTAAGACGATCGTAATTGGAGGCCCATCGGATCAGGCCCTGCGCGGGACTCTGTACAATCCGTGAGTGGCGGCGGTGAGACTACCACCGTCTATTTTGATTAAACAAGCGACGATCCTACCCGCCGCCGCCGCTCACCGCCCGGTGCCGACAATACGGCGAGAAGATTCCTTTCTTTCCTTCTTTATGATTGAATTCATTATTGGTTTTAGATGGTTCCTTTGCATGAAGACAATGTTAAGAAAACGGGAGCGGATTTGAAAGCAATCATAATGTTTTAAAGGAATTAAACAAAATAGTGCTTATAACTTGTGCTTCGAACTTAGTCTAGAAATATTATTCACGCATTATGTTGATGACGAGCTTATTTGCTATTACTAAACCGTAGGCGTTCCGTTCTTTGGGGCTACACGTCATGACTCAAAATTAACACATCATCTTCGGACAGCCTATGAGAGGACCTCAAGGAATGTCATCGAAGAAACACCAATCGGAGCAGTTTACGAGGATTTCCGAATTCTTCTCCGTGGAGCGTTAGCCGCTCAGTTTTTCTTCAATACTAACCACATTCGTATCTCAACCTTGCTCTGTATAGCTAGATTTCAAAACCTTAATTTGTACCGTTTTCTATTGTACCAAGTTACTAACTCTCCTTGCAATAAACCATTTTACATGTTGGAGAAACCAAGAATTAACATTTTCATCTAATCCAGAACCACAATTGAAGAGGAAGGCGCCTAACGCATGAACAAATATTGAGGGAGTTTTCGTTGTTAATTATTAATGAAAGCCACAATAAAGACAAAGTGAACAGTTGTACCGACTAATAAAAATAAATAATTACTACCCTTGGGAATAGAACGATTGTAGCAATGACTTATCTTGTTACTAGCTCTGTTACACTCAGGAGTACGGCTAGACTTCTGGTAGATAAAAACTAGGTTTTTGGTCTTGGTATAAAAATATCTGAGCCAATCTATCTTGACAACTAAACCAATCGAGGGAACTGTTTCTCTGAATCAGGTGTTCCTGACCAGGCTGTCTCTGTTGGTAAAAGTCAACAGAGAGCCAACAAATGAACTGGCAAACCTTTTTAAAATGTTTTGTTTTTCGATCTTCAAGAAGATTGATATTATTATAATATATTGTGTATCTTGCGCCAGTCCCATACTTTTTTTTCCACCATGTTGTCGCTAATAGAATGTGATCAGAAAAGTAGCATCGCTCGTCTGTGTGGTCAGTGATCAGCAAATTATATATTATTAGCATGATGGTCAACTGCATTTATAAGTTCAAAATAAGTTGCAGCAGTTTTTTGGAACCCATATCTATTTAATTAGCAAACACTATTCCGTGATCAGTGACTGTGGTCTGAGATTGACGCGCTGCCGTGATGAGACGCGCGGGCCCTTTTCTAATCCATTAGCCGCTGCGGCCGTGGCAGGCGCCAGCGGGCAGACTCGGTTGCTATGGCTCGGCCTCTGTATTTAATCACTAAATGAGCCCAGCCGCAACTAGACGCACTGCTCTATCGACTGTCTATACTAAACTCTATTGCTGCGTAATAGGTCATTATTTTAAGTGCCTTTCCTGAACTTTGTTTCCATCTAATACTATGTTAAATTACTTAAATATGTATTGGGTTATTTTTGAAACTGTCACGGTGTAATTAACGGCTATTAATATGAGTAAAATGCCATGTAAGTATGAAGCAGAAAACCCCGCTTTATAAGAAGACTAGCTTTTGCCTGCGGCTTCGCTTGCGTTAATTTAGAATTTGAAAATCAATTCGGATTGTACTCTGCTTGTAATAACAATTGAATTATGATTCGAAAGACACGTGGCGCCATCTATTATCATAAGAACGTTATTGTTGTTTTCCTCGGCAACAGTATTTTTTTATGGGATGAAAGGTACCTTATGCCCGTTTCTGTACACCTGTCAACGTATATGCAAAATTTCAGGATGATCGGTTCAGTAGTCTAGGCGTGAAAAGGTAACAAACAAACTTACTTTCGCATTAATAATATTAGTTAGGATTCATAATTATAATGTAAGATTATAAAGGGTGTAAATAGACCCTTAACATAACCGAAAAGCATTTATTCTCCCCGTCTTTACGATCATTTTTTTGTTCTAGACCATACCTGGGAACCTTCTAGTTACGGAGATATTGGGGGTCAAATTTCTAACTTTGTCAGAAGTTTTTTTTTAAATACATGTTTTTAATCCAAGATTTTTACTTTACACACCTCCACGACCCCCGTACTATTCAATCCATCCATCAGCACAATGCTTTGAGTGCTTTCCATCGAACACTGATTCAAGCTTTCACGGTTTTCGGTTTTTTTCCATCCACCCGCATTCTCCAGTCAACCCGCGATCATGGCGCTTGCAACAGCGCCGAAATATCGGGAGCTCAAAATAATGAACAATCACGGAAGATATCCCGTAGGCTTTCCATCGAGTCCTACCGTAAAACGTAATTTTTCACCCCAAAAAAAAGTCGATTCCCAGCAATAATTTTTCCCGTAAAGTTACTTAGTTTGATGTACAGAATGCTTGGTTGCCGGCTATGTGAAGGGTCTGTTTACACCCTGTATAGAATACAAGAGAAAGAGTCAATAAGTAGTTTGAGGAGGTCCTGTAGACTGATCAGTCAGCCACACACAACTCAACTTGCTGACTGACCTGTATTACCTGTTATGTTTTTGTCTTAGAGCGCGCAACAACACAACAAAACACGTCTGTATTAATTCCCCACCCAAACCCGGTGGAGGATTCAGACATTAACAATATACATATAGATCTATAAGTAAATACCTACTTCATCTACGACTGCCATTTCGCACAAGTGCCTAAGTACATAGCTTCAGAAGTAGGCCAATACACTCGTGTATGTGCTCATACAATCATGTATATGTACCCATACACTCGTGTGCTCGTAGCGCGACTTAGCGCCGATATCCTCCAGTGGAGCGAGCAGAAAGCATTGACTTCGTCGAGTTATGTAAGCGTTCACTGTGAACACAACTGTTTGTAAGCATTCTCGAATAGTTCTACTTTCTTGAATGTTTTGAAATTTTACCAAATATCTTTTTTGTAACGTTGATTGATAAAGTCAGTCACAATGAATTCCATCATAATTTGCGTAACCTTTTCTACACTATGTTGGGGTCAGTTTCCAATCTAATCGGTTATAGCTGCTGTTTCCTATCTGACCAGTTCCAACAACGCAGTTTCTGGTTAGCACAATACCAAGGGGTATTGGACTGGTTGACTGACTTCAGGTCTTGTGATTACCCGTAACAACTGTCAAAGAAATCCTTACAAATGTTGGTGTCCACGTAACATACATAGACTGGGACATTTCTTTTCAAATTACGCAATTTAACGAAAATGTTTATAAAAATAATCAATGTGAAGCTCTTTTCTACTCCATATAATATGTGGTTCTCTCAATCCAAATTTCTGCTGAGATAAAGGCGTGGATCGGTTATTAATACGTTAATAGATCAGCAACGGCCACCAGCGGCGGTAGGGAGGCCATCGGCGCTTATTACGCAATTAACCCCCGCTGGACATCGATAAAGGAGCTAACAACATGTTGCAGCAACACCGCGCGGTGACGGAGGTTTATGTTGCAGGAAAATTGTAGGATCGTTGCAGGCAAGGTGGCCGGAAGAGTTACTCGAGCTTTTTACTTTTCGTATCTCTGACCGTTACTTTGGTCCGTACCTTATTATGTAATATAGATATATACTTAATTGAACCATAAACTTGTGCTGTGAAAACTATCTATGTAACCTAGTAGGTCCTAGATTTTTAATAGCTAACTTAAATATGAAAGCGCAATGAAATATTGACTGAAAATAGTCAATATAAAATAAGTTTCATTCCAAAACAGATTCTATTAACTTTTTACTTATCGCGTTCTTCAAACTGGTTGTTTTAAACTAAATCTCGGTCAAGCAGTTCAATACTTTACCTTTTAAGAAATTTTTTCCTCCACCATGCATGGTGTCACGGACGTGGCCATTGGTTAATTAATATAATTGTTACTCACTGCAGTATCGTCGACTGCTGGCTATTCGCGGCCAGCGGCTTCGGTAACTAACGGTAGCTAAGCCCCCATTACTCAATAGCATAGCCACGTGCACTGCAAACTGTTTGTATTTGAGTAACGAAGAGTCCCAGACACGTGTCGTTCTCAAGGACGCTGGTTGTGAGGTTGTTTGATAGTACGCCCAGGGCATGCGCAGACTGCCTAAAATTGTTAACATAACTTGAACTCACATACATAATGTCGGATCCGGTCGCGATCGTTAGTATGGACATAAAATGAATCGGCAACGCCAGTGGGCACTGGTGACATGACGCAACCTACTTACCAGTCTACCCACACCACAGCGTGTGTGCAGAGTCCTGATGTTTAGCTCGAAGCGAGGGCGATAGTCAACACAATTTACGCGTGCCATAGGATACTCTTCATCCAGGTAGGACATTCCCACGAGAGTGAATCCGGGGCAAAAACTAGCAGATTCAATTATGTCCATACCTACACCTTGAGCCACCGGAAAGAGTTTCAATTAAATATAAATTGTAACCATTTTTAAGCCTACACGTGCCGCTCTGAAGGTCGCGGCAGTGTTATTCAACAAAAACAAAAAGTCTCTAAAGCTCTCCAATAAGGACGACACGTA
Source organism: Noctua comes (assembly GCA_963082995.1). Taxonomy (NCBI): domain Eukaryota; kingdom Metazoa; phylum Arthropoda; class Insecta; order Lepidoptera; family Noctuidae; genus Noctua; species Noctua comes. Next base: position 18,856,182 of record OY720272.1, read on the forward strand.
CACGTGTTAATTTGAAAGACGTTATTAACTATTTATAAACAAAAAAAGAAATCCTGTTATAAGCTTTCACGTTTCACTTGTTTTAAGCTCAATTTAAATTAAATTTAATAAAAAAACTAAAAAACATACACTGTCTTTTACGGAATATCTTCCGTGAATACCTGCCAATTATTCTGAGATTAATTGATAATTACGGAAGACATCCCGGATATATCCGTAAGTGATAGTGTAAGTTTACAAAAAAAATCTCTAAAGATAAATCCAACACGAGTAATTTTGAAGGACGTATTACTTCTTTCTTATCATTATTTATTTATCAAGACAAGGTTTATAAAAATCTTAACTAAGAACTATGCCCCACAAAACTGTTTTCACGGTTTGTCTGAGGGAACGGAACAAACAGTATAGAGATATGTTAAACAAGTGCGGACACTAAATTTTCACTTGTTTTACTTATAAACAAATGCTTATATACTAATTACTAATTTACTAATTTTACTAATTACCAATACTAATATACTTACTAATACTAATCAATCTGTCAATCAATATTCATGAATTATTAATTATTCAATACTAATCATTTGTTCATTAATTAATAATATTATCAATGCGAAAGTAAATTCGTTTGTTACCCTTTCACAAATAAAGCACTGAACCGATCATCCCGAAACTTTGTATATACGTTGTCAGGTGTACAGAGACGGACATAGGGTACCTTTCATCCCGGAAAAAATTGGCAGTCCGACGGTCATACGACTGGACTGTCACTGCTTAACGACGTATTACTTTGTTCGTACATACTAAGAGCATACGAAAATCTCAGACGGGGTCTACTCTCTTTCTCCGAAACGAAACTTCGCAAACGAACGAAATTTAAACGAAGTTTTGTTAGTGATCCTACTCTATTTCATTTTCGGACGCGCACAAGAAGTTCGAAGCCATAGACAAGTTTCGTGAACGAATGAAATCTATAATATTGTGTGGATCTTTTTTGATGTCATTTAAAGTAAGTTACGGTTTTTACTTTAACTTATAATTAATAAACTCTTTTGCTTTATTTTTACATTTTACATTAAAAATGTGATTTATTAAATATTTCTTGTAATATTCATGCAAAAAATATAAATATTTAGATAAAAATTCTATTTTCGACGACATTCACCGCGACACTATAAAACACCCTTTCTCTGTCATTGTTAACCGACTAATTTGAAGAGTACTATTTCATGCCAACAATGGGTAGTAACGTATGACGACCAAAAATATCTGTATATTCACAATGTAATCATAACATGGCAACTTACGATTATTTGTTTGAATACTTTGAAAAGTTTTCTAAAGTGTGTTTCTCAAGTGTTGTGTTAAATAAATCATGTTTCCAAGTGCGTTTTTACATACTTCGAAATCGCGATACACACTTAAGAAAGTTTCAAGTCGCATTGTCGTAGTCTGCTATTTGTATTTTGGGTCTCCACAAGTTTAGTTTTAAAAACTTTGTAAGTAAATATCATATTACACATACATAATATTTGATTTTTCACTAACACTAAATATCGCTTCTTCTAATAATAACCATTTATACATCTTTTCAGTTTAAAATGGCTCCACATACGGGTTCGGCTACTCCCGAATACTTTGGCTACTCGAATACTTGCCGACTGAGTCCGTAATTTCCTACAAACTCTTAAGTCGGGAATTTCGCTAATATTTAGTTGATTGCGCAGGCAGCGTCGGTTCCTTCTACGCTCTATACGTTCTTCACGTAAAGCAGCTTCGATTAAAAGCATTATTGTAGCCATTGCCAATAATTTTCTCATAATATTTACAAAACTAAACGTAAAACGAAAATCAAAAGGTAACACTTTTGGTTTCGTCAAATTTGAGGTTAAAATTCCGAACAATCGTCTGTCAAATTCAAATATTCGTTCGTAATATTTCGAATTAGAGTAGGTTTAGAGAATCTAAACGTCAAACAATTTTCGTTCGTACGAAATTTCGGAACAAAATTGAACCGTGGTAGGAAATACGCGAAATTTCGATCGAAACTTCGTTTTTCGTTGAATAAGAGTAGACCTCCTCAGGTACAATCGTGTAGCTTTGTTACCCGAAGTGAAGGACGTTAGTAATTATAGGAGCCGGTTAGTTCGAGTTTGTGTGTAGCCACGTGTACGCTCAAGGGCGCTCGCATTTATATAGTGCAGTCCCGTGTCGCTTCGACTTGTAGGTAGCTAAGACATGTCCCACGGCTTGTCGGGGTCTTAAGGCTGCGTTTCCACCAGAGCGGAGCGAGGATGCGTAGCGAGGGATGTGTTTGGAACTAACCAATCACACAAATACCTCAAGCTGTGAAAACGAAGCTTAGTTAGGTTAGTTTAAACATTTTTGAAAGACAAGAAGTTTTAACCGCGCAATGTGGGTTCTTCTATCAGGAATATCTCAGTAGCAGCCCGGAATGTGACTTTTTAAATTGTTAATGGCCCGGTCAATGGCAACAGGCATGCGCCATGCACCTGCATACATGGGACTTAAACAAAACTGGTGAAATGTGGTTCACGTCTGCCTATCCTTCGGAGATAACAATCGTGGTGTTGTTATGTTCTTTTTTTAAAGTTTCTTCCGTTCTAAAACATAAATATTTAAGTTAGTTCCAACAGTTTAAATAACACTTAAAAAGTGGTTTATAACTACAAGCTACCTCTCTAGATTCGCCGTATCTCTATCTGACTGTTTCCTAACTATCGTACACCATTCAACAAATCTATTTCATTTGGCTTTTGCCGAACTTTATAATTTCTGTAGAACAGAGCAGTTCCTACGTAGTTATCCAAACTAATGTATCTGGTTCTAGTTCCATTTCCGAATGTACCTGTGGAGCAGCGCGGCGCGGTGCGGCTATGTGCTGTGTGGAATAAGTCGGAGTGTTGGTGTTAAGTGCAAACTGGCCGGCGCAAAGTGGAAACCTATTAAAACTTGTTAGTCACAGAAACATATTAAGACGGCACGTTTGGCGCAGTGGCTAAGTGATTGGCTGCTGCGCGGCGTGTCTCGGGTTCGAACCCCGCACGGAACAAATATTTGTATGGCCTACAGATAGTTGTTCCGGGTCTGGCTGTTTGTGTATGTGAGTTTAAATGTTTGTAAACGCACCCACGATACAGGAGAAATTCCTAGAGTGGGGCAAAGTTTTACAAAAAAAAAAAACCTGATGTTATAAATGGTGAGCTCGTTTTGTAACTTTGGAATCTGAAACGTGTAGGTCTGCACAGGTCTTCCTACGATAATCATCAGAGCTATATCACCATCATCAGCGTCAATCAGCCTGTAATGTTCCCACTGCTGGGACACAAGCCTCGTCTCTATGAACGGGAATGGGCTTTAATCTACCATGCTAGCTCAGTGCGGGTTGGTAGATATCACAATTGCCTTCTAATTTCAGGTTCTAGGACATGCCGGTTTACTCACGATGTTTTCCTTCACCGTTTGAGAGCAGTGTTGATGAAATAAATTGAACAAAGTAATGCGCCTGGCTCGTTTCGAACCCACGACTTACAACTCGATAAGTTGCCCCTTACCACCGGGCCACCGCTGCCTCTTGCTCCTAAAACTATTAAAAATATCTCACATCAAATCAGCAACTAATGAACAAGTTGTCATGAATGGTCCCCCATCAACACTCTAACAGGTCATCACTGCTTAACTTAGTTCTATAACAGTGTAGCCACTAAAACAATACTACATCGTAGGGTGCAGTTGGATTCATTCATACAGCTCTGTGGGCGGTGAATGCTTTCCAGTTTAGTTCGAAGCACAAATAGTTCGCGCTCGTCACAGTTAGCTTGCGCTCGACGCGGTTTTATTTCTAGCTTGCGATCACTTGTGTGTTGACTGGTGGCTAACTCATTGTCCGGCTGGCCTCCACAAGCTTACATGAACTGTTTAACAGCTTCTGTTAAAGTTAGAAGGTCGTACAAGACCAGCTATGGGACACGAGATAGGCTTACTAAATAAAAGGTGAAAGAATGGGTCTTATTTATTTATTTATTAAATTAATGATTATTTTTGGATTCAACTCAAAGCGTTTATATAAATTCCTTCGTTACAAGTTCAGTCCAATGGATCCATCTAATGAAACAAGTGCTCCTTGTGTTCACAGTACACTAGTTAGGGGCTGCAGACGGACTTTCTGTAAAGTCCGTCTGCAGCCCCTAACTATAGACTTGACAGGCTTACGTCAATAAATTATTTCGATTCCTGTTGCTCACTCTGAGAAGGCCTTTGTTCACGAGTGGGGCGATGCATGTGATTCTAAAGATTAGTCTCCGGTGACCGGCCGGTGTGGACCGGCCATGTCTGCTGAGTTTAAGCAATTGGCCGGTGTGTAGAGACAACATAGACCAAAGCTCATGCTTATTGTACAGAAAGGCCTAGGCTGACGTTGGGATCAAAATTAAAATTTTCATTAAATATTACTTTATAAGATACGGTAATGTTAGCAGAATTATATGAAAGTTCAGTTAAATGTAGTACAGGCTGCAATATCAAAAACCACTTCGCCTGAGGTGACAATCAAACCTGAGTCCTCACCAAAGCAGCTAGAACAAAACTGGTTAATTCTAATTCAGACATCAACAATAATTCCACAAACCAATACAGTTTAGCTTCCAAAGTTTATCGCACACAATCGGCTGCGATCACGTGCGTGTGTAATTTGTTGTCCGATCCGGTACGGCACGGTAAAACTTAATGACGCGGACTATTGATGCCGGCCGATAGCCACAGGTGAGCGCCGAGTAAACCGCGCGGCTAACTGGCTTACTAAACGAGCTATTTTACACGCTAGTCTGATTAAATGGTTTATTGGATACAATAGTGGTTGGCTAGTGCGCTGTGTTTGGTTCTAAGATGCTGTAAAACATACAGGGATGTTCTGTAATCTGGAGTTTTGCTAAGTATAATTTTGTCTGTTCAACAAAATATGGGAATCCAAAAGGCCTAGACAAAGTTATATTCTACCAGTAATAACGATGGTGAAAAGGCCAAAAATGAAAAGGTTTTGGAAGCCTGTTGGAAGCCAGGAAGATATGCGCATAGTGACTGGACGGCGGGTAATACTTGGACGAGATTCTGCGCGAAACATAACACAAAAATGACAAAGTCTGTTCTTTAGCAGTGGGTGGAACAAACCTGACAATGGTGATAAGAACATACAAACTAATCTTAAGAAAAACGAATTTTGACACTAAAGGTCCCTTGTTGAGGTATTCTCATGTACACGGACAGCCTGTACAAGAATATGTCAGTACATAAACGTGGCACCCGCAACCTGTGCTCCCGTCATAGTAATTATAATAGAATCCGCCCAGTGCATCGCAAGACAGAAAAAAAACATAATAACAATATATTCAAGAGGAAATCCGAGGGAAATTAAAAGAGGTCCGAATCGTACCCGGGGGATGTGCGAAGACCCGATGTAGCGATAAATTGGTGCGGCTCGCCTCTAGTCGCGGGTTTTTTATGGTCCCACCCGAATGTCCTGTTTGTTACCTCTGGAGTGACGTCACAAGGAACAGTCAGTCACGTCACTGACTGTTACTTGTGACTCGCGATATTACTGGTCAAGTTAATTGCAATGTCAGGGTTCCGTGGCTATAAAAGGTACTGGAAGAACTTCAGAACAATTGGTGGTCCTTATGCATGCAGTCCGTGAACATTTTCCTATCATTAAAAACCACTTACTTTAAAAATATTAAATCATCGTTAATATTATTCACTCATCATTCATCATCATCATCAAATCCAGCTCAAATTCTTTTGAAATGGTTTCAGTTTGCATCAAGGTCGGTCTGTACATTTACTTTGTCATGTCATCCTTCACTTAAGTACCTATGTTAGAGAACAACAGAAAAAAGACACTGACGCATTTATGGAAACGAGTATGGTTTCCATAAATGCGTCAGTCACTTTTGTTCCTTTTACTAGATTTTCTTGAAATGAGGGTTCGCGCGTAACCTTCTTCTCAAACCATCTTTAAAAATGAAATTATAATGACCTCGGAATAGTTTAGAAGACACTGTAAAAACCTGTCTGTGATTAACTGAACTGTAAAACTATAACTACGTTAGACTTTTCTCGTTAGAACATCTAGAAAGAAGACAAGATTTTCAAAATCCGTCAAAGAACAAAGGCAGCTGACCAAGCAATCAGCAAATGAGGACCACACTTAGAGCTCGCGTACATTCGTAAAATTACTCTCAAAAGATAGGTCTCGGTCAAATTAAGCATATTGTTATAATATTGCATTTTACATAATTATGAACCACACTTGACGCGCGGGCAATATCAGAACTAACGCCGCCATCTTATTTTTTCAATACATTTCACAAGTGTTTACCTTCAGTGCTCTTCTGTCAACCTCAATGCAGCGTCAAAAGATCCATATAACACTGTATAATAGGATAGACACGACAACTACGTCAGCTGTAATGTCATTCAAAAATATTTTCCGCCCGTACTTGCACAACCCATTACATTGCCTTATGATTTTGGCCGGCTTATTCTTTAATGGCGAAATTATACCAGCCATCGCAATGGAATACATACAAGCTTACTTGTGAAAAACAAACAATGAAGCTGGACGAGTTTGAAGACGGGCGTACCCAATCGCGTTCATTTACACTTGTCGTTTGACGAATGCAATAGGCAATCGAATTCGCGCGAACGACCATGTTTAATTGCGCCATGGACTAGGCAAAAATGAAACATTAATTACGAAGTTGAATAAAACATTTATTTTAAGCAGCATAACATTATTATCTAAGAAGAACTTCTTCAAATCACTGAGCGGCCGACGGCGCGGGCATGCCATCATCATCGGCATTATCATATTCACCAAAAGATGCTCCTCGCACATGCTAGCAGCAACTGTACTCAACGGCATTGTTGTGGTTAGTTGACTGTACATTTCTCTTGTTGAATACTTCACCACAAAGCAAATAAGACTGGTAAACTAATAAAATACACAACTATTCACAACAAAACCCCACATCAAGATTTTTATTGATCAAGACAAATTTACAATTATTCAATTCAATTTATTTCAATCATCAATTGGATCATATTAAAGCATAAGGTAGGTAGGTGGTATTTTGATCATAGACGACATAGCTTTGAATGTTGCCATTTAAGCTAAATTCTCAAAAAAAACGTTACGTTCGTACTTAACGTTTATAATAATTGCAGTTACTATTTTATTTAACAGCATGATTATTTAGTAACATAAAACATGTTGCGAATCGAATAAGAGGCTGGCTTAAAAGCAAAGAACTCATTTGTGTTCCCAAAGATACGAGGAGTCTTATTTAAAATAGCTTAGATTTCATAGGACAAAACAGATAAGCTATCGCAGCAATGTAAATGGCTTGTATTATAATACTAGCTGTTGCCCGCGACTTCGTTCGCGTGGAAATTTTGGTGTGCATTAAAAAAATATGATCATTTCAATTACATAAAGTTGTCCCACACATGATTTGGAGATCACTTTTTAAGCAAGGAGATGCTTGTGTTAAGGGGCGTCAATTAATTAGGTGAGGTGATTTTTCGACCCCTCTCCCCCCTTGGTGGGATGTCGTGAGATTTGGCTTGCCCCTCATCTCCCTCCTAATCTCATGTGAGATTTATCAAAATGCGTAGTTTAGTATAAATACGGTAATCTGTGCTTGATTGCGTTGAATTCACTAAAAAAAAAAATTATTAAACCCAGTGATATTTGCCGAGATCACCCTCTCTCCCTCGTGAAATTGGGTGATATTTGGCGCGACCCCCCACCCCCCTTAAACGCCCCACGTAATTAATGGACGCCCTCTTAGGTGACTCAACTCTTCCACTTAACATTAAGCAATGTATATGCAATTGAAAAAATACTATAAATAATAGTGGGTTATCCCATCAGGAATTTCTCAGTAGCAGCCACGGAATCTGGATTTGTGCCCGGTTGATGGCAATAGGCTCACCCCCTATCACATGGGACTTCAATATAACTTGCAAAATGTGTGTGTACGATTAGGTACACGTCTGCCCAACCCTTCGGGGCTTTAAGGTGTGATGTTATGTTATGTGTGAGAACTGACTGCCAGATCAAAAGGTGATAAAGTACTGATGACTACAAAAGGCGTCCTTTTGGGTGCTGTAATTCTGGGCGACAGAGGTCCGAAACAAAAATAAATGACGTATACAACATTAAATGTTTTTGCGAGAGCCCTTAGACCTCCTTAATTGGGCCCTGTCGCAAAATCCGTTCTTAGCGAACATCTACTAACTATAAACTAAGTCACTGTCAAATATCAAGTTTGTAGCACAAAAAGTTAAGGACTTTTATCCAACCTTGCGAGAGCCCTTAGGCCTCCTTAATCCGGCCCTGTAGCAAAATTCATTCTAAGCGAACGTCTACTAACTATAAACTACCTCCCTGCCAAATTTCATCTTTATACGTCAAGCGGTTTTCGATATTTCGTGATCAGTGAGTGAGTGACCTAGATTGCTCATATTTGAACCTCTTTTTCAGTGCCAAATTTTTAGTGCAAATAGTAAAGACAAAAGGAAAAATACAAAAAAAAATAATTTTCAGCCATTCCGACTACACTACGACTACTAAAACCTATTTACGTAAATTATTAAATTTATCATAGAAATCGCGTATGAGGTTACCCAACTAAATTTTAAAAATTAATATCTTTTGCGTCTGTTGGTCGATTTTGATTAAATAAATGCTAAAAAATACCCAAAACAATGTTTCTTATTTTGTAATATTTCGATTTTGAATACAATGAGGAGTTTTTAAGTGATGCGCGCACAAACGAACAGACAAACCGACAAACAGACAAAAATTAAAAAAAATATTTTTTTACTTTCTATTACTTGTTACTTATTTCTCGCACTTTCCAGTATTTTTTTTGCAAACATCTGTAATGTACAGACACGGAAAGTCTACGATTTTGTTATATGTATAGATATAGATATAGAATATAGACTAGGTAGCAAACATCTTATGATAATTACTATTACTATGAGCAAAATCCTGCTAATTAGTATTATAATAATTGAAATTGAAATTCCATATTCTGTTGAGTATGGTAAATCCATTGCCTCCGTCACTGTTTCTACGTTTCGATATTGCAAATGATTGCGTTTAGATTGTCAGATTTAGTAAAATATTTGTTTCTTCTTTTTTTACTTTGTTCAGTTTAATAAAAAAAAGATATGATATGGTAAGAAAAGCCCCTTAATTGCTTCATAATTATAATGTACATATTTTCATTGATGAACGCTTCTGAAATTAAGTCAGCCCAGTATTAACCAATCTTCTTTGTTACTAAAGCCTGTCAGAGTAAAAACACGATATAAAGCGTTCCATCGCGTCAGATTGTAAGAGTTGCGGGCCTTTTGTACAGCGAGGGACGTGACACTTAACACAAACAACTAACACTTTGTTATTAGGTTTTGTGAACTTTATCTTGTGCACTTGGCTTAAAAATACTGCGCTACTGAGCAATCGAGCTGGTGTGGAGGGAGCGGAAAGAAAAAAGTACGCGAACGGCTCATCGCGGGTTTAGATGGTGCTGATGGTGCAGATGAATTTAATTTATTTTGAGAGTTTTCTATATAATGCCTTTTCTTTTCTTTTTTATCGTGGTAACATCATCAAATGAGTCCTCCCATCCAGGGCAGAGCGGGAGGGACTGTCAGACTTGTACTGACTAAAATCCACGGTGTCCTTCAATAGCCCTTTATGATCCAGGGTCACGGTAATTCTATAAGTCCCGCGACCCCAGGCTTTGGCCCTCTAGAGGGAGGCCCCGTCATAATGCTGACACTCTTTGAGGCGCGCGTGGAACACAACGCGCCGTCGACCCGGGCATGGTCCATGGTCGGACAGCGAGTCGCCCATTACTCGCCGCCCGCAAGCCCGCGCCTACGGTGGCCGGAGATCGTCTATCGAAGTCCGGCGCCGTGGGCGTCTACCACTGCGGCTGGGGTGGAGGGAGGACGCTGTCCTCTCCCTCACGCGGCCCGCCCCCTCCTTCGCGAGCATGACTGCTTCGCAGAAGGAGGCGACCGCTTCCCACTCCGTCTCGCCCCGCAGCATGGCCTCGACCAATGCCGGGCGCGAGAGGTCACCGCCTATCGCCGCCGTGAGGACACGGCGGTGCTCTGCCCAAGCGGGGCGGTTCTGCACCGTATGCTCCACCGTGTGTCCTCCGGGCGGTCCTCGCAGTGGTGACACCCAGGCGTTTCGTCCTTCCCCATCAGACACAGGTACCTCCCGAAACTTCCGTGTCCGGTGAGGACCTGTGTCATGCGGTAGGTCAGGACGCCGTGACGCCTATCCAGCCACTCCTTAAAGAGGGGTCTTACCGCCGCGATTGCGGCGTGCCCGGACCTCGGTTTCTATATAATGCCTTGAGTGAATATTCAATTCATCATTATCAAGATTTTTTGTAAAATTAACTGTACTAACAAAAATCATCAAATAATTCACATGCACACTGCACACTTGCACGCCGCGGCCGGTGCACATACCTGCGCCCGGGCAGCAGCGACCAGCGGTTAATTAGCCGCGCGCTGACGGGTTAATGCATTCATTAAACACTCCGACAGATTTGAAATATTCGCGCTTAACCCGCCGAGCCTCCCCCCCCCCCACCGCGGCCCCGCCCCCTACTGTCGTCGTCGCTATTCTATTGCGAGTTTAGTTCGCTCCAAACTTGGCCGCTTTTAAGCCGGGACTCGCTTGGCTTTAGGAAATTTACTAGTTTGAGCTATATTAGACCGGTGTACAAGGATAAGTGCCTCCGCTAAACTGCTGAAGTTGTTAACAGGATTTCAAAGGTTTGCAATTTGGTATGCGGTTTCATTAAGCAGCTAAATACGATTTCCCGGCGTACTCATACATATGGTAGTATTAAGCATACTGAGTTTGTTGTTGAAGAAACTGAACCGCATTCTTGTGAGCGTTGATATTTCGAAATGCGATCGTTGTTTATTGTGGACGTTCAGAGAAATAATACGATGAGTAAACACGGCAAACGTGCGGCGAAAAAAGAAACTAATGGACATTTCTTGTCACGAGGTGAGATTTATCTCCGGCAGGTGACCGGCGCGGCGCCGCCGTGTAGCTACCGCTCCGGCACGACGCGAGCAATAAAACATTATCCATAACGAACTTTAACGAACTGTCGATTGTGTTGAGACGGCAGGGTTTCCATTAAACCGACTCGCCAGAACTTCCCTGTCGTCAGTTTTAATTGAAAACGTCGTAAAATCTATCGCAGACAGACGGCAAAGTTGTGCCGGCCGGCCGGACTCCATATAGTTCTAATTACAAAATTCAAATCGCGCTTAAACCAACCGAGTTGATTACGGCGAATGTCGGCGTGTAATTTGGACATTCCTCGGCAGCACCCGCACGGCCGCACCGCCGCACCGCACTGCACCGCGTCGCGCCGCTGTCGCAAGTCGCTTGGCACGCCGCCAGCTGCGTCCGAGTGCATTAGACACCGCGCACCTCGCCCGCGACGTAACCCGCCAAGATAATACCAATTCGCAGTTCTTTTTGCTGCATAACCTCGTTCTCGGATATTGTTATTAGCCTAGCTTAGTCTCTACTTGTAAGTAGAAACGATTATTATTCAAATGAAACTAAAACTTCTCAGTAGGTTCCATCTGGTTCCGTCACAGTTTTCTCGTTTCTTTCGATATTAAGTAATGCAATTTCGTCATAGAGAGTAACACAGGAAAGAAATAAATCTTATTTTTGTAGCGGTTCAAGTAAAGTGGTTTCCTCTCTTCCTTCCTCGGTGCATTCGTATCTCCGAATTAGTGCTTTAAAGAGAATTCCCTGCGAGATAAAGCATTTAAAACTTCTCTTAAGAACGCAGTAAATCTCACATGTTGCGCTGTTAATAATATATACAGAGTGCACGGAGCGGCATCTTCGTCGCCTACCGTAAGTATCCGGCGCGTGTATCTGGCCGCCACGATCCGGTGCCGTGCGGCGCCGCGCTGATGTAGCGATTCGTATAAGCTAGCAGAATTGCTTCACTAATTACTTACACATATTTATTCCTACATTTTGATTTAGATTTATAACTATTGGAATATTGTTGCTCTATTTGCAGTTGTGCTTTGAAATATTTTCACTGCATCTGCTTGTGAAACGTATTACGGATGCTTTACAATTTTAAATGCTCTATTTATACCTTAGATAAAAGTCTCAGTGTCATAAGTGTGGCCACACATTTTGCCAGCTGACGCCTGCTACTATGTGTGTGAGCGGAACTGGCTCATTAGCAGTATTCCGTCCATCACCGCGCGACTTCCCGCGTCACGCTGCGACCTGCAGCGATGTAAAGCATCTGCAGCGACACACTTAGCGCCTGAATAGATCATTACCTAATAGGATCGTTTCATTAGACCTACTTACTTCGTTGCAGCTGTAGAAAGCTGCCTTTCGTTAGAAACTTCATTACATAAGAGGTAATAGAGAACTCAACATCGTGTGCAACTGTGAAGTTCACGGAATGATAGTTATATTATATATGAGGATGCTCATAGTAAGGTTGTTCTTGTTGAAGGAGTGTGCTTGAGTCTCACCCGACACAATTATTGGTTATACGCCATTAAAGAGATTTAGGCACAACAAAACTGTTATGAAACCTGGTCCCTTCTGTCTGGGGTAGCAGTAACCAACATGACAATTTTCATCGCATTCTATTTTATGGGCTGGAAGCTGTGACCGGAACCATACAATATTCTATGGACGTGAAGTGGCAATCCGCTGCTTGTCCTGAAGACTGGTCACCCATCTACAGACCAATCCCAACAAGCCTATAGTTTGTATATCTACATATTCAATTATTTGTATTCACATATTTCGATAGCAATTTCGGTACTTGTGTTACTCATATTTGCTTCAGAATGTAGGAATTACTAATAACATTTTAGGTTTTACGATACATCAGGTTTCATTTTTTAATAAATTGAGCCTTACTTTAGCTCATGGTTAGATACATACCTAAAAGTGTGCTATGAAACATTCAGGCATTTGCTGAAATATTCACTCGAATATTATTTATGTCGCGTTGTTGTTATTTACTGATTCAAAAAGTACGTAGTGTTTACTTTAAAGATTTTCTTTAGTATATTCTTACAAATTAACCCTAACAGGCATCACCAACAACAGTAAAAACACTTAAATTCTTACAAACAGAAATCTCGTTCAAACATTTACCGCGCACAAATCCAGCAGTGTACTCGAAACTACTCGACATACAACACTATCTACACAATCGCTGTACAAAGCTGCGTTAGACCAGCGTTAGAAAACGACAGCGCGAACCGAACGGGCAATCTAAGGCGCACAATAAATTTAATCTCCTGGCCCACACATCAAGTGGTGCCTGAGCTAGTACAAACACACGGGACGGTAGACAGGTCCACACTACTCGCGTTTATTATTTCCAGAAGGAAAAAGGAAATTTGAACTTTAATAATGCTTCGATGTACAAACAAATTGACCGTAACAGTCATCAGTATACATTGTTATTAGATTTTGGTGGCGGGAGATGGAAATAAATGATTACTTCTTATTAGTTAAAATGCATTTTTTTTTCAATTAATCATCATCATGATCATCGCCTTGTTGCACACACTGCTGAGTACCCACAGGGCTCCCCCCCTTTTATGCCATGCTTCTCTGACCTGCGCGAGTCTTATCCAGGCCCTCAAGATTTGTTATAAGGTTTTAGGGGTATGAATTACAATGAGTAAATTCCTTCTTCCCCATACAAAAGGGGGGATCCTCCGAGCAGACGGGTGTTGTGTCTGGTGGACTACTGCCCGACAGTTGTTGTCGGGTTTTTTCTATATAGTCTTAAGTCGCGGATAACTTTAACAGCGCGATTCAGAGTTTTAATGTTACTTGTAGTTCTTGTTTTGTGGCATTGATGGCGCCGTTTTTTGTAGTGTCGCTACACGTCATACACACATACATAAACTCACGCCTTTTTTCGATTGGAGTAGGGAGAACCCAAAGACCGCCACCTGCTACGATCCTTACATGCTCCTTTCGCCTCGTCCACGTTAATCTATCTTATCTGCAACAAATAATACCCTAACATAAAATTGTAACATTGGCCGTTTGCGTAATTAGAAGTGTACAGTTCAAGGAGCACTCTTGGACTATTTTAAACCCCTACCAAAAAGTGGGGTGTAATAAGTTTGTAGATCCACATCTGTGTGTCTGTCTGTGGCATCATAGCTCCTAAACGGATGAACCGACTTTGGATAAGTTTGTTTTTTCGTTTGAAAGGTGTCTTAATCGGGAGTGTTCCTAGCTATTTCAAAAAAATCTGCCCAGCCATTTGTAGATCCTCGCTTCTTTTCTAGTTGATGAAGAGATAATAATTTATACAAATTCCGCAGGTTTGATCGATTCGAAATTTGAAATCCTGTAACTTGTCAATGATATTACAAAAGTTCATAACCGATACATGCAGAATACCCAACCCGCCAGAAGAATACCCACTCGCAACAATAACAAAGGACAAACATGTTGCTATACTAAAGGACAACAGCTCTAGTAACATTAGTATTATATTACAAGGCTCCAGCAGACTGTCACCCCAGATACAGACTGCGACGGAACCAACTAGTTGTTAACTCAATTAACAACGTAGACAATCAGGAAAATAACTTTCATCGAATAGTGTAGTGCGTAGCTCGCTTAACCTTATAATGGTAACTGCACAAACTTAGTTATTGGCATTATTACACGAATCCTCGAACTGAACAGTTCTCTTCTATTTTGCCTACATCACTCTAATACAATAGTTTTATATTATTGTTCCGCAAAATATATCTGACTATTGATACCTATAATAATAACAAGTTCAATTTTTCAACAATACATCCAGTTACGTAACAAACAATGGCTCCGCAGTGGATTCAATCCTCTGCACACGAAGTCCACCGCATATCGAGTAAATAAGCAATCAACACGCGCGCTCGCACTTATTCAATAAACTTTTTAATATTGCTAGCAAAGCTCACTGTTTACGCCAATCACTAAATCGGTTTTGAGCGGTATGAGCGGAGCGAGCAGAGCACAGTTAGTATTGCAATAGTGCAAGTATGCTGCACTCGGCCGGCACTCGGGTGCACTCGCCGTTCGAGGGCTGCCTCGGGTGCCCCGCCGAGGAGCTGCGTTTATTACCTTCTCACATGCACAAACGGAAATAGATTTACCTAAGCACACAAAGTCATTAGAATGTTAACTGTAGCAGGAAGTTTGTTGTTGTAAATAAACAAAGGATTTTGTTAATTATAACCGTGTTAGGAGAAACTTGATTGTTGAAGATGTAACTAATTTAATTTCCGTAACACAAATAGTGGAGTTTGTACTTACTATACGGCGACTATAGTATCGACGGGGCAGCCCTACTCGTGGAGTACTCCAGGAGCTATCCGCGCAAATTAAAACCGAGTCTGATATTTATTTTTAAACGCCCCCCTTCCCCCGCACCGCACCGCCGCATCAGGCGCCACTATTTGAACACTTTCCACTTTGCTCGTATATTGTTTAATTAGAACGAACAAAAGGCCTTTTTACATCTCAGTAGTGGCCAGGCGGGGATTTCTTCATTTGTTTGATGGCTTCAAGTCCTCAGCTTGTAATCGGTGCAGTTCCAACACTTAATTGCGACTGTCTTTTATTTTGTTCTGTTACATTTCCGCTGCTGTAGAGTTTGTTTCAAGTTTAATAAGAGAAAAGTTGTTTCGATGTGGTGTTGATAGTGGCGTCTTTCGTCTTTAGGTACATCTTTTCAATGATCACATTACATCGCACCGGTAACCCCCAAAGAGTTCGGTAGAGGTGTACCTACAGTACACGCACATTTTCCAATAACGTCCCATGAAAGAGGGGCTAGCCTATTGCCATCAACCGGGCACACATCCAGACTCCAGGCTATTACTGATAAATACCGGGTGGAAAAACGCAATAATACTTAAAAAAAAAACAAAATAATACTCAGTTTAAAAAAAAAAACAAAATCAGACCTCGTGTTCAAGGGTAGCGCTTGCAGTAACTAGACCGACTAGGCAGTTCAATGAAAGTGATCCAAAAACTTTTCATTTCTTAAAGATAATATCGTATCTCTTTAAAGTGCCATGTTACAAAGACACCCTCGAACTCCTTATAGTCAGTGTATTGCGCTTACCTTCGTGTGCGCGAGTGAGTGGGTGAGTGTTAGTTGTGTCGCTAATTTAGCCTCAGAGGAGGAGGACCCTTAGGATGCACTTCTGAGCTAACGAGTCCCGGCCCCCTCACGCGGTGCCCTGCACATCGCACTGTGCCGCGCCTGCAGTGGTGCAACTTACGTGGTGAATTTGCACAACTGCACAAATATAGAAAATAGTTGAGTTTAAAAAAAAAAACGCATTTTTGGAAAGGATTACTTACTAGCTTCAATTTTTTGACTAATTGACAATCCCCTTCACAATTATTCACATGCCTAAAAATAAAATAGTTTTATTTATAACGGGTGTAAATAGACCCTTAACATAACCGAAAGGCACTTGTTCTCCCCGTTTTTGCGATATTTTTTTTGTTCTAGACCATACCTAGGAACCTTGGAGATATTGGGGGTCAAAGTTCCAACATTTTCACATTTTTTTTTAATACATGTTTTTAATGTAAAATTTTTACACACCTCCACGACCCCCGTACTGTTCAATCCATCCATCACCACAATGCTTTGAGCGCTTTCCATCGAGTCCTACCGTAAAACGTGATTTTTCACCCAAAAAAAAAGTCGATTCCCAGCAATACTTTTTGCTGGTTAGTTACTTAGTTTGATGTACAGAATGCTTGGTTGACGGCTATATGAAGGGTCTGTTTACACCCTGTATATGCTTTGAGCTCGAATTTAATCAATTCTGCACCCCGCTAAAATCATCAGAGCCTAAACCAATATTTTAAAGACAACTCCACTAACATTATGGATTGAGTATAGACATAAAGGGTGAATTTAATTTTGAACACAATAACTGGTATCGACATGTCAACTAAGCTTCAAAGTATAGACATGTCTTAACTAAATATAACCGACTGGCTCACTGCATGAGGTATGACAGTGGAAGCTATTACATCTCCTCTATCTAGCCGCGACGTGATAAAGTGACAGCGACTGACTGACGCCACTCGAATACAGGTGTTGAGGATACCTAGACAAGCTGTGCCGCTACAGCTTGTCTACTTGTCTTACACTTACTTCCAGATTCGACAATAACTATGACACGAGTGTCTTCAGAGATGTTATAGGTACATAGTTATGGATGTACCTAGTAGCCTAACCCTTCTGGAATTACTGGCTTGTTGTTATCTATACATATAAAATTCAAAGTCCTGACTGACTGACTGACTGACTGACTGACTGACTGACTGACTGACTGACTTATATATCAACGCACAGCCCAAACCACTGGTCCTAGAGACATGAAATTTGGACAGTGTACTCTTTGTGAAGAGTAGGTATCCATTAAGAAAGAGTTTTTCGAAATTTCACCCCTAAGAGGGTGAAATGGGGTGTTGAATTTTCTGTGAAACTCTCTCGGGGTCGATTGACTTGAAAATGTGTCTACATATACTTCAGTTAAAATGATGAGATACGTGTATCACAGTTTTTCCAAAATCATCCCCCAATTTAAAATTCAATGTCCTGACTGGCTGACTGATACATCAACGCACAGCCCAAACCACTGATCCTAGAGACATGAAATTTGGACAGTGTACTCTTTGTAAATAGTAAGTATCCATTAAGAAAGTGTTTTTCGAAATTTCACCCCTAAGAGGGTGAAATGGGGTGTTGAATTTTCTATGTAACTTTTTATTCTCTGAGTCGATTGACTTGAAATTGTGTCTACATATACTTCAGTTAAAATGATGAGATACGTATATCACAGTTTTTCCAAAATCATCCCCCAATTTAAAATTCAATGTCCTGACTGGCTGACTGCCATATCAACGCACAGCCCAAACCACTGGTCCTAGAGACATGAAATTTGGACAGAGTACTCTTTGTGAAGAGTAGGTATTCATTAAGAAAGAGTTTTTCGAAATTTCACGCCTAAGAGGGTGAAATGGGGTGTTGAATTTTCTGTGAAACTCTCTCGGGGTCGATTGACTTGAAAATGTGTCTACATATACTTCAGTTAAAATGATGAGATACGTATATCACAGTTTTTCCAAAATCATCCCCCAATTTAAAATTCCATGTCCTGACTGGCTGACTGATATACCAACGCACAGCCCAAACCGCGGGTCCCAGAGATATGAAAATTGGAGGGTGTATTCTTTGTGAAGAGTTAGAATCAGTTTTTCGAAATTCCTACCCCTTAGAGGGTGAAATGGGGTGTTGAATTTTCTGTGAAACTTTTTACTCTCGGGGTCGATTGACTTGAAAATTTGTTTGCATACTCTTCAGATAAAATCCAGTAAATCCGATGTCCAATCTCAAACCAAGGTATCAATATTTCACGTATCTAATTTAATTGATATAACTTTATAATAATAATTGCAAGTTATAAGTAAGTACATGTAAATCTATGTATGTATTATAGATAGATACATAGATTACTTATTATTCCAGAAGTAAGATCCCGTGGGCAATTCCCTAACTCCACGCGGGCGAAGCCGCGGGCATAAGCTAGTGTTATATATAACGCGGTTCTCTGATAAAATAACAACATACCAAAAAGAGCGTCTTCCTTGAAAGATCAAGTGTTTCGATAAAAGGTAACTTCAGACCAAAGAGCTCTTAATATTAAAGCTATCGAACTATGTACATATTTAAACTTATTAAAATAACAAGGCTGAAGTTTAATTTGTCACTGTTGTCACTGAAACATCACAGGGTGGGCGGCACCGATCAATCATAAAGTAACTACGTTTTGTGATAAATTACAATAGGCGCACGGTTACACAAACCCTTCAAATGCAATAAAATAAAGTTTTTACAGCTCAATCAAATGAATGACGAGATAGTTGCAATGTTCGACAGATGTCAATTTAATAGACGCTTGGAAACTCCTTTATGTTATTAAAAGGAGTTCTGAAGGGACGCTGAGATATTACCTGTCCGCGAACAAAGCCGCCAAGTATTTTGACTAATCTTAATTGGTAGGCCTTCGGAAGATATCTTGGGAGAGTTACGATACGGTGGCTCAGGAGTTTGTTATGATAACAAAAGTTTTTAAGGTATTAGAATATACAAAAACGTAGATTCTATTTATTGTGGGGGAATTTGTAGAAAAATGCACATTAGCAATTAAATTGCGATATTCACAACAAAGATATCCTGCTCTATGACTAAATGTTTGCACAGATCTACCACACAAGCATTTTAATATATTCAATATAATTAAGAGAGTTTTCCGCGATCTCTTTTGAAAAATTATATACTCATCTACTCCAACTTATTTTGGTTTACTTAATTATCTAGTTCTGTTCCCAAGTTCTACCAAATACCAGCGCAATAAGTAAACTGCTTCAGTTGCTAATGCTAGCGGCACGCGAACCTCGCCACTGGGCACTCTGGCAACTACTGGCAACACTGGCATTATGGCAGGCCGCCAGCTATTCATGGCGAATATTTAACTAATGTCCGCCTAATCAAGTGACACGGCCTACAGTCTACACGCTGTTCGTAAGACTTATGATTTCCTAGTAGCTCCTAGTCGGCTGGTCAGGGTATGGGGTAAAGAAATCAATGGACACATAATCATAAATTATGCTTAAGACGGCAAGTTTGTTTTGTTGTTGTCAACAGACATTTGTGTTGAGAATAACATTATCAACACAATATTATTATTATTTATCATTTGTGTGTGATTAACGTGGCAGGCATCATTTGTATGAGTTTTCGGGAAACTAAAGAATTGACGAAGTTACCGAACAAAGATGCTGAATTAAGGTGAAGTCAAAAGGTCGGATTGGATAGATTTTGTATATTTATGATAAACATATGTTTATGAATAACAGAAGTATTGAATGTTGCAATGAAATAATAACGGAACACAATGTTAACTAATAAAATGCAAACCAAACAAACCATAAGTAGCGAGTGAGGTCGCGTCTTGCGCCGGCTCTCAAGCGCCCGCACCACTAGTGGCGGAGCGCGGCAGGACGCGCCCTAATTAAATTATATTTATTTGCGAGCACCGCCTCTTAATGAAAATGGCCGCAATTTGGAGCGGCCAGTTAAAATGGAGCATGTCCGTGCATTCTTTAAAGTGTATTAAATCACAATAAAACAGGACTAATTAGACAGTAAAACTGAGAGTCGCCCTCGTCGTGACCGAGCCGTCATCGAACCCGCTCCACTGAGCATCACTCCGCAACGCATGTCAACACAAAATCGTCTCACGATCACCATGAATTTAATTATTCACGCGAAGCGAATTCGCAATTGGTTCAAGTATCACTACTTGAAGCTCAGGAGTGGATTTGCTTGTGGTAGCTTATTGCAGACTAGTGGCTGTGTTGTAGATACACGTACACCTAGGTTTGCACTCGTACATAATGTATGGTAATTAAAACCACCTCCTCGCACTACAACGTTTGTTTCATAAGCGTGGTCTTGCTCATGTAGCCACTGAATTGTTTCCAACGTCTCCATTTACACTCAAAATAACATTGCAATTCTTTAACTTAAAATACAATTATTTTAGCTTCAGTATAGTTCATGTTTTGGTACACAAATTACACTAATGAGTTCAATAGAAGTAATTATACTCGTGTACCCAAATCTCTTTTCGTGTCCAATGTCTGGTGGGTTATAGTAAGAAATATGGCCACCGAACAGACTGGACGAGACAAAATTTTAAAACTTTTCCAACATTTTCTTGTGGTAGCGTTAGGATCGCAAGTTCTTTTTAAACTACTTCCCTGCTGATTGGATTTCATAGTAAATGTGAATGTGGCGCGGCGGGACGGGACGGTGGTGGCGGGACGCGGTGCGGTCCGACGCCGCGCGGACTTGTGCGACGAGGCTGCAGCGGCCACTCAATGAGCACTGATTGCAGCAAGTCGCCGCGACTTCAGACAACTCGATTACCGCGTGTGTGTGCGATTAGCTTCAACGTATCTTGTAAAGCACTATCGCTGCGACTGCACAGGCTTCAGCTTTCATCAACTTGAAGCTTTGAAACAGATTGTTGGCAATATTGTAATCGTCTGAGTCGCAACCACTCCTTTTATGAGACTTTCACTTGTATAGTATAGTAGGCTGAACTTCAGGCTGAAATGATTGACATTGGAGTTTAATTTCGTCTACAAATGTTGGTGAAGTCGCGTTCCGGCGCTAAGACGACCGCGGTCGTCAGGTGTGGCCACCAATTACGCGATGTTTGTTTAAAAGCCACCGCACGGGCAAACACACAAATACCGTTGTTTGTTAACGCACCGCCACTGTTCAGATTCAATAAAATAGTGTAGTAGGTTTAACAATGCTTGTTTGTCTGTATTACTTACGCTATGGGCACACGCACTGGTCCAAGCTATTTGTGTTCTATTTAATAAAGGCAAGAATGAAGTCATCAGCTGGAAGCCGTATTTTGGCGTGTGCAACGCAAGAGCTATGATCGGTTCAGTGCAAGGCGAATAGCAGAATCTCTTTGGGGTTGGATTAGTGAACTTTTGTGACCCATTTCTCTATAAGTTTCCAGTTTGATCAAACGACTCTAGCCGTCGCGTTTTGTGGTTCACTGTCATACTGTAAATTCCTTGCCCCGCCTTCATGATAATCTAGGGATAGAAATAACGTAGGGGTTCAAGTTCTAGTCCGCCTAATACGTATTCAGCACCACATCGCGCAGAATCTCACGATATCGCACCCAAACGCACGGCCGGACAAGCACTCATCAGCGTTATGATAGCTTCGTGTTTAGCAAACCCTCCAGCGACGCTCAATTGATCTACGGCTAGTAGCGGACTGTATGTACATGTAAGTGGGATCAGATTATGTGCAAACAGTACGTGGACTGTTGTAAGTAAATAAACAAGTAATATCAACAGCATTGGCTATCATAGCGACAGCCAATACCCATACATCCACCGTCATTCACTGCCTATTTGTTGAAAGTGACGAATTTGTGACGTGTCACATTCATTTCTGCCGTGTACAACATGTATGGGACTTTGGACATGTTATTTTTATCTATAATTATACTATAAAATACCTCTGACAACAAAGGAAAACATAAAAAATTTACTCTCATCGCAGTTATCACTACTCTTGGAGACCAGACTGAAAGCTAAGGTCTACTCTTGCCAAAAATATACATAGCTCAACACATTCTGTGTAGGTACTCAGGGACTAACAAACCAGTCCTGATGAACTGCGATACATATGGTATATATAGTTTAATAAAGCCAAGGTATTCTTTGTTAGGGAACAACAACAAACAGCCGTGTCTCCTCCCGAGGAGGGTGTGACGTGTGCGCGACCCCACTCCGGAGGGACGAATCTACGACAGGAAAATGATTCCAAAAGTTTGGCTCGTTCGTTCACGTAATAATATCGTATTGTTTCATAATTATCGTAAATAAAGTAGTAACGTAGTATTATTTAATTTAACTGCCTCGTTGGTGTAGCGGTCGTAATGCGCTTACTGAGCATAAAATCTTAGGTCAGATCGGCCAAAGTGTTCCCGGGTTTTTCCATCAGGAGTTTTTCAATAACAGCCCGGTCGGAGTCTAAACTTGTGCCGGTTCATGGCAATAGGCTCCCCCCTATTACATACTGTAGGTACTGCAGTAACTCTATAGCTAGACAATCCTTTGGCAACTGCAGGAGTCATGTCGCGTTATTTTTAACTTTACCTTACTTTTTCGTTAATCTATTGAAATAACAGACAAGTCATGGAGTTATTTGCTTGACTTCATACTAATACCTATATTAGCATGAGACTCTTCATTAGGCACTATATTGTCAAAAGTTAAGTCTCACGATAAATTGCAAATCATAACTTTTTACGGGATTTTTTCTTTCAAATTGGTTATTTTTAACCAAGTGCTTGTAAAAAAGGACGCCTGTTAAACTGGTTTTAATAGTTAAAATAAATGAATTTATTACAACTCAAAAATTTAGGTTTTAATTGGCTAGTTAGCTCAAGTAGCTGCCTCGTTCAAATGGCTTATTTTTCTGTGACATCGGTTGATTTCAAAGCTTTCTTATGATCACTATGAATACTTGTTCTCTTCACATATATCTTGTAATATCAGAAGACACGTCATGTTAAAATAAAAACTGTCTCCTCTGATCTCGCGAGAACTGCGGAAGCAGCGATGCGGCGGTGACGCGGTGAGGCGGCGGTCGCAGATTGATGACCACGTCGCATTGACAAATGTGCGCGCACGTAATCAGCCGCCGACATAACAAACACTCCGGACATTTAAAATGCAATTACCGTCCAGAAACGTCGCTAATTAAACGGAGATATTCGTTAATGGCTCCCCGCACTTCACCCCCCCCCCCCCGCTCCACCGGTGGCCCGCGCCTCAGAGCCCGGCTGACCCCGGTCGGATTTGGCTTCAATTTGTAATGACATTACCTTCGCAGCCTTTTTTGTTGAAGGACGGAGCAATCTCTTATTGGAGTCGGTTACGTGAAATTGATGAGTTTCTATTAAGGCGAGGCGTTAGGGCCGCACATGAACAGAATCCCCTCGAGTTGGATCGCATGTTGATCTAGCTAGCTAGGATTTTTTGATGGGACGTTTTATCCTTTTGGTTTTCGAAAAGAAATCGCCGATTCTTGTTTCGAGTTTACAACGATTCCCCCAATACTATTAATAATAATTTGCCACGTCTTGCCTAACACAAGGGTTCCAAGCTGGCTGCCGACACAGCCGAGATATCAAACGTAACGGAACTGTTCGTACATTATACAGCAGGCGTTTAAAGAGGATTACGTAATGAAGTCGCGTTAAGCTCTGTGAGCGCTGCACCTCCCACATCAAGCTACTTGATTTTGTGTTACGTTATTGCAGAGTGTTTTCCACTTCACAAACTTAATTTGTTAAGATACTTCTTTTGAACAAATTGGTACTGATATAATATTTATTTAAAAGCACGAAAAGAGTCCGATAGCTCGGCTGATAGCCCGACCTTCATTTTGGCATTTGAGAATGCATTTTGTGTGTAATCAAGAACTCTTATTTTGATCGGTTTTAAGAAATGGTAATCACCTTATCAGGAAAAGCAATGATGCGCCCCTGCCTACCTTTTCTAAAATCTACTATGTAAAGAGCCAACTTGATCTTTATCTTTGATTTAGAGTTATTGAGGGTCATTTGCTGAGATCTCAGCAACTCATTTCCTTTAAGATCATAACTTTACAAAAGTGTACCTACATTATCTCTGTAAACTGTACCTATATCTGCGTATTACGTCAAATGCTGCAGATATTGCCGATCAAACAGAAAGTGCCGCTCGCGACTGTAAACAGCGCCGCGTCAACATGTTACCCGACCGCGACGTCAAATAGACGCTCACACTCCAGTCAAGTAGTTGTGATAACATCGCGAGTTCTGTGATGGCTCTTATCAGGTGGTAGGCGTGATCGCTCAGCATGACATTAAATATCACAGCGACGACAAACCCTCAGTAGATAATATTCAAAGGTCTATCGCCTGGATGTAGTATACAAATGCTGAAACAAGCTAACAAAAATATTAAAACTCAAAAATATCTAATTTCTATTATTCAAAACGTTTATCAGTCATGTCACGAACGACAAAGTATACTGTAGACCTGTAGGCACATTGAAACCATCGAGTTCTGTGTCCTGTGGACAAGAGAGGCAAGGAACATAAAATGTAGCTTAATTGATGCTAATTGAATGTAATTGGTGCGAGTGCTGAGGGCTCCAAGCCCAAGCACCAACAATAAGCCCCGCGCGCTCACTGCGGCACGTCCCCAACTTATACACAAGCGTTATTATTTTAATTTCTATTCTCTCCAAACTGATCATTGAAAACGTGACCGTTTTCAATGCGAACTTCTCTTCATTTTATTTTTCAAATTGTGAGTTATAAAAAGCAGATGGAAGAATATTGGAAATTCAAAGATATAACAATATTTTGAACTGCTTTTATCGAAAGACTGGACAAAAATGGAGTTTCGTTAAATCTTTAAAGAAAAAAAAAAGAAACTACGAACGACACATTTTCCCATACTTTTTAAAAGCACCTAGGTAATAATAACACCTGATCTACAGTATGAAATTATGGCTGTTTTCCTGCACAACTCGCGTGATAAAATAATGCAGCGAGACTTAAAAGTAGCAGCACTAAAACTCGCCATAATACAGTAGACGGCGCAAATTTAAGCAACAACGTTGCACCCGTCATAAAGTGTGGAATTATGCGCGGCGGAGGAACGCTGGCTGGCCACCGTGCGCCACTGAGAGTCACTATGCACCACTGTGCCCACACACACGCACGCCCCTGTGCACCACGAAGTAACAGAGCTCAGAAGACCCATTCCTTATGGGGTTGCTGCCCTAATAAGCAACAACTAATAGAATATCTTAAAAATAAAACGCTTAAGCTTTGTTTATTTATGTTTGTCGACCGTGCCTGTTCAAGATTCTAAGCAAGCAGTACCTCAACCTTCTATACAAAACTGTTTATTGGTGCTATTGCAACGCATCACAAATGCCGGGCACTTGCAGCCGAGTCAGGCGCACAGTGTGGTGTGTGTGCACGCAGTCAGCGCCCCGGAGCAACGTGAATCAGGTGTCTGTCGCGCGGGGGGGTAAATATACGCTGATCGCTTAGCTTAATAAGCAGCAGCGTTGGCGTCCCGCCAGTCCCCACCTCACCTCCCCCCCCCTCGTCTCGCCCGCAACCACCAGACTTATGGAACTGCACAACATACGCCGACTCAGCTGTGATTAAGATTTTTGCTGCAGCCGCCGTCCGCCGAACGAATGGCTCGACCCGCTTCCTCCGAACGAATTGTTTTTTTATGACTACTTAGTTGAGAAAATTAGTTCCTAACGTCTTAGTGAGCTTATCTCAGTAATAATGGTGATACTTCTTCACGCCACTCCACAGAGCCATTATACGGGCGCTTTTACTTTACACTCCACGTTCGTTCTTATATCTCACATACGACTTTCCCATTTTGAAAATAAGACTTCAGGAACATACTTAGTCCATTATCTGACACTCAGCGGCAGGCTTACAACAACGACGCTTTCAGAACATTCTTGAGAAGCTTTGAAACACGGATTCGGTGAAAATCTAATTATGTTTAAAAAACAAAGAAATAAAAGTACCAGCAAAAGTGAGCTTTGGGCGGAGTTTCCATCAGAAGAGCGTTGCAATTATAGTAAAGCACGACAAGCAAAAAAAAAGTGTCACATAAAAGTGGAGAAAAGGAATAAGTAATTCGTTGCATTATAACATGCATTGGGGCACGACGCGGGCGCGACGCGGCTCTGCATACGCGGTGCGGGCGATTTATCGTGCGCACGTGAGACTAGTGCTATGTGGAACGACCCGGCTGCACTACTTTGTACCAACACTTCTAACTGCACCCCGCGAGACGTGGCCACACGCTGATGCAACCCTAGATTACGAAGCCAAATCCACGAAAGTAAACAACACAATTGCGTAGCAAGTCTACGAAAGCGTAGCAGTGCTACGATGCTACGCCACTATCGAAACCTAATGGGAGCTTTTTACGTAGAAGCTGATTCTTTTAATCGTCATTTGTAGGTTACCTAAGCTACTCTATAGTGAGTGCAATGTGTTACCATGTAGTTCAGAAGATAATCACCGCATTATTGATAACAAGTGTGTCAATGTGACTGTTCGCCATTCGCCGCCAGTCTCACGCACAGGGACGACTCGGTGAGCTCCACGTAATCCCACTTCACTACCTTAAAGACGCTTAATATAAAATGTGAGTACAAGCCACTAAGAAAATATTAAGCGACGAGAAACTCGCGCAAAGGCAAGCTTACTTTTTGAATTCAAACTGGGAGCAAAAATTTTGAGTTAACTAAAACGAGACGTTTTTTTTTGTATATCGGTAATGACCTTTTGACTTATGTAAAACTTTTTTTTGATATTATAAACGGCAATTTGTCTTTACCTTTCATTGCAATACGCCCTGTAGAAATCTATACAACTAACCTGGATTGAAATATTAAAAATAGGAATATTCACGTGGTTTATAATATCACATCAAAGAGAGATGACCGTTTCGCGTGGATGTGCCGCACATGTTCTCAATTAATTTTTATTTTTTATTTATTTATTTATTTATAACCAACTTATACTTACAGTTTACACCAAACATACAAGTTATTGGTTGAACATAAAAATCAGAATAAAAAATAAAAAATAGGAATACAATTATAAAGTAAACAATATGGTAGACGCGAAGAATAAACAAAACATTTTTAGTAGACAGAATAAGCACAATGAAATAACAATAAAAATAAACAAAACTCGTGGCATCATAAAACTGTATATACATATATATTTTTATTTTTATTAGGATATAATTTGTTTACCCCGAGGAGATAGTACTGGGAGTAGCAATGGACTCCAGGTATCGAGAAGCAGTGTTGAGGAGTCTCAGTTCAGTACTTGCAAAAATATCCATGGATTCGTCAAACATTAAAATGTTATTAATAAGGGTAAGAGCTAGAAATAGCGGGCTTGTCGTAAGGGTTACGGTGCTGGTTTGAGGAATTGAAAAAAGAGGACGTTGGCGTGGGCGAAGAGTGTGTCTGATAGGTAGTGGGATGTTAAAGGAGATATATTGTAATAAATGCGAATTAAAATGGGAACCACGAATTAGGCGGACGACATATTTAATGAGAGCAAGATTTCTCCTGACTTCTAAGCTCTGGTATGTCACCATACCTAACACGAATGGCGTAGGGTACATATATGGGTAAAACCCATATAATTTGAGGTAGAGGAAGCGGATAAAAGGCTTTTGGACCTTTTCAATTGTCAGTTTATAGCCTTTTTCATGAGGGCTCCAAATTGCACTGTTGGTTTCGAGAAAACTGCGGACGAAAGAGTTATAAATTAGGGTTATGGCTTGCCGATTATTAAAAATTAATAAAACAGTTTATGTGTGCACTAATAACAGAAAGGAACAGAAAGATAAGTACAAAGGTGACGCTCACCTCTAAAGAAAAGAAATCCTTTCCAGCATAACTGCGAAAGGAGATACTAAAAAAGAGTTGTTTTCTGTTTGTATTTTCTTGTGCCATAGTAGGTATTGGGCGCATATAACCTTATTTCCTTTCATTTGGAGCTAATTGTCCGTGCTTTGCTGACTACTCCCCGTGTCACATGGTGCTGGACGCGCGGCACACATGTGATTATTTGGTTATCGCGCGGTAAACACGGGGGTCGCGCGTCCACGCACCGCGCCACACGTTACCGCGTGGTACAATCATTACGAGTATGCAACGTGTTACCGCTCGACCACAAGCTACACGGTTAAGCGATACGCTTGTTGCGAAAAACAAATGAAGGAAATTGCTTAAGGCTTTAACTTACGACGATGACCTTGAGCAGCACACTGTATGAGACTGACGCGTTATTGTCGACATGGGCGTTTGCTTGCGTATGCATTTCAAATAATACAAAATTTTGATAACTCTTAACAAAAAGTTACCCGAGGAATACTCATTTTTTTTTTTTCCTTGAATGTAAGTATCGATAAGAACACATTTCTTGTTATCGCGAACTGCGGGCTAAAAGACCTTTGAAAAAGTTTTTTTTGTTGACAATGTAGCAAATTTTATTAAAATGATTTCTGCTCAAGCCAAAACAATCAACATGAATTCTTTGTAAAAGTGAATTTTTTTCATGTTCGTAGAATGTATAGGTTTTTCGTAGTATTTTGAGTTGATAAAACCGATTTGACAACTCTTAAGCCCTTAAAATATGCACCCTGACGTCTCGGAGACTTATGACGCGACGATACTCACGCTTTAAGAATGCGACTTTGCTCGACTTTAAGTCGCATCTTCTGAGATTATGACCGAGGCGTAAGCTGTAAAAATGTATTTTTCATTGCTCACTCGTATCCTATTATCATTATTTTTCTGTGTGCACTGGACTTACTGCCCCTATGTGTCCAGCCTGCTCACCTATTGTGCAACCGGCGCGTATTAATTAAGCCTTGGTCAGGACAACTGGACCGAGCCCAACTCGTGCTATACTATTATATTCTAGCCTAGTTACCTTCGCATGCAAATAGAAAGCAACATTAATACGTACTATATAACATAGTGCTGCTTTACGTCCTGCAAAAGGTGTGCCGCAGGGTTTCAACTAACAAAGAAATTAGAACATTTATATACATTGGCATTAGTTCCAAGAATACTGAACAAATAAGTTAATTAGATTGAGAAGCTGTGTTAAAATATTTTATAATAGTATTCATGAATTCTAGATTGAAAATCTACAACTGAATAACGAAGTTACAGGATCAAAATGACGGGAATATTTGAATTTAAAGTCAAACCATTTTGTGATAACAAAACAATGTAAACACTATTTATAATCTCGTTGAACAGTTGTCAAGTTTAAACAATAACCCTTTCAATGTCTGAGCGGGAATTTATTCGCTGGGCAGGAAAAAATGCGAGACGGGAGTCGGGGCGCGCCGGTCGCCGGTCGCGAGCACCGCCCGGCTTGTGTTGACTGAACACTTCGCTCGCTTCTTATTAACGAGGGTTACTCGCCTCTCCTGCTACACGACTTTACGACCGGTCGCCAGACGCTTGCCGACTCGAAAGAACACCGATACTTTCCCTCACCACAATAGCTTTAAATCTCTTCAATCTACACTTAAGTATTTTAAAGTACTCGTAAGAGTTGTAGGTTTACTGTCGTATTCCAACATGGTTAAGAGGCGATTCCGATGGAGTTTGGAGGAGCCTACATACACTTCCACATTTCAATTTGACGAAATCTTTTATTAGTACTAGCGGTGCGGGGGATACATTATTCACTAATGTAAGAGACAGATAATATCTGTCTCTTACACCAACGCACTGAATGTTTTACTACAATTCAAATTCACTTATTCAGTTTAATCTCGTTACGAGTACTTAATGAACGTCGCTCCGTTGAATAATGTATCCCCCGCACCGCTAGACAGATAGTCATGTCATATCTGTCTCTTACATTAGCGCCACCAACGCACTGAATGTTTTACTACAATTCAAATTCATTTATTCAGTTTAATCTCGTACGCCACATGTCAATGTAGCGTAGCTTGATGCCTATGCTCGAAAAATACTTGACCAGGCATGTGATATGAAGCGTGAATAGTGACATTAGCAGCGCGCTAACGCATCCCGGCTGACGGCACGCGTCAGTGTCGGCGATTGATTAGTAATCGGCGTGCCGCCGACCCGCTCAGCCGGACAGCCGGCCGCCGCGCGCCGCAGCGCCGGTAGCGACTAGCGGTGCGGGAGGGTTAATGAGATTTAGTTTTGATTTTGTATTCGGTAATAATGAGAATAAAGAAGATAAAACATCGTCTTTGAGCTTCCTCTTTTGACGTAGAACTATTGCGGAAAATTCACATCAATAATACTATCTCAATCTATTTTATTTAATGTCATTTAAAATTTAATTTTTATAATTTTATTTAGTTTTAAATATTATAATTTAACGTTTTTAATTTTTTTTTTTAATGTTTACTGACCTAGAAATTGTTTGTGTGATTCATTTTCAAAGTTAAATAAAATCAAACTAAAAAGTTTGGCAAGTAAATTGCAGAACAAAAAAAAATATGTTTGTGAACAATAAATTAAAAAAATGAATAACTTTACCATGTTTTCTAGATAATTGATGACAGGGTTGCGACCATTACTGTTGATATCATCGTTCATAAACATGTTATTTATCGTTGTTACAGGAGGAGCTCCGCGATAACCTGACAGTGAGCGTAATGAGCTTCGTGCCGACCCTGGACGACGACGGCAAACCCATCACCTGCCGCGCCGACAATCCCAACGTAACCACGCTCAGCATGGACACTTCCTGGACCATCAACGTCGTCTGTAAGTGTATCACGTAGCGCACCATCACGCCTCACCACAACGTCACTACGCTCAGCATGGACACCTAGCTAGACAAACAACGTCGTCTGTAAGTGTATCACGTAGCGTAGCCTCACGCCTCACCCCAACGTCACCACGCTCAGCATGGACACCTCCTAGACCATCAAAGTCGTCTGTAAGTGTATCACGTAGCGCAGCATCACGCCTCACCACAACATCACCACGTCAGCATGGACACCTCCTGGACCATCAATTATAAGTCTGATATACAACGTAACCTGAGTTCCCAAAATATAGACAGGGGTGAGATCAACTTTTTAGAGCTATTGGACAATAAACCTTTCATAGATCCATGGATACTGGCACGAAATAAAAACTTTAAAACTTTGAAGATAATTCGGCCGTTGTAGTGCCTATATTCATACTTATCTATATATATTATATAAAAATAAATCTCTATTTCCCTTGGTCACGCCATCACGCGTGAACGGCTGGACCGATTTCACAAATTTTTTGACGTGACAACGTCTTATAATTCGATGGAGCCTGCTGCACGCACGAAAAAACGGGCGTTACCTCGCTCTGAGGCGTTCCATAAAACAATTGCTAAACGCACATTCATACTTGTAAAACCTAAGTATATTGTAAAAAAAAAAAAAATTGACATAATTGTATTTATGCGTACAAATGTAACTTGATCAATTCAATTGTGATTTCCATTTACCTCCTTCTCTATATCCATACAAAATATCTATCAAACAAATAAAATTAAAATTTGCTTTTGAAAAATGCAACCGTTCCATATTGTTTGTTATTGTCAGGAGAAAGTTCTTAGGTGGGTAGTAGGTAGGTAGGAGGAAAACGTGCATTGCAACACATGCCGGGAACAGCTAGTTATGTTTTAATAATAGTTATCTAAGTGTAGGTACATGCATGGTGGTCGCAACATTTGTACGAGTGCTCTCAAAAGTTATTTGTTTTTTTTTTGTAACAACACATTACGGCACGCTCCAAATAATGGTTTTCACAGTGGTTGAGGTTTGCGTGAAGTCGGTTTGTCGGTCAGCCGTTGAGATCGGTCAGGTCGGTCGAATGCGTCCGACCGCACTGTGCTGCGAACTTACATATAACTACGAGTTTTACTTACTCCCTGCATATCGGGTTTTATATGAAGGGCATGTTTGACTTATGTCGTCGTCAGAAATAAATATGCCAACTATTGTAAATACGATTGCCGTTTCATCAAAGTCAAAGGTCAAAGTAATTTATTTGACAGAAACACGATACATGAGATGTTCATTTTAATAGATTTTTATTAAATGATGTCTTCACCAGTGTTATGGTAATTACCTTTTTAGATTTGCAAAAATAAAATGTATTATTTGCAGATACACATATTCTTTATTTACACCTATGTAAATAAAGAATATGTGTATCTGTCTATTAATCTACGCAAGTCATTAAATTAACAAGAAATTAAACATTCACGATGTTACACGAATTAAATATAACTAGTAGGGGGTACTTCGGGGGTAGAATTATCAAAAACGCTTAGACACGTATAAATTAATTTTCAATCTTCAGCTTAAATCCAAAATTTGAAGATCCTAACTTCAGAACTGACGGACTTTCATATAAACTTCCATCCCCTATCCCCTTCAGGGGTGAAATTCCCAAAAATCCTTTCTTAGTGGATACTTACTCTTCACAAAGAACACACCCTCCAAGTTTCATGTCTCTAGGATCAGCGGTTTGGGTTGTGTGTTGATATATCACCCAGTCAGTCAGTCAGTCAGTCAGTCAGTTTACCATTTTATATATATAGATGACTACACTTGAGAAAGTCATAACGTCAAAGTCAAGCGTACAAAACGTTGATAGCGACCACATTCCCAGATAACAATTAGTTGAAAATAAAATGGCGCTAATGAATATGTTCTTGTACTGAAGCAGTTATTCTCATAGACATGTTTTTCTCAAAGCAAGTGGGTGCGCTGTGGCGCGCTTGAGCGCTGTGGAGCGCTGGAGCGCTGCGGGGCGCCGCCG
Organism: Noctua comes; assembly: GCA_963082995.1. Classification (NCBI taxonomy): domain Eukaryota; kingdom Metazoa; phylum Arthropoda; class Insecta; order Lepidoptera; family Noctuidae; genus Noctua; species Noctua comes. Next base: position 18,889,403 of record OY720272.1, read on the forward strand.
TAGCCGCAACCATTTAATTTATTGGCTCCAAGCCTTACTTACAGCGACTTAATTATTTAACTTAAACAGCTTTTACGATAATTATATGTTGCGCATTATTCTCTTTTTTTTTTTTTTTGAAGAAGAATTTTTAACTTAATTTAGCATCTGTACCAAGTAGTGTGTTTAAAAAGGGGGTGTAATATATGGCATAACAGATAGTACAATATCACTTGAAATAACGTTCAAATGATATTCATATAAAGGGTGTAAATAACATGTATCCTTAACATATCCGAAAGGCACTTATTCTCCCCGTCTTTGCGATATTTTTTTTGTTCTAGACCATACCTGGGAACCTTCTAGTTACGGAGATATTGGGGGTCAAAGCTCCAACTTTTTCACAATTTTTTTTTAAATACTTGTTTTTAATGTTAGATTTTTACTTTATACTCCTCCACGACCCCCGTACTATTCAATCCATCCATCAACACAATGCTTTGAGTGCTTTCCATCGAGTCCTACCGTAAAACGTGATTGTTCACTCCAAAAAAAGTCGATTCCCAGCAATAATTTTTGCGTAACGTTACTTAGTTTGATGTACAGAATGCTTGGTTGACGGCTATGTGAAGGGTGTGTTTACAGCCTGTATATGGTATAAAAATAAATAAGTAACCTAATTTCATGTGATGTAATGTTATATTTCATATAACCTTCTTTTGCTCTAATAACATTCAGTATAACGTTTATATTTTCATATAATAATATTTTTTTATAATGGTCTTTTTATATGACGTTCGGTTGACCTATTTTCCATATTTACTCATTTTCAGCCAAAATTCTGTAGTGAGTAAGTTAATACCAGGAAACATCATACTGTTATATGCTCGTCTAACCCAAATGATTCACCAACAATAGTTAAGGATCTGGCGTGTAAATGGTCACTGTTCAAACTTAACCTAACCCAAATGATTCAATAACAGTCTATTTTCGGAGGTACAAGGAGAACAAGAAAACGCAAATAATATCTAATCAGTTTTTGCAATAATATACAAAACAAAGTGGACATTCCTAAATTATATTAAACGTTATTTATGGATTTCGGATAGTAAATGAATATTATGTAAAGTTTTTCAAACTCAAACTCAAAGCATTTATTTCAATTAGACCATCACAGGCACTTTGGAATGTCAAAAAAAAACAAAAAAGAAGCGAAGCTACAGTCAGTCACAAGGCATAATAACTTGAGAAAGTACTGTAGTTGCACATTCCAAACAGTATGGAGAAGAATGGGCAAGAAACTCCAGGGACACTCTTTTATTCGACAACTGGACGACGCGATGTTACATAGTTACATTCTATCAGCCTTAACGACGATGTAAAACTAGAAATATATGTGACTGTGTACGTACTGAAATAACCGAAAAGCTTTTTGTATTACTTCAGCATTTTAATGGGATTGACAGTCATAGGTCAATCCTATTGAATCCTGAAGAAATACATAAAACTTTGTTTTTATGACATAGTCCAAAGATGGTTATAATTTAAAGCGCCTTGTGAGTTCATTATCATTAACACTAGAATCGGGGCATTTACCATGTTCACACATGTACCATGTTCACACATGTACCATGTTTACCATGTTCATGTATCATGGTAAATATCCCGTTTCTAGTGTTAATGATAATGTTAGTGACCATGATAGTTTAAAATCTTATATATAAAATCTTATAAATTGCCATGTGTGTTCATCTCTCCCCTATAACTCCTAAACGACTCATCGTATTTAGTTGCATATGACACATAGTTGGTACGTTGTAGATCCGCCGGTGGTGCGGCTGCGCCTGGGCAGCTCGCTAGCGGCCGGCGACATCAAGGAGGGCGATGACGTGTACTTCGAGTGCCACGTGCGCGCCAATCCGCCCGCCAGAAAACTCTCCTGGCTGCATGATGTGAGTACCTGCCTTATTTAGTTTAGCTGATAATTTCAGAAGTTTTAATTTGGTACAATTACTAAAAACTTAGTTTTTTATTCTAAGATTGTTAATTCCTGATTTCTCTACTGAACATAAGTGGATAAGTCACGACAATTGATATATTGTCATCAATGCAGTGTTATATAATTATGCTTTTGTCAGAATCTCGTAGCGCGTAGCTCCGGACCTCGTAGCGCGTGACTCGTAATCGTAGCAGCGTAGCATCATGTTCGTTCTATTTTAGTAATTATTAGCTGTATGCGTTGCAATGCCTTTTTTTCAGAAACCTTCCCTGGCGTATGCAAATTTTCATAAAAAAACGGTGCAGTAGTTTAGGAGTCTTTAGGGTAAGAACAGATTCATTTTATGTACATTATTTCAATGTTGGTTTGCGAAGAGCTATACAACATTATTTTTAGTATATGCGATACCTGAATATAGTTAGTTCATAATAAGTACCTGAATCGATTCCAATACATTTTAAACCATGTTATATTTTATCCCAAAAATACTTATAAAAGGTTACAAGTTCGACACCGAGCGACACTAAGTAATCATTTAGGTACCTACTGCCAAATTATTATTATCCATGAGCTCAAGATGACGCTGGAAGCGCGCGCGTGGCTGCGCCGCGTGGTGACCAAGTTTTTGTGCGGACAACCAGGTGACAGAACAAGCTTATAACTTAGTGATTTTTCATGATACTGTTTTGAAATTTTGTATAAATTCTTTACATAAAAATACTAGACACGTGTGTCAGGTTTCGCATATACTAAAACTAATGTCGTATACAATATATATTTTATTTGGGAACTTAACTAGAAGTTCACCAAAAACAAAAACTATTGCAAAATGTTTTTGTTCGCAAACAAATAGTGTCCGACTGAAATTGGTTTTTACGACCGGAACCGAAACCGAATTCTAATTTCAGCAACGGACTCAGTTTCAGCCGAAACGAAACCGAAACTTCCTTACAAGGATCAAGTTTTGAGGGAAAAATCAAGAAAACGTTAATTAAAATGAACTTTGAAACTCTGAATCCATAATATTATCACCGCTAATGCATTATAGTAAGTCCTTAGTACCTAAATAATGTTTGTTTATGTATATATAGCATTAGCGAGATAGTTAAATTAACTATAAAAATATTTAGATAATTAAGTTAACCTTAATTCTACTATAACCTATTTGTATTAGTTTGTTGTATTGAATTATTGTATTTATTTATTTTTTATTTATTTATTTAAAACTCATAAACTATCATTACAGGTTACAAACCTAATAAACCTAACCTAATATATGTTTACTACCTACTCTTATGCTATATCACGTGATATAATTAACCGAGTTCAAAATTAATCACACGAAAAGTCTCAACAAACAAAACAAATTGCAAACACCAGACAGTCACGACATGATTAGGCACGTGGACGCGGCAAAATATCGTCGTCGCTTGGATGGAATTCAATGCGTCAGCCGCCGAACATGACCGATCACAGCGCGAGAACTCCCGAATGCAGTTTCGGTCGTAGTTTCGGCAAGTTTGCCGCCGAAACCGAAACTAAGCCGAAACCCGTTTTTTTGCCGAAATTCGACCGAAACAGAACGTTCGGTCGGACGCTACAAACAAACAGTGATAAAAATGCATTGTGTATTGTCAATAAAAATAATAATGATAACAAATGAATCCGACGTCAATGTGAAAACAATGCTGTGGCGAACAGTTGACGAGTGGCGGGTGGGTGACCGCGGGGGTGAGGCGCGGGCGAGGCGGAGTGCGGGGCACGGGGGTAAAGTAATAGACGACGATGTACGGTCCGATAATCGCTTTGTACTGTGTCGCTCTGTTTTAATCAGCAATGTACAGACGTGGTGGGTCACATTTTTTTTTGTTTCGCTTCACCCTTTCAGGGGCAATCAGCCGCGCGTTGTTACACGGATCGCAACACGCATCACCGCGCGCGCCTCCATGAGCACGCTTTTTTCCCTGTATTGTTTTCACGTTTTGTTGTCGGTACACGCGGTGCGCGGCGACTCGCGACCCACTTACCCGTCCGCACCGCAACGCACCGGGCCGTACCGAGCCGCATCACGTCTCTGCAAATGCGATTGTTTCTGATTCTGACGTTACGTTATATTCGTGTGACGTTGACGTGTGACGTGCGTTTCATACGCATTTCAATTTCCGTAATGCTTCACTGCGCGGACATGCGTACTGAACAAGTAAATATATTAAACACAAAATTAAATCGCAAAACCCAAGAACATTCTAACACAATATTGTGTTGCACATATGAGCAAATAATTCGGGCGTAGCGAGCCGCGGTTTTGTGGCGCTCGATAACTCGGCGTCGGCAAAGCATGCGGTAACTTACTAGCTCGACTCCAGCTGAGAAATATTTCGGGAACACCCGACTACGTCCCGGGAACCGAACCGAGAACTGTCGACTTACAATTTAGAAGGTCGCATTTAAACTGGAATTTAAAGTAAAATGTGGGCGGAGGAAGAGCACACAATTTAACGCTGTGTGCCTGAAGTAAGATAGTCAGATGTATTCGTGTAGTACAGATAGCTATAGGAACCGCTGATAGTTGCTGTGATTAAATAAAAGCGTGCATCGTGATCGGTGACGTATGACACGCGATATTATTCTCGTGATTTTTGTCGCGCGACACGCCACCGCTCCCGCCGCGTCCATTTGTCGTGCGGCGATGACAAGCCTCATTGTTTTATGTGTGATTGTTTTTGACAAATGGCGGACGCAGCGAAGCCGCGCGAATTAAAACGCACATAATTTACAGCGGTCATTTGCGACGAGAATATACGTCCGCAGTTTACGATCAGTATCGAAAATATTCAGCTTGTTTTATATAAATACGCCACATTTTATTTATATTATGTTTACTCGTGAATGGCTAAATCCCAGACACATCACTGAAACCACAACACTTAAAGGTGATGTCGGCAACTCTACAATTACAACAGGAAGCAGCACTGAAACCACAACCCTCAAAGGCGATGTCAGCAACTCTTCAACTACAACTGGAAGCAGCACTGGCAATACTTTTAGCACGATCGGAGGTGGCTCTAGTACCAGTTTTATCACTGTATTTTACATGGAGCGACTGCCTATCTGAACTCCACAACCCAATTAGTACTGGGTAAGACGATACCCCTTGATAAGAGACTGGTTGTCAGGCTTTCGGGCCACTGACTACCTGTAACGACTGTCAAAGATCTACGAATGACAGCCCCGAGACCAACGGATTAACGTGATTTCGTGGGCACGGAGGAAACTCGGTATTAATTCACAATAATCGGTCTCCACATGAACTATGTAACCAAGATTTTAATTGAAAAGAGTATCCATGGAGTTTCTTGCCATTCTTCTCCATAGAAAGCCTTGGAATGGGCAACTACAGTACTTTCACAAGTTATTATGCCTTGTATCTGTGACTGTAGCTTCGCTTTCTTTGTTTTTCTGACATTTTAAAGTGCCTGTTATGGTCTAATCTAATTTAAATAAATGCTTTGAGTTTGAGTTAGAGAATTGTTGGCAGTTCCACGCTAGTTACTGATGCCGCTAAGTACTGAGCTCAAGTATAATATGACGCCCACGTTAAGCCTGTATCAGACTTCTACCACTTAGTTAGGCATTATATTTTCAGCAAAGTTTCATTTGTTCTGCTAGTTGTCATATCAAATGTGTCATAATTGAAACTAGAGCACATCTCGTAGCTCAGATGTGCCCACAGCTGAGCTACCGAGAGGGAGCCCTCCCAGGCTAGTCGTAACGTATGAGCTCGTAAGTAGGCCACACAAAGTGCTGTACTCGCTATTTGTATAAGAGTAGCACACACGAGTGCGGTCGCAGGACGACGCTAGCGAGGCATAATTGTACTGGACGAGTATTTTTGTCGCCTGTTGAGGTAATTTATAAGGGAGGCTAGGTAATGGCGGCGCGCGCGCGGACTAATGGCACGCGGTCATCTCGGAGCCGCGCGACCGGGGAACATGCAGAAGGTTTACTCTTACTGAGGAATGGAAAAACTCCGGTCAGAATCCTTCGTTAAACAGTATACATCCATTCAAAAATGGAGTTTACAAAGAACAGTGTAGAAGGCTATTTCTGTTATATCAATCATCAACACAATATACTTTGTGCTCCCACACCGCGCACCTTCTGCCGCACGCCTGTGCCGAGTTGCGGGACGCCCGGCGAGCGCGCCCCGGGACCGCCTAAATTATTCATCATTAACGCTAACACTGCCCAACGTATTAAAAGCAAATTGACGAGTCGACGGCCCCACATATAGGTACGATATTAAAATATATACACGTGCGAATGTGTTGCTAGTTTAGCGTCAATGTATGCAAATTAGGGAAAACGTCAATTTTGTTTGAACCGCCACAGCGATGGCCGCTGCGGGCGCGGCGCGATACAAATTCTTGGCATATTCATCATTATTCTGTCGGATATTTAGGTTAGTATAATAATGTAGCCAACTTCGATATCTCTAGGGTAAATAGTTGGAGCAGGAATTTGTATTTTGATCCGCTTATTTTCAATTCATCTAGTATTATTTGGACTTAAAATTGGTTTAATGAAAATAATACAATATTATCTAAATAACGAGATTGCATATTTTTAAACCTGTATCTACAGTCTTAAAGAATATATGTAAACACATCCAAATATTTGAAACATTGAAAAGTATTTATTCATCAGCTGAACATAAGTATCCCGCCATTCAATACTGCACTGTTTGCACCAGTGCGCACCGTGCACTGTCCTGTCACTGCACACTGGCGCTGTTTGTCCCGCCTTTATGAAAACGTCGCTTATTGTTCGGTAAACACAAGTCAAGTGTTCCTAACAAAGTTTGATGTTTTACATCCGCGCCAGTAGCCGGCAGAGGCCTCCGGAGCCCCGGGCGAAATGATACGATAAGCTTGTTTGAAGTTCGTAGTTTTGATAACTTGCGACTTCTGGTTCTGTCTGCGGTACTCACCGTTTCGTAAAATAGTATAGATACCTGTAGTCTATACTATACCTGGCTGTTACTAACCAGGTACTAGGCACTTGTTTTTTTTAAAGTTTCGTTTTGCTGAACGTTTTCTCTGTGACTCATAACTGTGATAATGTGTCATTTTTACGCCCGGGGGTAGTGTACAACATTATCGCTTTGGAACTATTTGTCAAGGATAAGACTTTCGATCTTCAAATGAGCAAATATCTAATACTGCTACTGTACTATACTAAACACTTCAGTAACTTTCACAGAAGTTGTACGAAATAATACCGACATCATTGGGATTAAGTATAATTAGGAAATTCAAAAATCCGTATACTGAGAATCATTTTTACCAACCAAACCTTTAAGGTAAAACTTTTGCAACCAAGTATAAAGCATATCAACACACATATCACACAACAGATGCCCCACACCGCAGTAATGTCCATCTGACATAAGAGTGTAACAAGCCATAACATAGTAATAACCAGGGCCGTATGATCAGTGCGGCTGGCCCGCTATGGCCGTTATCTGGGCTATAAGCCGGCCCGGCCACGGAAGACAAGGAATATGTGCTAAAGTCCATCAGCCGCCTTTACTGCTAAATAAGAGAGCTATTAAGACGTACTTGGAGCCCCACACTCACAAACACATACTGGTAACTGTGCATGTATAGCTAGGATACAGTTGCAAATAAATACTCCAGTTTCTTAAATATGACTTCAAAATCATGTTTGCTATTACAAATTGTAATATATCAAATCACGCCTGTTTTACCGAAGAGTTAAGCACCATCGGGGCGAGCCTATTGCCATCAGCCGGACATAATTTAGACTCTGTGCCGCTACCGAGGACTACTAATGGAAATCATTAACGTGGTCTTAAACAATATAGTACCAGGATCTCAAGCTCAGAAGAAACTGTAGCGCCTGCGACCACTAGACAAATGAGACAATCTGTCAGTGTTTGTCCGAGGACCACTGGTTATTATTCTATTGCCTTAATAACCAGAAATATCTTTATTATTTTCTTATTTTATAGATTAACTTGAATAGACTCATCGTAATTCCGCAATATAAATAAGCCTAAAACATGTAGATACGTACCTCAAATATTATAAATGTCAGAAATGTGTAGAACAGAGGAAGAGTGGCGGTATCCAGGTCGTATAAATCGTATATTATGAAGTTCCGCGCCCCGGGAGACTCGTGTAACAAAAACCTCAAATATTAGGTAACACACACGGAACAAAGTACGGGACGCACCCGCTCTCTCAACGTACGTGGACGGTAATGGATACTGATTTAGGACATACTTGTACCAAGTTGTGATAGGTAGGTCTTATGACTTTTGATTTGATTTAAACAGGTATTTTAAATCTGGCCAAAAACTGGAAGTAAGTCGCCTTTTTTCAGGCCGACAAAATTTTTATGGTTTCTGTTGTAATTATATTTAATATCTTCAAAAATATCAAGCTTTATAAATGGCAAAATCAGCCTTTTCTAAAAGTATCAATCAATAGTATAGAAAGAATAGAATAGTATATTTCTCGACAGCATGTTAAGCCAAGTCAGAGGCCCATGGGCGGCATAAAACTCTGACACCAGGTTAGGCACTAACCACACGATAAAGAAAGAAGAATAGTATAGAAGGGATCTTAAACAGTAACTACGTTTGTTTTATCACGCGCCGTACAAATGTTTTCACGAGTATTAACAAGATGTGAGTGTATTTAAACTAAAATTATCACTAAGCCTACTGTATGTATACACTAACTTTGTGATGGACTCTGGGTTATATTTAACGTAGCTATTTAAATATGTAGGACAGTTGCTATTTAACTAGTGCTAATTTAATATTCTAGTAGGTACCTACATCAGCTGTTAGGAACCATGCAATTTGCTCCGAAATTTACTGCAGTCAGAATCCATTTTATGTTCTAATTACTAAGTACACAATACTGGCTTTAAAAAAAGTGGAGTGCAGTGATAACGGTGAACAGTGTAAGAAGAAACATTTTTTTTGGGAAAACACTTTGTATTCCCTTCTCTGTTAGAGTCAAAGTAATAACTATTCGTAAGAAAATGCACAAGGAGAATCATGTTCCATCACGTAAAATTAAATAAAATAAAAATATTTTTTCTAATAAAACTAGGAAAGATTTCCGACTGACTTCTCTGAGAAGTAACTGAAAAAAGTCAGAGATCGTAGATTATTATAATATAAATATGTCGGGTCCGGACATAAAATGAATTGGAAAGCGCGCCAGTGTACAGTGGTGACATCATCTTACAGTCACAATACAGCGTGCTTGTACGGAGCCCTGATGACCAACTCGAGGGAGGACGATAGTCAATGTCTGATCGCGGAGGACTTGAGACGTCTTGGAACTGTACCCGATTCATTGTGCACCGTGTTATTGTGTTAAGTTGTAATCTCAAGTAATTTGTTAGTTTGCTAGAAGCAAACGAAACCCATCTGCTACCCACATGATGTACTAGCCTAACGTAGTAAATCCTGACATATCCGATAAATATAATATTATGAATCATTATTAGTTCAGAAAAATATACATATGTTCACATAATTTGTCAACAAGCTACTTATTATTAATCTTAAAAATATAATAAATAAATAAATAAATTATAAATAAAAATCTTTATTTATACAAAAAATAAAAACCTTCAACATTGCTTAAAAACTAGGTCACATGGATTTAGTGAATTAAAGGTCATACAGATAGAGTAAACCCTGACTCCCAAACTAGGAGATCCTGTGACTTAGGAGTCAGTGTTCTGCTGTCACTATGATACCAAAAAAAAAACCTTTTAAAAAGTGTACACAAAATAATGGCAATATCAGGTTTGAAAGTACAAAAAAATAATTTAAAAAAGATAAAAACTAGGAGTAAAAGAAAAATAAAAACGGAGTTGTTATATGAGTGTGCATAAGTAATTGTGTGAGTGAATGTTTAAGTGTGTATGTAAGGGTGAGCGTGTGTATTAGGGGGTGTCGTGTGCGTATGGGTGTGTGTATGATTGAGTTTTTATATAATCGGATGTATAAGTGCTGTAGTGTTAGTATATTTCTGTATCTTGTTGAAAGGGAATTGTGATAGATAAAAAACGGGTAGAAGGAGTATTGTACGGCTACTGCCGGAGGTGAAGTAGTTCTTCTGAAGCCAACTTTGTACCTTAACTTCATGGTGATTTAGCCCAGTTAATTGCATGATTTTAGCAATATTTCTGTAAATGAAAGAGCTCACAACGTAGAACTGGCGTCTGGCGAATGTGGTCTTGTGGCTTATTGTTGGGAATATCATTTTTGCTCTGCGCTTAGTGTTATCTGGTGGGGGGATTTGTTTATGCTTCCTAAGTGTAACTCGGAGGACAAACAGCTGTCTCACCGTAAGTAACTTACAGTCCGCATATAGTTTAATAGTGGGAAATCTATATGGTTCACCAAGCATAACCTTGAGCACGGCCCTCTGGGCTCTTTCTGCTTCGATAAACTTCGTTTTAGCGGCCCCTCCCCAAACCGGGATACAGTAAGTGATAACGGACTGACAAACTGCTAGGTAAACCATTTTCAGTGAATGTTTGTCTGCGCAGAGCCTCAGAGATTTAAAAATATAGATGAGTCTTCTGACTTTTGAAGTAATATTGTCTATTTGGTTGTACCATTTCAGTCCGTCATCAATCACTACACCCAGGTACTTCGTTTGGCTGACTTGAGTAAGCGTTGTGCAGGAGCAGTGGCTGTGATGATCGGAACATGCATGTGCAGTAATTTTAAATTCCGGTGGTGCTTTGTTCTTATAGTTAATACAAAACGCAATGAAGTTGGTTTTAGCCACGTTTAGTGTGAGAAGGTTTTGTCGCAGCCACTTCCCAACAGACTTTAAGGACTGTTCCGCAGTACGCTTGACATCGCTCCACGTATTACCATAAACGATAATCGCAGTGTCATCTGCGTATGTAAAGATCTGCGATTCATGTAGGGAAAGCCATAGGTCATTTATGTAGATTTGAAAAAGTGTTGATCCTAGCAGGGTTCCTTGCGGGACGCCGTATGTCAAATTTTCTTCATCACTTTGGTATGAGTCGATTTAACAGCAATTTTTCTGTTTTGTAGGTAATCCCTGAAGAGATCGAGAGGCTTACCACGAATTCCTATACACTCCAGTTTGTAGAGAAGGGTGGGAACAGAGACCGTGTCAAAGGCCTTTTTCAAATCTAGGAAAATACTAGTGCATTTTTGGTGTTCATCTAGTTTTTGTGACACAAATTGCGTTAGATTGATAACTGCGTCCTCGATGGAGACTCCTTTTTTGAACCCGTATTGGTTGGATGCTACAATGTTGTACTTGTTCAGGTAGTTTAGAAGGCGACTGTTTATCAACTTCTCCATTACTTTAGAGAGAGCCGAGAGTACCGAAATTGGTATATAATTGTTGACACAGTCTCTAGACCCACCCTTGTGAATCGGGTGGATTAGGGCCCGCTTGAAAGGTTGTGGGAAAACTCCTTTTGCTATGGAGATGTTAATAATGTGGGTTATTAGGGGCACAAGAGTATTCCGACAAACCCTCAGAAGGTTACTCGGTATTCCGTCCCATCCCGTAGCACTATCGTGCCTCAGGCCTATGATGGTGGACTCCACCTCAGACTCGGCCACTTCAAGAAATACAAACGAATTTACGGAGGTGTTTGGTATAGCGGGTAGTTGTGGAGTTCCAGGATTTTTTGTGGCTAGGTCAGCGCCAATCGTGGCAAAGAAGTTACATACTCTGTTAATAGATCCTGTCTTTTGGATCAGGTTTAGTGGTCAGCAGTTCTGTAGGAGATGGACATTTCTTTTTTGTGTAAGTGATGTCTTTTATTTTATTCCAAAGTGATTTGGGATTATGTTTTGCTTTTTCTAGTTCGTATTTGTCATGTAATGTTTTAAGTTTTCTAAGAAGGCTGTTACAATGGTTTCGATACCGTTTATATGTCAGTTGTAGGATTGGATTATCAGGTGATATCCGTGCCTTAGTATGTAATCTGTCGCGGTGGCGAATACATCTTAATAAACCGGGCGTAATCCACGGTTTTAGGTTTCTGTTTTTTTAGTTACTTGAATTAGTTTTGTGTTTGCAGTAAGAATATTTTGGATGGTGGTTATTAGAGCGGTGGAGGCTAAGTTAGGGTCGTCTGTACTTATAGTTTTGGAAAAATCTTTTCGTTCACCGGTGTAGTCTATCCTAGGAATTCTGTATGCAGGTACTGTTAACTTTATATGTGTCATCAATTTTTACAAGCAACGGAAGGTGGTCGGTGATGTGAGAATCTAGGATAAGTACAGTAGTAGTTTTTTTAGTTTTTAAGATAGCGTGGTCAATACAGGAGTTTATTCTAGTTGGTATAGAATGGTCAGGTAACAAGCCATGTGTAGCGTTGAGGGTTAAATAGTTAGCTGCAACGGGCAGCTATATTTGAAGGCATGATGTCTATATTGGTATCACCAATGAAACAAATAGTTTTGGTTTTGTCGAAGGAGGTTAATACGTTATCCAGACTATGTTCAAACTCCAATTTTGTTTTGTATGAGGGAGATCGATAGACAGCAACTATTGCTATTTCGTTGTTTATTTGGCAGGTGAGACAATTACCATTTATGAAATTTGGTTCATTAATCGTGTATTGAATTTTACTTATAATAAATACAACTACGCCGTCATTCTGATTTTTAGTTTGTTTTGTGTAGTAAATGTTGTAGCCATCCAACACAGGCAAGTCTCTTATTTTGCTCAGCCAACATTCAGTTAGTATAAGGACATCACAATCAGCTTTAATTACAGACAGTAAAGTTAACAGTTCATCAAAATTTATTTATTCGTATAATTCAAATCAGTACTTAACTTAAAGTAACATAATGTCTGACTCGCGTGTATATTCAATAAATACTCTACTGAAAAACATGTATGACATGACATGCTGCCAACCGAACGTAAATGTCCCTCGCCGCCGCGCCAATTTGTTTGACACCATCATCATCGTCATCATTTCAGCCGAAACACGTCCACTGCTAGACATAGGCCTCCCCCAAGTGTCGCCATATTGACCGGTCCCGTGCGACTCGCATCCAGCGGATCCCTGCAACCTTCACCAGGTCATCGGTCCACCTAGTGGGAGGCCTTCCAACGCAACGTCTTTGTGACATCAGTGTGGCAGGAAATAAAGTTCACGCGACCAGAAGACGTAGCGTGTGACGTAGACAAAGTTGAATTAAAAACGTATTTAAAAACCATAACATGTCGCCTGAGCTATAAGGTGGGGTAACCAGAGGTTATTACAGTACACTCACATTTCGCAAGTTATGTTTAAGACCAATGTAATGCACATGCTAAACATCCAGACTCCGGGTTTCCTTTCCATACGAAAAAAACCTAATATTACTGCCCTAGGGGTCAAACTCATGACCTCACTCTGAGTAATAGCCCTTACGATCACTGAACCAACAAGACAGTCAAGTTTAGTCTATATTTTCGTCACAAATCTCACAACAAGCGATGATTGGTTTGTCCTTGACTGGTAACAGGCTCGCACCGTTCCCCGGGGGTGTCGTAAAAGGTGATTAAGGGATTACATGAAGCTTGATGGGCAGCAGTATTTTCTTAATAATACTCCGTGATCATGTGACCGTTATCAACGTGGGTGACTTCGTTTGTTGTCGCGGTTTATTTAGTCTGTTTTAGAAATCTGAATGACACATGCTTGACATTTATGAAATAATATAAAATGTAATACTGCCTGTTTTCAAGATTATCAATCAATATTTTTTTTTAAATCACATCTAATATTCTACGATCCCCACAAAAAGTATTGGCAAATATATTATTATTATTCAAATAAATAACGAAAATAAACGCCGCGAGTCACTCCCAATTTCGCCTAGAGAGGATAATAACATAAATAAATTCTCGAGTACCTAATACCTTCTGAAATAACAGGGTTTTAATAAAATTATCAAAACAATATTACCAAAGGGAGCTCTCAATGTGATTGGAGTATCAATATCGCTGGTATCGAGTGGCCCTGTGCCCGCGACCCGCGTCCTAATACCAATCGTAATCCAAGATGGCGCCGAACCGTCAATCAGCGAGGAAGTATTAAAATTGTTCGCTTGGGGAGTGCTGGGCTGGGGGTCGTGACTCGCATCTGTCTGTTAACTTTGTGGGATGCTGCAATCAGATGATAAGCATCCGCCTTGCTGATTACGGAAATGATTCTGAACTGGCTGAAAGGGAGTACTTACCCTTTTAAATTGAGTGCAAATGTGCGTCAAATATAAAGTAGGTAAGGGTTGCCAGTTGCTATGTGTTTACGGTTTTTTCTGTGTTTACGTTACAGTTAATGTTTGTCCATAACATCCTTTTCTTTGGCCAATCCAGTGTTTCTATTTTATTTAAATCTATTCGTCTTGATCCAGGATACCTGACATCATGCAATTATTTGCTAGTCTTTGTAGTTGTCAATGAAAATAGATGCACAATAGGATATTCCCTGTGTTGTCATCTGCCTATTATGCGTACGCCTACTCCTGGCTAAATTATGGTATCATTTTGTGCGGAGAAAGTACTAACTTTTTGGACCTCTTCACTCAACAAAATAAATGTATCAGAATGCTAATGAACATAGATCAACGAGAGAGTTGTAGACCACATTTTATTAAACAACAAACACTATTACTGTTGTTGTTACTGTTACACTGTTGTTTTTTTTTATTAAACAACAAATTCTTACACTACCAGCAATACATATATTGCAAAGTTGTATATTCGTTAGAAAAAATAGGCACCTCTTCAAATCTAATATCGAGCTAAATGAAAGCTATAACCGACGGAACACGAAAAGACTAATACTACCCATCACAAACTTAAAAGTTATAGGGAAAACCCCATACTCAAGACTAGCTAACATCTATCTATACATATAAAATTCAAAGTCCTGACTGACTGACTGACTGACTGACTGACTGACTGATATATCAACGCACAGCCCAAACCACTGATCCTAGAGACATGAAATTTGGAGGGTGTATTCTTTGTAAAGAGTAAGTATCCACTAAGAAAGGGTTTTTTGAAATTCCACCCCTAAGAGGGTGAAATGGAGGGTTGAATTTTCTGTGAAACTTAATATTTTCTGGGTCGATTGACTCGAAAATTTGTGTACACGCTCTTTAATTAAAATAATAAGACACATGTATCAGTTTTTCCAAAATCATCCCCCAACAGAGTCAAATAGGGCTTCGAAGCTCACGCAGACGGGCGCATGGCGCGTAGTGTTGCGTGGGGTTTGCGGGTTGCGGGTGTTTCTATTAATGAGTAGGTAGGATTTTTCTGAGGTAGATGTTTTTAAATATGTTTTATTCCACCGATTTTCGCGTTGGCTCGTGATATGCGACATTGATATTAAATATTATGTCTAAAAAATTTATTCCTTATGAATCATTTGATTGCTGTCAAATATCAAACCAAGGTATCAATATTTCACATATGTAATTTAATTGATATTACTATGGACTAATAATTGCAAGTTATAAGTAAGTATATGTAAATCTATGTATGTAGAAAGGGTCAATTTTTGTAAGAGGTATGCCGGAGTACATATCTTTAATGTGATTAAAACAGGAAACCAGCATGCCTGAGAGATATTTCTCGACGGCATGTAAAGCCAAGTCAGAGGCCCATGGGCGGCATAAAACTCTGACACCAGGTTAGGCACTAACCACACGATAAAGAAAGAAAGAATGTGATTATATTATGCAGTGAAATTTTAATGCATGCCTACTACTACCAGTGTTTTACATGTTTGCAAATAAATAAATTAGTTCACACACGGGAAGCGAACTAATTACTACTTATTACCTCACTCCAAGTCCGCGTACAGGCAGAATTCGTTTCTAATCCGTGCGAGCAGGAGCTTTAATAAACTTACTGGTGAACATGATTTGGACATTTTCAACACCAGTGTTTCTCGGCTTAAGCATTTGTTGGCAAAAGGCTTTTTTACGGAAAGGTAATTGTTTGCGTCTGAATTTTTTTTTTTTTTTTTTATTTTTAGTTTGTAGTTGTTATTAATAGATCGGTTTTTTTTTTTTGTTTAATTTATGTTATAGAATTTTGTTCCTAACTTCTTTTTTGTTGTCTTTTTTGTTTCAAGTATTTATTTGTGGAAATTTGTAAATGGCTTTCAAATTCTTATTGTTTAAGAACATTGTTTATATTAGCTGTAAGTTTCCCGAATAGCATAAAATAAAATAAAATTAGATCCCTGTTCTACTTGACTTTTATCAAATGTTCACTACGCTGCGAGATCTGAAATCAAATGACAGGCGTTACTTACGGAGTTACGGGTCAAGTCTTCACGCCTGAAACAATGACCAAATAATATAATCTGACAAGACTAACCGAAAGTTAGCGAAATTACCAACTAGCATGAAGTATAAACTCAATTCAATTCAACTATAAAATGTCTGCCATTATGTCGCCAATTCGAGCTATTTTCATTACCATTCTACATTCACTTGCTCGTCACCCTGAGTAACCTCGTAGGATACCGTGAGCAGATGATATTTTACTTGTTCACCTAGAATATACCTAACCCCTCTGCCTATCTTATACAACCAACGGTACGCCATCAGTGCCAGTCCCTCCGCCCTCTATCACGACGAGCAATGAGCTGTCACAATAATAAGACGCCGCATAAATTCCTCGTCTTAAGCCATCATAAATTTCAGCCGAATTTATATATATTATAATCTGAACAATTACTCAGGGCGGGGTTGGTGAGCCGATGACTTATGCCCGCTGCCAGCCCGCTGCCGTCCCGCTGCCCGACTGCCGGAGCAATGTTTTATTGTGCGGGATATAACCGAAGGGAACTGAATTAGATCACTTTGATTATTATATTAATGTCCACTGTTAGCCACAGAACCTATAGACCTACAACATGCCACATTATCACTAGTTTTCATAGAGCTGTGGGAAGTACATTCGTGTGCAATTTTAAGGTTTTCGGGAATATAATACAATTTGGTTGATAGAACACCCTATTGTTAAAAGCCCAGCTGTGTATACATATTTCAACCATCCAGGAATTTAATTTGTGATAATAATACCTCCATATTGTGTGGATACTTAGTCATTACAGCTATAACCATAGTTACACTATCACTGAAAAAGATCACTGCAGTTACTCTAACATTCAGCAAATTCACACTCAGCAGAGAGCGAACGATATGTGAAGAATCATAGTCCATAAAAGTCGGCCATAGGACGCGGCTACCCGGCTGCCCGGCTAGTGGCTAGTGTGTATTTAAACGACGCTATACGAAACCCAGATCGCATTAAAATAGTTATTACCGTCTAATAGTTGTAATAAAGTTATACTGAACACCGAATGTAATTTGAATGGGTTCCTCGTCCTATCGGAAAGTCTCGACTAGTTGGAGCGACTATTCCGAGAATGTGAGTCGCGATCTTGTAGCTGAGCGAAGTGAACGGCACTTCATACGACATTTGTTTCTTCATATTAGAAATACTTTACTTTTCTATGACTTTGATATTAATGTACGCAGTGAATTGAATTATCTTTGAATGCGAAACTGATTCAACACAGTTACAAATACCGAAAAAATAATCATGCTTTTACATCCAAGATCCATCATGTCATCAGGTAAACGTAAAGTGACACCGTGGTTTACATAAGTTTTTTTTTTAAACGTTTCTACGTTTTTACGCTAATTACTCTAGTATCGAGGGTAGGTTTACAAACATTCAAACTCACATACCAACATACTCAAACTGCCAGACCCGGAATATTGCCACTGCGCCAGCCGTGCCGTCACAATACATCACTGCAGACCTCGTAATATTTGAATGTCTTTGCTGCCGACCATAGTCTCACATATCTCACAGTCGAGTCCCACATGACGGACACGGACTGCTGGCTGCTGGGTGCTGGCGCCGGCGGTCTGGCAATAAAATGGCGTTTTAATTTGCACGCCGTAAAGAAGTGCCTAAATTACTACCTATTGAAATTTATTTCTCACTTAACTGTCTCAGCCAGAATGTGTTTAAAGCGAATAAAATGGGGGAACACAAGCGCGGGGAAGGGCAGGGGGTACAAGTACAGGTGTGCACTCATTATGGCGGTGCACATAAATCGACGACGCCACTTATGCGCCGGTTGACCGCTGCAGAGAGAGATATTTTCAACTAGCGAACACTCGTTACGAGTTAACCACCTTAGGCGATAGTGGAGAAATAAACTCGTTGTGCTACCCTGAAGATAATTTATCGAGGAGTACCTACTCACAGATACACGAAATTTAAAGTTTACATCATAATTAATTCA
The DNA here is from genome assembly GCA_963082995.1 of Noctua comes. NCBI lineage: Eukaryota > Metazoa > Arthropoda > Insecta > Lepidoptera > Noctuidae > Noctua > Noctua comes. Next base: position 18,907,776 of record OY720272.1, read on the forward strand.
TGAAATACATACTGAAATTAATATTGTGTTCATCAAAGGTGATTTTGTGTTTTATCAGACTTTATTTATTAAAGGAAATCTTCGTACACGAACATTTTATATCGTTAGGTGCGTCCATTTAGCGATATTGCCAAAAACAGCCGCCTTTCATACAGAACCATAGCAATCTACGTAATAGCCAACGTGTAGCACGTGAGTGATAATTGTGTTATTTATGCGCCCATTCAAAATCTACGTGCGCCCCCGCGCCCCTGCCCTGCGCCTCGTAGCGGCTCATACACACATGATGTATGATACGACAGCGCACAACGGTGTCTCAAGCACGCGCACTCCGCAGCAATAACAGAGAACACTCGAACTCAACGTAAGCAAACTGTGTTATCAGGTGGAAAATACCTCTCTTTATTCGTTAATGGCAGCTATTTCCAAGAAGCGGCGGAGGTGAGGGGGCGCCGGGGTACGGGGCTCCCCTGTGATCATCCAAGGGATTGTGCTCCAATGAAACTCGTCTGCCTCATAATGGACAAGCCTGATTGAATCAGTCGCCCTCCATTCATGCGGGATGGATCCCGAGATCAAGATTTTTCGGAACGTTTCCTGTAGTGCTGATGAGAAAATCGCCTATACATGTACTTATACATATGTGCCTATTTATATACGTAAGAGGAAGAGAACACGGTCCTTTACTTTATGTGTCGATTTGACAAGACATCTGTGGACAAGACATTACAGGACAGATACAACCTGCGTAGAGAGTAAATAAAACACGGGTTCTTAATGTCACTTCGCCTAGTAAGTACTTATGCTGAAGTGATTTTCCACACTCCACACCCCAAACGTGAATTTAAAATGCATCAAACAACAGACACTTTTCAAAACAAACAGCTGACAAACAAGAAACAAAATCACATTCTCTTTTGCTTGTCAACTCAAAACGATCTCATAATTACGTACACACATTCATTTAAAGTCTCAATGTTGGGACTAGTCACAAAGAAGGGACGAACACGTCATTAAAATGTTTGTCAACGAGGGGAGCCGGCTCCGGCTCGCAGCCGGCCGGCTCCGGCCCGGCAATTAGAGCGGAGACCGCCGGGCGGCCCGGGAACTGCACAACAGTTGACGATACTGGGATAAGTCAGTTAATTTTAAGAATATATGTCTTTAAAATCTAATCGCCCAGCTTGAGCTGATTTGTTAAACATTATACTTGAAAGGATTAAAGTTTTTTGTAAAACTTTAAGATGAGTCTGATTCAGCTGCAGTGTATAACCAAACGAATTGATAACTTATCACAAATAATCACTCTCAAAGTAACAATGAGATGGAAAAACTACGACAACAGTCAGTAGGCGAGATAAGTCTATAAAAATAAAGAAATGAAAATTAATTTTATCCAAAGTCCGAAATATCCAACGAATGAAATGCAGTCTCCGAAATTTGCGCCTGATGTTGCTTTTAATAAAATTGTGACTGAACAGTGAACAGCCGTGTTGTGTCGGGAGTGTGAGCAGTGTGACGCGTTACTCCTGTCTGTTGTCATTAAAATTACTTCTAAATAGTATATCGATATGAATATACAAAATTGTTAAAAGGAATATATTTTTCGTAGCATAACAACCTATTACTGAAACTCGAAGGTATATGATCTGATCTAATCTGATCTATTATTAAGATCCAGCAACTACAATAACAAAGCAAAGCTTCTTCTGTTTCTATGTCAACTCACCCGAAATCAATGAAAACTAATATCCTTGAACGGAGAATAAAAATAACTCGCTGCGAGAAAATCAAAGCCGCTCCCGGAACAATCGCAGGAATTGCTGTAACCTTGCGCAAGTTATCTCCGTGCATACTCACGAGTTACTTATCTCCGGTCGGGAGTACTTCATCAATCATCGCAGATACCCTGAGCACTGAAAGCCTACGAGCCACCGCCGCGGGCCCAGGGGAAGGGTGCAGGGGGGCGCAACTTTTCCAATTTACAAGATCTCAGGACCGACACTAAGATTATTGGCTTACACTGCAGCTTGCGGCGAACCACCGCACAAGTCAATTATATCAGCGCTTAAGTGCTATTGAATTAACATCCTTGATAGAAAAGTCAGGAACAAGAAGAGTGATGCTGCAAAGAAAAATAAAATATTGGTGCACTGAAAACTCCTACAGATTTTCATGTAAGTTTTTGATTAACGAATGATTGATTAATTAATTATAATTGACAATTCTAAGAACGACAACATGTTTGCAATGTGACGGCCAACTTGAGGCAAACAACGGCATCCGGTGAACTCAGCGCTGATGACGTTTGTTGAGCGGTAATGAAACGTCCACCTCACCTGCGGCGCCGCAAGATTGATGGCGTTCGTCGCACTGAACCCGTACTCGGCACTGCATCCGCACCGCACCCACAGTAGGTACAACCGCAGCACACAAAAGTTAAAGTTGTTGTTGTTGTTGTTTCGTTTTCAAAAGTTATTTGAAAACGATGACGAATAACCTTTAAAGTGATTAACTGTGTTTTTGCAATACACGGATTTGATTTAAAACTTGTTTATAAAAGAAGTTCTGACTAAGAATTTTTATCATCAAGAAAGAAGGCTTTTTGTAAACGTCAATACAACACTTTTGTGGCTCGCAAACAGGTTATCTTTGCTATACTACCACTAGTACTACCTGAGTACACTTTCTCGACAACCAACCTAGAAAATGAAGGGTTGTATAGAAAAGTGTGTCTAAGTCATGCAACCAACAGAACTATTCCTCTCATGAAAGTTTCCACCCATCTTTAAAAAGCACGGTTTATATGTTGCTGTCTCATAATCTTAATACTCCAGTAAAACAAAGTCCTACTCAGCTACACAAACAAGCCATCTCCCCCAAACTGTACGCTCTACAGCGGTACAAAGGTAGAGGCGAAATTATGTGTTTTTCATCAGCGCCAACAGCCTGTAGTACTAATTTCACGCAGCTTTCAAAATGTCTCTTTTAATTTCGCCTTTTGTTGTGAAACAACAGAGTCATCGGGCTGAACAGTTTTTTTGTTGGCTGTTTCGGGGACTTCATTTGTAAAAATTACATTTAGTGCTGTCTCGGTGGGGAGCGCTCTGTGAGGGTCTGTGATGAGGTGGAACAGGTACTGCAGTATTGTTAACTTAATACAAGAGATATGCAGATAAAACTTGTTTCAAATGATACAACTTATCAATACAACAAACTTAGAACAGTATGAAAAAATGCCAGTGTTAACTCAAGTGATGTCAAATTTCATAACTTCATACATACAACTTAAACTCACGCCGTTTTTGTATAGGGGTAGGCAGAAGCTACAGAACGTCACCTGCTGCGATCCTCCTTTTGCTTCGATCACAAACACATATCATACACGCACGCTAAAGTTCAATGCGTTGGGAATTAATTTCTACTGCAAAATGGCAAAAAAGGAACCGCCACCAGGCCACGCAATCAATTGCTATAAAGTTAAATGACTGATAAAGACGACGAATAACTGATTCTATAACAGAACACAATCATCCCTCAGACATAAAAGTAATCCTAATCAGGAACGGATCGCACACAGTCAGGGAACACGTCTACACTGATACTAAAAATCTTTTTGTTAGAAACAAAAAAATATAATCAGTCCTCTCTACTACGTAACGAGTACCTTTGTCCGCTGAAGTAGCGCCTTTTGTAGGGCCGGCGGTAATGGGCGGACCCTTTGTGTAAATATATTCTAGTAATTGTACCCCCTCGCCCCCCGCCAGACCCCCGCCAGCACCCTGGCCTGCTCCCCAGACCCTCAGAAAGGAACATTTACGTCATCATAATATTGCAGGAATATTTTTTCGTGTTACGTTACATCGTGATCGACGTGGCTTGTAAAATGTTACAGCTCACCTTTTTGCTTTTACTTTTATCCTGTTTGAGATAGGGTTCTTCCTACGAACCTTAAATAATAATAACATCCTATTACTGCCCCACTGCTGGGCAAAGAACTCTTCTCATACAAAGAAGGCACGAGCGTTGGTCACCACGCTTGCTCAGGACACGTTGGACCGATTTTGTCGGGACTTTTACTGGCAAATAGCTGATATTACAAGAAGTAACTAAAGCTGCTTTTATTTTAGAATAAGAATTAGGGTTACGTGCAAAAAAAATGAAAACCCTTGAAATTGGCAACAAAATTCTATTCAAAAAGGGAAGTAATATTTTTATAATAATTTCACGCGAACTAAGGTCGCGGGCAACAGCTAGTTAACTATAAGTCTAGGTTTTCTCACGTTGTTTTTTCTTCTGCAATGTCTGTCATGTCCAAGATAAACTTAGAAAGTGCACATGAATTTAAAGAGTCACATTGGCACTTGCCCGGATTATAACCCACACAACCTCGTGCATGAAAGGCGAGGCCTTAACCTCTGGCCTCTGGCCTTAACCATCACGATCCTAATCCTGCAACATTAAGAGACATATTATAGGCGTTATAATTAGAAATATTAAAGTAAAATCACCTTTATTTTTGTCTACACTATGATTAAGTAGACTGACTGCTATATTTTTAAGTGATTTACACTTTTCGACGCAACAACTTGTTGAATCGAACCCACTCGATTAGGTGATGAAGGTAACATTGACTGCTTGTTTCAGGACCGGCAACTAGCCCACAACGCGACGGCGCGCGTGTTCCACAGCAACCAGAGCCTGGTACTGCAGAAGGTGACACGCCACAGCAGCGGCCGGTACGCCTGCTCCGCGCTCAACGCAGAGGGGGAGACAGTATCCAACGAGCTGCTGTTCCGCGTCAAATGTAAGAAAATTACTATCTTAGGCATCTTAACTGTTTTTTTTGTAAACGCTGCTCCACACTAGGAATTTCTCCTGTATTGCGCGAGTAAGGTGCGTCTACAAAGATTTAAACTCACAAACACAATGAACCGTGACACGTTACGCCTGCTCCGCGCTCAACGCAGAGCGGCAGACATTGCCCAACGAGCTACTCATCCGCGTCAAATGTAAGAGAAACATACTTCTATAGACATCATAACTGCCTGGTACAATAGCAAGTGACACGGTACGCCTGCTCCGCGATCAACGCAGAGGGCGGGAGTACGTCTCCAACGAGCTGCTTTAGCATCCTTTAGACTGTTTTGTATTGGTAAGTAATTTGATATTATCTGTGTTAAATTAAATAATTACAGCTACTTTATTTTAAAGAAACACTACTTCAGATACTTTTCGTCATATAATTCGTAAACATAGCTTAGTTAATGCAGATAGAGATTAGAGATATCCTCTGATAACGTTCATCTAGCCAATCTCTTTTATTTCCCTTCACCTCGCTTCTATCTAAACGCGTAAAGTAAGTACATCTCGAGAAACGATTCCAGCAGCCGGTGAATGGGGATATATTCTCATCTTATTGATAGTATTTTAAATTCAGTGTTGGCTCCCTAAATCTCCCAAGGATTCGACTGTTTCATGCAATATTCACGCGCCATGCGGGCCTTGTCGATTCGCGTCAAACAGAATTATGCAGCAAGATAAAGCACACATATTGGAATTTACCGAAAGTTGCGAACAAGTGGGAGGAGCCGCACATGACCGGACCCGCCGCTTGCTGCATCACTAACCCGCTGTGACAGATTCCAACTCAACTTCGACCTTTCAGAAATAATAATCTGACCGTTTCCCGATCTCTATGGCCTTAACCGCAAATCCTTCCACTTCTGCTGAGACGCCAGCTATGCGTTCTCCATTGTACTGACAAATACGGAATGGGTACCTCCGCTCTACCAACCGTCGGTGGAGCAGGTTCCTACCACATAAACTTATTCTGATCGGTGCACTCCAGCTATGAACCGCGGGGAAGCAGATCATATTTCAGCGCAAAAACAAACTTAAATAACAGCCGGAGCCGTGAAAGTTTGGCGCTAAATAGAAAACTCGTCAAGGGGCCAGGTTCATTACGTCACCTCTCAAAGCTCATTCAAAACAATCGGCACAAATCTGGAACAATGCGAGCCACCGACCCACACTTAAATTGCTCAGAATTAATTAATCGCGACGTCCGCGTATTGTGGCGCCACAAATACCCCGGGCAAATTAAGAAGCATTGTGGAGATTCGCACGCGGTCGCACTGAGTCGCGGCAAGTCGCGCGCCGCCGCACGGCTCCGTATTTCGTCGGTGTTATCGCGTCTCGCCCTCGGCCGGGAAACTTTCCACTAATTGTTTTTTCTCCGACGTTTGCCTTGATGCCTTCTGAAAGGAAACACAGAACGGATAAACTCCTTGTTTTGCGATTTCAGATTAAGTGGAGTCGGTACCTTTTTATTCAAGCCTAACGGCCTACTTTCTTACTTTATATAGGTATCAAAAGATTTCTTGCAACATAGGACACCCGTTAGGTCTATTAAGACATTTTTGCAGAATGTTGTAATAAGTGTGTATCATGAAAGGCTATATCCGGTGGGGTGACGTTCATATCCGGAGCGTGTTGGAGTATCGGCATTGTGTGGACACATCTCGTTGATCGATCATGTCAACTAAAGATAAAGTTCCGTCATTCTACGATAAAGTGATGTCTCTCTGCCATAAACTATATTTGTAAAGTTCGGTTTAGAAAGAAAATTGTGTATATAACACAATTCGAGTTCAACCTCTCTACGAGACCACGCCGGAGCAAATGGATGCAAACGAACAATGGCGACAAGATACTTCCGGCGACTATTTAACCTGATCATTTTACCGGCGAGCGACGGCGCGCGGGTGCTCGCCGATACTCAATTAGAGCGGATTGTATTGCCCTGATTAAACTAGTCTCCTTGTCAAACGATAAATAAACGAGTTCAATTAAATAGGAGACTGTCTGTAGTGCTGTTTAGTGGCGCAGGTGAATCTCCTTCGCGGCTCGTTGCTTTAAATCGACCATCTATCGCCCCCCTCCCCGACCCCTGTGCCCGCTCGTGTACCCCGCCCTCGCCCCAATAATGTCTGTCGATCTATTTTGCCAATTGTAAGATATGGCCCTGACAAAATAAGATGGGAATTTTTAATGGCGAACATAACTGCGAGTAATGCCGCTATAAATTTCTGTTTCGCAAGAAAAAATGTTTTGTAATGAAGTTGTTGTTATTGCTCGTTACGATCGGAACAATTTTATTCATGACCCGATGCCGTTAGCCTTCACTGGCTTTTGTCGAAACAACTTACTCCTATTCGAAGGTAGATTATCCTATTACGTTTTACATTACCTATTTAAATGGGTTTTGTCTCGGATTAAATGTTTCGAGATTTCGTTATTGCAGCTGTGTCCCACCATTTTATTTTGAAGCTCACTGACGTTGGAACAGAATGATCCAATCAGATTGAATATGGTATCAATCAGTTGAGTCGCTAGCTCGGGGCATTTTACATATAAATTGATGAACGGAATCAGCGTGAGTAGGGGATGCACACCGAACGCCGCTAGTGGCGCGGTGTCGCGGCCGGCTACTATTAGGGATGACCTGCGGCCACATAATTACTCCTTGCCCCTAATTCCTGACTGACTCAACCCCTGACCTTCACCTCTCGCCAACTTCACACACCGCGATTTGTCGCACATTTTGTAACAATACGTACTCTAATAGATCTGACGCTTTTCAGAAAATAGAGCAGTGGTTTTCCACATCACAAAGAATTTGTGATATACGGTTTGGTTACAATAAAAGTGAGGTGCTCCAAGCTGTCCGCTACGGCGACTGCAGCAAAAATTACCGTTATTAAAAAACACTGAAAAGTGTGCCTAGTTGCTTTTGATTATTATGAGTGCAAACGCACGTCATCGTCGCAGTTCTTGGGCACTCGGACGTCGCAGGTGTCCAATTATCGCGCGTTACGGATTACACGCCATGGCGCACGACGACGTGGCGCCACAACGCGCACCGCACGTCGCATCACGGGGTGACTGCGTCACACGCGCGCTTCAACGTGCGAAAATATTTAACACATTTAATATTGGCACTTCGTAATGGCGAATCCACGCGAAAGTTACTTTTTGGTGGGCAACATAACATTATGGTACTTTCTATAACTTTTTTAGCTTTTCCTATTGTTGAACGTTGTTGCCCAAAAAGGCTTGGAAGGTGGCTCCACAAAAAGTAACTTCGGTGTAGGTAGATGCACACCTTTACTCGTGATAGTAAAAATTCAAGCATGTCGTCTTCTTGTTGTAATTTTTAAAAGTAAATAATTATAAATATCTGAATCTGACCTCAGGTGCGTCATGACACTGAACAGTAGCGCAGGTATCGTTCCGCTTTGTTTCTCGCATCGTACACCATCAGGTAACCCTATTACGGCCCATACAAGAACGTTACAAGATTTGTGGCGCCACTCCGCAGAATGGCCGCTATGCCTCACGACTGACGCCACATAGGTTGGCTGTTACTAGATCACTAGCGGAGCCCGCTATAAATTCATTAGCACAATAAAATAACAGGCAATGAATCTGTTTTGATGTTTTACTTGAGTTATTTAAAAGGCCTGTAAGAAATTTAGTCTGGTGATATAAAAGTTGTAATAAAACTGAAGTTCTAAATGAAAAAGGGAAGTATTCTTCTTCCTTTATAATAATCGATTCCTCAGTGCTGAGGATCGTGCCCCTTCTTTGTTTCCCTGTCCTGGCTTGGCGCCGTTTACATATGTCGGTCTTGGGCTTTTAAGACTTCCTGAAAAGATAACCCCAAGAACAGAGGTTCGGGTCGGTCAACCGTTTTGGCCGTTGGCCTCTTCTTTTTTCCCTGATCTCTTTCTACTGACCAAGACTCTAGAGTACAAGGAAGAATAGGCAGTGTTCTCTAAATAATGGTATGTTTGCTCATGTCTATAGATTCACCATCATGTCGCACGGGCGGCGTGTCGGTGGTGGGCGCGGCGCGTGGCGAGTCCGTGGTGATCGTCTGCGAGGTGGACGCCGACCCGCCCGCCGCCGTCTTCAAGTGGAAGTTCAACAACTCGGGCGAGACGCTTGATGTCGCAGCCGACCGCTACACCTCCAACGGCAGCGCCAGCAGTCTCAAGTATGTACGCTTGCGAAACTATAGTAGGGGAGCCCACGATGCTAAATGGGGATTTACTCGAGCGTCATAGAGACCTATTGGGTTGCAAAGCTTAGGTGATAAGAAGAAAAAAATGTTATGTGATTATACCTTTTCATCGGTGGGGGAAGCAGCTATAGATTTTTAAATATGTAAAAAATACTGTTGCATGGACATTCTCAAGCGCGTCAGATATTGATAGCATCAATGCCCCACGTGTTTTTAATAATGTACGTATGTTAATCTGATCGTTTGCATGATGCGGGTGGTTGTAAGTAAGGGTTGAAAATGAAAAAAAAAAAATTTAATTGAGCGCGTCAGATTTTCTAAGGGAGTGTTATGTGCACCAAAAAAAGCTCTCATTCACTAATCTGACGATTTCGATGTGACGCAAACTCGCTGCCATTTTTATAATGTGCAAAATATATAAATGTGCAATTGAAATACTCAAGCGCGTCAGATTAAGATATAATTATATGGTTCATCTTTATGTTCTAAACGTGCTGTCTCATAATCTGACGATTATCTAGAGGGATTCACCTAATCTGACAATTTTTGTTTTTTTTTAAATCATTGAACTTAATTAATTGTAAAGCTCAGGAAATAGCATGCAAATAAATAAGTGGATGCTTTTTAAGTAGAATACTTGTATTAATAAAAAAAAATTTTTTAAAAATGCTTAAAAAAATTTAATATTTTATAATTAATTAATCATCATCTTCATCAGTACAATCATCTTCCTCTTCTGGCTCGATTTCAACGTTTCTCGATTTCATTTCAACGTTGGAAACACGTTGTAAATAATATGCCACGAACGAGTCTCTAGGATCAGCTGTGACGGCGTCATGGCAGCAGAAACCAGAGTGGGGAAGGAGTGAGAGAGTAATAGATAGAGAAAGAGTGAGAGAGGAATAGAAACGCGGAGAAGGAAATATAGGCATCACGCAGCTGCACGCATTTAACTTTATCGAAGAATTTTTGTTATTTCGGCTTGCGGAAATCGTCAGATTATATATTTTTCGTTATCCTTGAATTATTTCCGTCAAAATAAAAAAAAAATTAGCTACGCTCGAGAATGTCGAGATGACGTTTTTTTCACAACTTTGCTGCCCTCCCTTTTCTTTACGTCACTCTCAAACTGTCAGATTAGTGGAATATACACTTTTTAGGATGTAATTAACTCACACTACCTTAATCTGACGCGCTCGAGAATTTCTGATGGTCAATTTTTTTTTACTAATCTGATCCTGTATCCTTCACGGGCGGCCTTATATATGGGGCTCATGTTTGGTGGAGGTACTTAACCGGGTACAAGGTATACCCCCTGTATATTAATCTGCCGCGCTTTAGTAAATCCCGAAATCCCCGCTTGGGCTCCCCTACTACTAGTTCATGATAAAGTAAATATTAGGTATCAGTTCGGATCTGACCAAAATTCGCACGGTTTGTAGCGGTTCAAGCGATATGACTCGAGAATTGACACGCGACCCGCGATTGCTTGGACTCACTCGCTTGGAGTGTCGTCGCATCACGCACCACGGATTTTGCTCAAACATGCGGCTAGTGACCAAGTGGGAGTGGTTTGCCAGTTACTATCAAGAACAAATCTAATTCAACTCTAACCAACTGTGTGTTTTTAATCTATCCTCACCAACCCTGGCTCTCCTCAGATACACGCCTGTTGCGGACCTGGACTACGGCACGCTGTCGTGCTCGGCGTCCAACGAGGTAGGCTCGCAGCTCATGCCCTGCGTCTTCCAGATGGTGGCTGCTGGTGAGTGTGCTCTGCTGGATTTCATACCCCAGAGACATTTCTGGTATAAAGATATGAGTTCACAAAAAGTAAAGTTAATTGTTTTGCCATAGAATAAATACTCTAACAAAAGAATTTGAATTAGAATCCTTGAAAATGAGCTCGTCCGGGGAAGTACGACAATTATATTAACTCGTCGTTGATGTCGTGTTGCTTTGCTCCATTATTACGGGGAAAGGTGTCGCTGTTATTATTACTGGATGGCTCCGGTTACATAAAACTGCTACAGCATGCTACACGCCACATGTGTTCCAGGCAAGCCGCACGCGCCGCGCAACTGCTCCCTGTGGAACCAGACGGCGGAGTCGGTGGAGGTGTCGTGCGTGGCGGGCTTCGACGGCGGCCTGCCGCAGCGCTTCTTACTCGAGGTCTACGCCGACACCAACGTGCCCAGGTAACACACTTACATACCAGCTTATTACTTCTATACAGAGAAAGCATTAGCATTGATCACTGCGCTTGCTTAAGGCGGGTTGGTGGAGAACGAAATCATAAACTTTTAATTCGGCTGAGAATTGGCGCTTTTTCGTCACGCCCTCCATGTTTTGGGTGGGTAGAAGAAGTGGTAAAGCAACAGCCTTTTAGGTTTGTAGAATTTCACTTTATATTGGCACCAATCTACATCCAATCTATCTGACAATAGATTCGCATTTTATTACACGGAACTTAATACAAAGATACACCACTGCCTAACCCTTCAGGCAATTCAAGCGTGATGTAACGTTATGTTGAAATGCATCTTAACTTACTGATCTATAATCACTCCTTTTACAATCAATGTATTTTAAATACCATCACCACAGGCAGTCTGAATCCACTATCAGGAACCCCGCAATGCTAGTCACTACCGTAATCCAATACCACCAATAACAGCTACCCTCCAATGTTTCGGCACTCGTAATGACTATATCCGGCGCGACTAGTGATGCGGAAACACGTAAGTACCCGCTGATGCCTGATACTCCCCGGAAGTCGGTGTGTCACCTCCGGCTAAACGTGAACACCACCCCGGGCTAGACGCTCGCGACGGGAATGCGATCTACATACATTGGCGAGGTGAGCTTACTAACACTGTATTACGAGGGACTCGGTAACACGCTCACGTGGAAGTTTGCGCTCATCGGCGGTTAAAATGCCACCCTTATTGGTGCCGAAATCAAATCTGATATTGTGGAAATTCAAGGGTCGTGTACCTACCTGTTTGCGTCCTCTGTGTTGGTGGTGTGATTACTTGGTGATCTGTATCGTGTGTAAAAAAACACCTCAAGCCAAACTTTATCATCAAGCTTACGAGACTGACAAGGTCGCAATACTAGCGGGGAGTGCGGGGCGCGCGGCGCATGTGCGGGCGGCGGGGCGGGGGGTGAAGGCACAAGCATTGTTTTTAATATTACAGAGGCAATCTGGGCTCTCAAGCTGCGCCCCCGGTGACGTGCGCAGACTTAACGACACCGTATTATTACAAAATTCCTTTATTATATTTCCCCGAACGCACCAGCTTAAGTGAAATAATGTGTATCGGAACAGTAATGGATATGGAAACGCGCACGACCCTGATATTTTATTATTTTTATGGAACTGCAAAAAACGGAAACCTTATTCTGTAGCCATTACGTAGATACTCTGATCCATTTGCCTGCCACTGTTATTGTTATGTAACCGACAAGTATACAAGGTGTAAACAGACCCTTCACATAGCCGTCAACCAAGTATTCTATACACCAAACTAAGTAACTTTACGCAAAAATTATTGCTGGGAATCGACTTTTTTTTTTGGGGTGAAAAATCACGTTTTACGGCAGGACTCGATGGAAAGCACTCAAAGCATTGTGTTGATGGATGGATTGAATAGTACGGGGGTCGTGGAGGTGTGTAAAGTAAAAATCTTACATTAAAAACATGTATTTAAAAAAAACTTGTGAAAAAGTTGGAACTTTGACCCCCAATATCCCAGTAACTAGAAGGTTCCCAGGTATGGTCTAGAACAAAAAAAATATCGCAAAGATGGGGAGAACAAGTGCCTTTCGGCTATGTTAAGGGTCTATTTACATCCTTTATAGGCGAGTATATTAGAGGTGTAATGCGAAAGAGTTGAGGGAGCAGAAGATTGCTTGTCTCAACCTCGCGACACATTCCGTCTTAACGTAGAAACGAGTGTCTCGGATCTACTCGCAAGTAGAGGTACGGAGGGGGGGGGGGGTCCCCGAAGTGGAATCCCGTGTAAACATTGGGGTCTCATTAAAGTTGTGAAACAGCGTTAATTATGAATTAACACGCGGTCGCCGGTCCCTGAACACCGCAACACCTTCCACCAACACACCAACACGACGCGCTACTAATGTATAATTTCGTATACTTGTATTTATGCCTAGAAATAGGCTATAAATGTCAGTGTTTCCTGCTGACAGTGACAACACCGCTATATAAAGGGTGTAAATAGACCATAACATAGCCGAAAGGCACTTGTTCTTCCCTTCTCTGCGAGATTTTTTTTGTTCTAGACCATACCTGGGAACCTTCTAGTTACGGAGATATTGGGGGTCAAAGTTCCAACTTTTTCACAAGTTTAAAAAAATACTTGTTTTTAATTTAAGATTTTTACTTTACACACCTCCACGACGGTACAATTCAATCCATCCATCAGCACAATGCTTTGAGTGCTTTCCATCGAGTTCTATCGTAAAACGTTATTTTCAGCCCAAAATAAAAGTCGATTCCCAGCAATAATTTTTGCGTAAAGTTACTTAGTTTGATGTACAGAATGCTTGGTTAACGGCTATGTGAAGGGTCTATTTACACACTGTATGTCATGTGACAAGATGCCATCTGTATAAAATGGTAAACTGACTGACTGACTGACTGACTGGGTGATATATCAACACACAGCCCAAACCGCTGGTCCTAGAGACATGTAACTTGGAGGGTGTCTTGTTTGTGAAGAGTAAGTATCCACTCAGAAAGGATTTTTGGGAATTCCACCCCTAAAGGGGTAAAATAGGGGATGGAAGTTTATATGTAAGTATGTCCGCTTTGAAGTTTGGGTCTTTCTACCCCCGATGGGTTAAAAAGGGGGATGAAGGTATTATGTTTGTTCGGGTAGAATGCAAGAGCCATTTTGACTTCCAAAAACGACCAAGCCGCTGCGATCAACGAAATGTTGATAAATACATGTGAAGGAGAAGAAATGATTTATATTTTTTTTTGATACCATTTGGTCGATATGGACGAGTCGGTTAATTATCCTGTAGAATTTTTAAACTCTCTTAATCCGGTCTAGGTCTTCCGTATCACAGACTTATGTTGCGTGTAGGTGCTCCTGTCATGTTGCTTCGAAATATACGGCCTCCAAAATTGTGCAATGGAACTAGACTCCAAGTAACTGCTCTCCGCCGCAATGTTATTGAGGCCAAAATACTAACTAGATCTGCCAGAGGAGAAACTGTCTTCGTGCCGCGTATACCATTGATACCAAATGGCCTTCCGTTTGAATTTAAAAGATTGCAGATCCCAATCAAGCTAAGTCACAGGGACAAACTCTGAAATTTGCTGGAGTTTATTTGCGACAAGACTGTTTCTCCCACGGCCAGTTTTATGTGGCTTGCTCACGTGTAAGCTCTCCAACTGGCCTGGTCGTTTTAGTGCCAGCTTCCGAATTAGTGAAAAATATTGTATACTAGCTGTTGCCCGTGACTTCGTTCGCGTGGAAATTTTGGTGTGCATGTGTGAGACTGCCTTGTTGGTTTAGTGGTCGCAAGCGCGACTACTGGACAAAATGTGGGGATAATGGACGCCCTCTTAGGTGACTCCGCTCTTCCACTTAACATCAAACAATGTATATGCAATTGAAAAAATACTATTAATAATAGTGGGTTATCCCATCAGGAATTTCTCAGTAGCAGCCACGGAATCTGGAGTTGTGCCCGGATTTATGCCCGATGGCAAAAGGCTCACCCCCTATTACATGGGACTTCAATATAACTGGCGACATGTGTACGATTAGGTACATGTCTGCCCAACCCTTCGGGGCTTTAAGGTACTGATGACTACAAAAGGCGTCCTTTTGGGTGCTGTAATTCTGGACGGCAGAGGTCCGATACAAAATTAAATGGCGTTGAGGTGACGATATGGCTTCAAAAATCGGTGTTTTTGGCGCAATACAACTTTTTTTCAAAGTGAACCTTGTTGCGCTTTTTATTCTAATACCGTTCTGTATTCAACGTTAAATGACTTTTTGCGAGAGCCTCCTTAATTTGGCCCTGTCGCAAAATCCGTTCTTAGCGAACGTCTACTAACTATAAACTACCTTCCTGCCAAATTTAAAGTTTGTAGCACAAAAAAAGAAGGACTTTCATACAAACTTGCGAGAGCCCTTAGATCTCCTTAATCCGGCCCTGTAGCAAAATTCATTCTAAGCGAACGTCTACAAACTATAAACTACCTCCCTGCCAAATTTCATCTTTATACGTCAAGCGGTTTTCGATATTTCGTGATCAGTGAGTGAGTGACCTAGATTGCTCATAAATTTGAACCTCTTTTTCAGTGCCAAATTTTTAGTGCAAATAGTAAAGACAAAAGGAAAAATACAAAAAAAAATAATTTTCAGCCATTCCGACTACACTACGACTACGAAAACCTATTTACGTAAATTATTAAATTTAGAACGGATTTTGCGACAGGGCCGGAGCCCTGTCGCAAAATCCGTTCTTAGCGGACGTCTACTAACTATAAACTACCTCCCTGCCTTTCATCTTTAACGTCAAGCGGTTTTCGATATGTAGGGGTCTGCAAGGGCCGAAGCCTGCTAGGGCAGAGGGACTGTTAGAAAGAGATACCGTGGCCCTGGAACACAAAGGGCAAAGAAGAAACATGGGTGGGTTTTAGTCAGTACAAGTCTGAATCTCCCTTCCGCTCCGCCCAGAGTGGGGGGGTCATTTGATGATTTCCCATCCGAAAAAAAAATGCAGTTTTCGATATTTCGTGATGAGTGAGTGAGTGAACTATATTTCTCAAATTTGAACCTCTCTTTCACTGCCAAATTTTTAGTACAAAGAGTAAAGACAAAAGCAAAAATAAAACAAAATAAATCAGCCATTCCAACTACACTACGACTACTAAAACCTATTTACGTAAAATTATTAAATTAAATTTATCATAGAAATCACGTATGAGGTTACCAACTAAATTTTAAAAATTAATATCTTTTGCGTCTGTTGGTCGATTTTGATAAAATAAACGCTAAATAATACCCACAACAATGCTTCTTATTTTGTAATATTTCGATTTGAATACAAGGAGGGGTTCTTACGTGATGCGCGCACAAACGAACAGACAAACCGAAAAACCGACAAACAGACAAAAATTTACAAAAATATTTTTTTTACTTTCTATTACTTATTTCTCGCACCTTCCAGTGATTTTTTTGCAAAAATCTGTAATGCATAGACACGGAAAGTCTACGATTTTATTATATGTAAAGATAGAAATAGAAAAATAAATACTGTGAAAGACGGTATTTAGGTAGATACCGGTCCTTTGTAGTAGGTATTTTTTAGAGATTTCTCAAATATCTCACGTAGTGCAGGACAATTATTAGCCATGAACAAAGCTCAATATTGTTATTCTTATAATAATTAATTATTATCTAGAAAAAAAGAATTTAAACTCCGAAATCAAACCTTACATTGAATATTCGAGTCTGATGCCGAAAATATAGTTTTTAGAATTTTGATCAGCTTGTTTGGATTTGTGTTCCGGTTTGCACAAACACGGCTGAACGGATTTGGATAATATTTGGCACAAAGATCGTTTATAACCTGGATTACCCTATAGGTTACTTTTTAATCCCGGTAGTACGTTCCCATCGGATATTTTTCGACATCCACGTGGGCGAAACCGCGGACAAAAGCTAGTCAAATATAAAACGGCCATCATGCTCCATCACAACATAGCGCGAAACTTTAATCCCGCAGTGAACGGTCTCCGTAAGATACACATCTTTAGCATAATAAACAATTCCCTACAAAATATGCAAAGCTATCGTTAATGAATATTGGCATCGCATGACGCGCGCCGTCTGTATAATTACTGGGGAATTATCGTGGCGAAATTTCCAATAAATAACAGATGATGGTTCAGTTCGCCATTAGCAACAATAAAGCGCGGATAACGAGAAAAATGCTTAAATATGACACACTTTTATTACCTCGTAAAGTGTGTTGTAAGGATCGAAATCGGCTGCGTGTACATTTTACGCGCAATAAAGTATTAAATAATAATTACGTGATGTCAGCGCGTTACAGCTCTTGTATATAGGTAACGAATTAAGGGCTATGTTGTGTTATGCGTTACATTAATGTGTTTGACCAGTTTAGCTGACTTGTTTAACGATAACACTTATAGGTAGGATACCTGAAGAAACGCTTTCATCTACCAGCTTCTACCCGCGGCTGCGCCCGCATGCAATACACATTCTATCACACGCGGTGACTCGGCAATAGTACTTATACCTTGCCAACAGCAAAAGAATTTTTGAAATCGGATGATTAGTTTCAGAGATTACCTCCTACATTTAAACTATATCTCTTCATAACGTTCTACAGTGTAAAAGCCCCCGTGGCTTTACAAACAAAATGTAATATATCAACACAAAAAAAAACAATGTTTATTTTCAACGTACATTCGTAACCGCTACGGTTTTCGATCCCGGAAACCATCGCAGAAAGGTGAAACTGAAAATACCTAGAGCCAACAAACAGATATAAAAAGGTACAAATTAACAAAGCCCGCGATATAATTCCCTAAGCGAGAATAATGTTACTCTCGTTACTTCGGTTCGGTCCGGCGCGGCTGCGTGGCGGCTGCGGGACGGGTGCGTGGCATGCGCGGGGCGGCGACGTGATAACATTGTTTGCTCTGGCGGGACATCTCTAGGGCACGCCGCGTGTGAACCATGCCGGCTATGAATCACGAGACACCGTTTTAAAATTAAAACAGTACCATTTTTGTTTCCAGTTAAAGAGCACCCGTGTTTTCTGTTTGCCTAGCGAGCAGCTACGACAGGACAGCAGGTGTGATCTATAGTATAGCTGTCTGTCTAATTGTTTAAACTCGAGTAAATATTTACTAAAACGGGCACACTTCACTTTAGCTTTGTCTTTGACAACGGACCGCGCTAACAAAAATCGTGTCCACCGTACAAAGAAATGATAGCTATTCTCAAATCCAACGAGGTAATACAAAACCCTGCCCCTCGCCCCTCAGCTCACATCACCCCTCTTACGCCCCAGTAATAAGCAGCGAAACGAATAATAATCGTCCTTACAAAATAAAAACATCGACAAATTAAAAGTTTGTCAGGCGCTGGTTCGGGGGTAATAATTACACTATCATTGCTAGTACACGTACTGAGAATGTGCGAATATATTAATTTACTTGAAATGATGCTGTAACGTGGTCATTATTGTCTCATATGTTGGCTGGACTCACTGCCTAATATGTTGTTATCAAAGTAGTATAATACTGAGTTAAATTAAATCATCTAGCAAACCGCTAGCCACAGTAGTAATGGAACCTCCTCATCTGCTTAGCCTCTCCCCAACTATGTTGGGGTCGGCTTCCAGTCTAACTAGATTTAGCTGAATACCAGTATTTTACTTGGAGCGACTGCCTATCTGACCTCCACAACCCAGTTATTATGGCGGTGCATGCGGCGTTCGTCTTGTAGAAAATAATACTAATATAATGGCTGCTGCCGTTTGGCAGGCATCAATGAATGATTGTTATTGTCATACTGACTGAACTTAAATAATTGCACATGCATTAAGATTTACAACTATTACTTCGTGATCTTGGTTGGTTAGATAATGGTGTTAAAGACGTCTGCTCCCCCTCAGAGTGAACCTGTCGTCGGACGAGCCGTCGTGGACGGTGCGCGGCCTGGAGTGGGACGTGCGCTTCCGCCTGGTGGCCGTGGCCTTCAACTCGAAGGGCCGCTCCGCGCCCGCCAAGCTGGACGACGTGCTGTTCCGAGACCCCGAGAAGAGAACAGGTACTATAACAATCTTCCTTTAGCTATACAGATGTCAGTCAAAATTCAGAATTGTTGGTTTAAGCAAATAGCTTAATCAGCCGAACATGTTGCTGGGAGACAGGCCTCCTCCCTGTGAGAGCTAGTAGGCTGAACGTGCGCCTGGTGCGTATTGAGATGTCACATCATCACAATCATGTCTTCGGTATTTTAGTTATAGGATGTGCTTTCCTTCATCGTTTGAAGAGCAGTGCAGGTGTTGAACTAAACAAACAAACTGACACATCTGGGTTGAACCCACGACCTACAGCTTGTAAGTCGTGGCCACTACCCCTGCACCACCTTAGCTCCCCTGCACCACCACTGTACCCCTGCTCCCATATTATTATGGAAATATCAGAAGAATGATGGAAGCATGTGAGCTTGTACACTTGTTCCGATCAGCTGGCGCGGGCGTGCAGTGTCCGACCGGTCTATTCGTTTTACATTCGTCCTCAACAAACCCTTTGAGGGTGAATATCATATCAGCAAATTTTACGTGTCCACGTTGAGAATCGAGGTGTAAAATAATAGGATGTTGCTGTTTTTTTTTGTAGTGTACTACATAACTTGGTTCAATAAGGCCACATTTATTTTTTTATAATTGTATTTAAATCATCAGGGAAAAAGAAATCGCCTTCAAATTCAAGTTTGGTGGCTTGTCCCAGCTCCATTTTTTGATGAAAAAAAAAAAGTAACAATTTGAGGTACAATAAAAATAAACAATTTAGTTAGTATATGCATAAGACACGTTATCTAAAAACAATTAAACCATATTATTAAATCTTATTTAAAAGTACAGGACACTCGATCAAAGTTTGTCCAAGCAATAATCAAAATTTTGGTAGCACTTTTTCAAGTTACTATAACATGAAGTTTCATGCATGTGCGATCAATCGCGTTATTTATTTCGCATTTGTCAGTCGTGCGATAAGTGCGGTTAGTGTCAGGTGTGTGATTAGTGCTGTGATTACCCTCCAAAAACGTAAGTACTCGCCTTGAGCGGAACGGGGGACAACAATTGTTAAATTTTTGGTGGATCGATTTACAGTGTTATTATTATTGTTAGATTTATATTTAAAGTGTTATAATAGTAAGCTTCATGCTATAGCTTATGATTTAGGTGACCCATAAATCAATGACATTAATTTAATTTTAACTTAAAACCCTTATAAGATTTTTTTTATGCCTGGTTCCAATTTTGGTAGCTCAATTTTGGTGGTTTTGGTGGTGTTTCCACGCCACAAAAATTGAGATTATGTACTGTTTATGTATTGTTTGTACCTATATAGTTTTCACATTGCAAGACAGTTTGATTAGCAAACAAACACATGTTATATACTTGGCAGTAAGTAAGACCTATTATTATAAGGGTGGCCTATTATTATAAGGTACTAATGATCAAGTTTCTTATTCATATATTTTTATTTTGTTGCTTTTTAGAATGCCAAAACAGACCAGCGAAGAGAGGCTGCTTAAAAGCACTTCACTGTTGTCATGGGGGACTTCAACGCGAAACTGGGCAATTTGGGGTTGAACGTTGGAACCACCGGGGTCACCAACTGGCTAGTTTTATGGAGAAGGAGGCCCTCTATATGATGAACTCCTTCTTCAGAAAGCGTGAGCACAGAAAGTGGACCTGCCAGAGCCCCGATGGTGCAACTAAAAACAGAGATTGACTTCATCATGTTAACCAAGAAGCAAATGTTCAACGTTGTCTCTATGATCAATTCGTTGAAAACCGGGAGCGATCACCGCATAGTAAGAGGCACATTGAATATCAATATCAAGCTTGAAAGGTCTCGACTGATGAAGTCTACGCTCCATCCAGATTCAAAACCCCGAGAGCTGCTGCAAGCTGAAAAGCTTGAACTCCAGACTCGTTTCGAGTGCCTCAAGAAGCACATTGGACGAATACAACGATAGGTTCGTGGATACTGTCCATACGGGTCTAAGTTTTTCAAGACACGTCGTGTACATAAGACCAAAAAACTCTCTGATCATATTCTCAAGCTCATGCAGGAGTGGAGTGAGATGATCCTTCCGTCTCCAGACGAGGCGTAGAAATACCGGCAGCTCAATAGACGGATCTTTAAATTCAGCATATTAAAGATGCAATTGAGCGCCTCCAAGGTATTTGCAAGAGATCTGGCTATCGGGCAGAGCCAGCTCATGAAACTGACGACCGACGATGGCAGGATTGTATCCGCCAAACCGGAGCTACTGTGGGAGATCGAGAGAGTCTATGGGCAGTTGTACACTTCAACCAGTAAGCCCGTTGTAAATCTAGCAAACGACCCAAGATCTAGACTGACCCGACACTATACCGAAGACATCCCGGACATCAGCCTGTACGAGATTAGGATGGGTTTGAAACAGCTTAAAAACAACAAAGCACCGTGTGAAAACCGGTACTTAAGGCCCTTTTGAAGCTGTTTGATTCCGTCATACTCGAGGGGAAAACCCCACAGGCATCGTGCAGGGGTGTGGTGGTTATTTTAATCAAAAAAGGCGATAATGCCCGGCTGAAAAATTATAGGCCCATCTCACTTCTAAGCCAAGTCTACAAGTTGTTTTCAAGAATAATCCCGAACCAGCCGGATTCTATAATGGCTTTAGCACCGTAGACCACATACATACGCTGCGGCAGGTTATACAGAAGACCGAAGAGCTGCCTAGCTGTTTAGCGGTTGTGGACTACGAGAAAGCCTTCGATTCGATCGAGAATTGGGTTGTACTGCAGTCTCCCCAACGGTGCCTAATCGACTACCGGTACATCGAGGTGTTGAAGTGTTTCTATAAAAACGCTACCATGTCAGTCCGACTTTAGGACCAGACCTCGGAATCTATCCTATTTTTTAACAAAAGAGAGTTTTATTAACCAACTAGCTTTTGCCCGCGACTTCGTTCGCGTGGAAATTTTGATGAATATGTGTGAGAAAAATACGATAACCTGTATCATTCCTCAGAATATAATCTATCTCCTTGCCTTTCATTACGATCCAATCAGCTGTTTAGTCATGAAAACGTAACAAACAAACAGAGTTACTTTCGCATTTATAATATTAAAATGGATTATTTTGTAGAGGATATTATGAATATACTACGACTTCACGTTCCCATGTAATGTTCCCTAATAATGCCAAAAGAATACGCGTTCGCGTGAGCGAAGCTGCGGGCACAGCTAGTCCCCATTAAAATGGAACTTAGCATACCTAATTATCAAAATGTGGGACGCGCTCACGTGAGCGAAGCCGCGGGCACAGCTAGTCCCCAATAAAATGGAACTTAGCATACCTAATTATCAAAATGTGGGTGCACTGGTACACATCTGCGTACCCCCTCAAAGCATACAGGCGTGATGTTATGTTATGGTGTTTAAAAATCCAAGCGATTGCAGCAATCACTACAGATTTGCTGTCTATTATTGAAGAGTTCCAATGATATCTCCGAAGATCAGCATCAGATCTTCACCAAATTTAAAAAGGACCACCGCGGAATAATATTTGTCCAAACAAAAAAAGAATCATCAAAATCGGTTCACAATTGGCGAAGAAATCGTTGCACAAACACACAAAAAAAAAAAATACTCCTCCTTTTGGAAGTCGGTTAAAAATCATCTTTATCTATCAAACTTGAACGCGTAAACAAAGTTTCGTGACCGTGCTACTAACCGTTGAAGAGTTCTCTCTTGGGGAGACGATCCTGGATGCTGGATTAAGGAATGTCTGTCATAAAAATGTCACCAGAACCAAAGGTGTGTGCAAAATTTCAGCTCAATCGGTTGTACAAAATTGAGTTGCATTCCACCCGAACAAACATAGTACCTTCACCTCCCTTTTTAACCCTTCGGGGGTAGAATTATCAAAAACGCCGAGACACGTATAAATTAATTTTCAATCGTTAGCCTAAATACAAAATTTGAAGATCCTAACTTCAAAACTGACAGACTTTCATACAAACTTCCATCCCCTATTTTACCCCTTTAGGGGTAGAATTCCCAAAAATCCTTTCTTAGTGGAAACCTTCTCTTCACAAAGAACACACCCTCCAAGTTTCATGTCTCTAGGACCAGCGGTTTGGGCTGTGTGTTGATATATCACCCAGTCAGTCAGTCAGTTTACTATTTTATATAATACTAGCTTATGCCCGCGGCTTCGCCCGCGTGGAGTTAGGGAATTGCCCACGGGATCTTACTTCTGGAATAATAAGTAATCTATGTATCTATCTATAATACACAAATAGTTTTTTTGTATGTACACACATTTTCAAGTCAATCGACCCCCAGAGTAAAAAGTTTCACAGAAAATTCAACACCCCATTTCACCCTCTAAGGGGTAGGAATTTCGAAAAACTGATACTAACTCTTCACAAAGAATACACCCTCCAATTTTCATATCTCTGGGACCCGCGGTTTGGGCTGTGCGTTGATGTATCAGTCAGCCAGTCAGGACATTGAATTTTAAATTGGGGATGATTTTAGAAAAACTGTGATACACGTATCTCATCATTTTAACTGAAGTATATGTAGACACATTTTCAAGTCAATCGACCCCGAGAGAGTTTCACAGAAAATTCAACACCCCATTTCACCCTCTTAGGGGTGGAATTTCAAAAATCCTTTCTTAGTAGATACCTACTCTCCACAAAGAGTACATTCTCCAAATTTCATGTCTCTAGAACCAGCGGTTTGGGCTGTGCGTTGATGTATCTGTCAGCCAATCAGGACATTGA
The DNA here is from genome assembly GCA_963082995.1 of Noctua comes. Lineage (NCBI taxonomy): Eukaryota > Metazoa > Arthropoda > Insecta > Lepidoptera > Noctuidae > Noctua > Noctua comes. The sequence continues at coordinate 18,931,467 of OY720272.1, forward strand.
ATTTTAAATTGGGGGATGATTTTGGAAAAACTGTGATACACGTATCTCATCATTTTAACTGAAGTATATGTAGACACAATTTCAAGTCAATCGACTCAGAGAATAAAAAGTTTCATTGAAAATTCAACACCCCATTTCACCCTCTTAGGGGTGGAATTTCGAAAAACCCTTTCTTAGTGGATACCTACTCTTCACAAAGAGTACACTGTCCAAATTTCATGTCTCTAAGACCAGTGGTTTGGGCTGTGCGTTGATATATAAGTCAGTCAGTCAGTCAGTCAGGACTTTGAATTTTATATGTATAGATAGATAGACAATAGACAACAAAAATAATCTAAAAATAAATTATCAAAGACTAAAAGTCGCGCTGATAAGCACGGTTTGTTAATATCAATTAAGTATTGTCTGTCAATAAGGTCGAACGCTCTGAACGTCTATGCGCATCAACAGGCAAAAATTGTATGAAGCTCGCGCTCGCCCGCTCGGACGCCTCGCCTTTTTATACCTTCGGCCGCAAGACGCGCCGAGCGCGGCGACCGATTCTCGGACCTTATACAAAAATAATCCTTATAGCATGATTCAGTATTCACGCGCGATGGCTTATTATTAGCGTATTTCATGTATAACTTTGGTGTTTCTTTACCGATTTCTATGATTCTTTTTTATGAAATAGTTAATAATGTTAACTTTTTTAATTAGGGATGACAGAGAGTGTTATAAACGTAAGAGTAGGCAAATATAATCAGAAAGCTTCGAACTGCTAAGCTATCGGGAGTTACACGTGATATTGTGAGTCAACCATAAAAGATAGACATATGCTGTTGTGGGATATTTTTTATATAATTTTAAGGAAAATATTTCCGTCATACATGATTTTTGTGTAGCTTTAACCATTAAGGTTGCACATGCGACGGATGCTTAAAAAATGGAGTAACTTCTCCCGTTTTCCCAACATTTCCCTTCACTGCTCTGCTCCTATTAATTGTAGCGTGATGAAAAGTATACTATAACCAACTCAGGAGTATGAAAAATAATTGTACCAAGTTTCGTTAAAATCCGTCGAGTAGTTTTTGTTTCTATAACGGTTATACAGACAGACAGACAGACAGACAAAAATTTTATTGATGGCATCAGTATCGATTCCTAATCACCCCCTGATAGTTATTTTGGAAATATATTTCATGTACAGAATTGACCTCTCTACAGATTTATTATAAGTAGTATAGATAAAAGTTATTGATACTTCCCGAGAATTTGTGAGATTAGTCACATTGAGCTTTATTTGTGAGATTGAGGTTTCTGACAGAGAAATCCAATTTTGGTGCCACTGATTTTCAATTTTGGTGAGCACTTTCGATTTTGGTGGGTGATTTTCAATTTTGGTGGCCACACTAGACTTTGAATTAAAATATCTCAAAAAGTTATGGAGGTATTCTGAGACCTCTTGAAGATCCTTCAATCTTGGACTTTCTATTCTTATACCAGATCCTTATTTTTCACGAAAACTGAAGAAACAATTTTGCCACCAAAATTGACACAAAATGACCTTTGTTGATATTGACCCTTGAGCCGCCACTTTACACTATTGAAAAGATTTCACATAGTGGACGATAAAGCGAGCACTCGCGAACAGCTCTGAATAAGAATACCGTCACGACATTTAAGTACAATCATTAACTCGCCATTGAAACATACGAGCGCCGGCACTCGTCTATAACTAGTTTTTGTTCTAAATCACTCAGCGAAACTCAATTTGGAGGGTAAAGGGCGGGTCCCCCGGGGCCCCAGGGCCCGACGGCGGCGCACTAAGTGGCGGCCGAGCGGCCTTTATCCTCCGCGAATTATTAGCCGAGGGAAAACATTAGCCTCCCCGGGAAATATAAGTAACGAGGAAAAGTACCGCCCAAAACGTTCAGCAGTCACTGATCGCAGTAAACGGAGCCGCGTGATGTCACACTCGCCGACAGCGTGCGAGTGCATCCGTGCCGCCGCCCGTCCACGCGCGATGCTGTGCGAATCTAAGTTATTCGTTTTTCTCCTTTTATGAAAATTTAGATCGTGACACCATCTTAGAGGGGGTGTTTTTCTCACCCCAGCGATACCTACCAATAATCTTTTAATAATGGAGCGTTAAACTGTTCGCCATGTCACCAACTCATAACTTCACGCACAACTATGATTCATTAAGACATACGTTGGCCTACGATCATCTTACTCCGCAAGATGCACAAATAATTGCGTGTATTCCACAGTGTATTTTACAGTACCTAATGTTTGTCAGCGACGCGTCACGGCGTCACATCGATCGCTGCAGAAGTAGGCCGCAGCGCTCTGCAACCTCAACATAATCCCATTTTAATTAAACGCGCTCGGATTTACCGGCGAGATTAATCAAGAGACTCTCCTCTCCTCGTGTGACCTCCTCCACCTCACTGAGAGGACCACCGACTCTGCCGCACTAACGTTATACACTAAACTTTAATTCGGGATTAATCGCCAATGACCCCAGATGTTCACTGATGGAGGACTCGATTCAACAAAAGGACAAATGTTTGTTTGGCCTGAAAATATTTGCTTGCTTATATGTTCATAGAAATATTTTGATTCTCCCCAAAGCAATGATAATATCCATTTTGTAGGATGTTTGAACTATGAGTATCGCAGCGTCGCATGTCACAATTCGCCGTCATTTCAAACTCGCTCAATTTACTTATTTGTCCATGTAGAGCATTGAAGGCATCAGTGAAAAATATTCTGTTACTCGACAGAAATAAGTGGGCCATCACTCGAACCGACAAGCCATGCGGAAAAACTAATGCGCGTGCTATCGACGCGGACAAAACGCGCGGAGGCGCGCGGCGGGGGCGACATGTGGACCTTTAATTTCTCGCCTCGAAGGAGCGAGCCTCGGCCAACACTTTTTTTTAATATTGACCGTTTGATTTTGTCCTCTACCGACCCTGATTTCGTGGTAAATTGACAGGATTTCGAAAATTCACCCATTTTAGTTCGCCGACGATACGGAGGTAATTTCTGATGGGATCAATTTCTAAATATCATAACGCACGATCTGTGGTCCGAGCCCCAAGTACCTGCGGCAGACGCACCGCGCCGTGCTAACGATCAGTACTCACTACTTGAGTCGTGTACTCTGTGATGAACTTGTACTTTTATTGAATACGTTGAGCAATGAGTGATCTTGCCGGGAGGTGCAGCCTCACATATTTATATTTCGTGCGGTGGTCCGCACGAAATATAAATATGACTGTGTGTAGACTTGGTGTAGCATTACACCAGTAAATGTGACTTACTGGTGTAATGCTACACCAATTTCATCTTCGTTGACAATCAGTTTTTAGTGAATGAATAATTTAGCAATTTTATTCTATTTCTGCAACGATTTTATAATTAATGAATAAGTACTTTGTGGTATTTCTGAGGAGTCACTTTATATGTAGTCAAAGGCCTAGTTTCCAAACACAAACATGTGTGTCTGTATTGTGGAGACGCTTGTCTGGGGCTACGCCAGGTACGAGCCATCACTAGCAGTACTTCCCTCGGAGGACCATTCGAGTGGAGGGAGAGGAGGGAGGGGGAGGGTGGAGGTGCGACCAGAGCGCCTCCCACAAACAAATGGCAATAAGTTTAGAATGAAATTGAAAGTAAACAGCTCGATAGTCTAGGAGGACCACTCCCGCCATTTGTGTTCTACACAACAACCAATTTGGATTATCTATAATTTATGAAGTGGTTCAGCTGCTTCGGCTGATTGATTGCAAACACTGATAAGTCCTAATCTGTTGGGATTCTGACTGGGATTAGAAAAAGTTTGGGAGGTGGGGTTTAGTTGGTAGCATCATTCGCTTTAGTTCAATTAATTTGATGAAGTGTCTGTGGATTAGGCGTTGTCGCATGCAACGATTTATTTGTACGACAACACTAATTGTTTGTCTCAAACATCCTATAAATCGATCAATATGTATATTAGGAAGAATAACGCATATGTTGAAATGCATTTCAATTTGGTGTCTTAAACAGAAATTGAACCGTTGGTTTCATATTTTCGAGATCAACGCCATATACCCGGCTGTCTGGGGCAAATGATAAAGTAACTGAAACAGGAACATAGTACTATCTGAGAATAACAGCTCAGTGATTAACTCGAACGGAAATTCGTTACGAATTTAATCACGATTCCATCGCCGAGACAACAGAGCATGAATCAAGAAACAATAATAAAGATATAATTGTTTGGAACACACAAAGCAGATGTAATTAGCGCCTGATACGGACCGGACACGGGTTTAATCCGATGCTCTCTGTGGCTTCCTATCGGCGGAGGTTCGCCGGACAAGCGGACGAGTGCGGACGTCCGGGAACGATTGGGCACTAATACTACGACCTACTCTAAATACCGCCTGTATATGTGTCTACCACGGCTGCACGCGGCGGAGCACTGGAATTAATTCGAATGCTATAGAATACCTACCTAGTCTGTTTAGAATATTTCAACTTGAAAGCAAATTCGGTGCAGTATTATGAAAATCTAATAAGAACAGGTACAAACAACCTGCATGGTGCATAGTACTCTTTTAAAAATAAAATATGATTATTAAATCATGGTGACCTGTGCGAGTAACATACGAACTGGTCGCTTCCGTCTCATATCCATACGACACGTGCCACGTCCCGGGCAGCGCATGCATAAGCAACAAATGACAGCTATGTGGTCCTCGCAATTAGCGACATACACCTGCATGCAGCTGCAGGTTAGCAGGACAGTTAGTGGCGACTCATGAATGATTTACACGCCTGCACCGTAGGGGACGCGCTGTCTTCATAAATACGCGACGAGATAATGTTGCTCGACGGCCGTCACTCAGTGAGTCGGCGCCCACATCCCAACCCACCTAATCTCGTGTACAAACACAGGAGGCGGATATAGAAATACATATTCCTCGACAAGCGATCGGCACTGGGTCACAAACTGTACTCGTTATGATAATGGCGCCTTTGACGCCGCCGTGTGCGACTGTGCGCCAGATGCATACGTGAGGCTAAGTGTGCCGTGTGCGACTATGCGCCAGATGCATACGTGAGGCTGAGGGACGATGACCGCCGCGACACGACACCACCCTTCGAATAAATCTTCTCTTTTGTCACATAAATCGGGGTTATACCAGCCAATCAAAGTAGTAAATAGCGCGTTTGAATCTACGACGGATTTAGACAAAAATGATGCCGGCAAACATATCATTTTTATTTGGTTGGCGTTCGGCCGGCCGCCATTTGTTAGCCGGCTATTTGAGCCGTATTCAGTGGAGTCGAGCCGCTAGCTGGAATAAATCAACTGCTTGGCGCCGTCCCGCGTCCTGCCCACACTGAAATATGATCGCGCCACTCTAATCCGCCTTTTGTTTTAGAGTCATTACACCCCGAGCCGACGGACCCACCACTTAACATATTGTCACTGAAGCGAGACCACCCAAATCTCATATTATTGTAATAAATTACAACTTACTTATCTAGCTACCTATTTTTAACCATCTATCAAAATGTCAAAAGGTGGGGTCCGCCAGGTTGAATTATTCCTCTTAAGTCCTATTGAATTATTTAACAAACGCCGAAAACAATGTATCTATATTTTTAAATAACAAAACTTATCGAACAGTGTTCAAGATGTCAAACGAACACTAAACACGTTCAGTACCATTAACATAACATCGGTCGCAGCCGGCACAGAGCGGTGCGCCAACCTGCCACTCCTGCGCCGCGGCCAACACTCAAGTTTATAGCCTGACTGCCTTCCCTGCCTCCCTGCCGAGGTGCTAAACGTGTCAGCGTGTTAATATTCACGAGGTGCCTCTGCGAGCTTCCCCCGCGCTGTAAGAGGCGATAGATTCAGTCAGAGTGCAACATTGACGCCTCCTGGCTCCGCTCGGCTCTAGGCAGAATTTATGACAACATTAGCAGTCATTTTAGAAAGTTTCACGCGTTCACTCCGCAAGTGTGAACGCTAACATTTTATTCATCCTCGACGATAACGCTAGAATGTATTGTAGTGCCAGGTCAGTGCTGCTAACTGCGAATAAGGGATAGAAGACCCACAACAGAAGAGAACTTCATCAGTTGGAACACTCATGGAGTTCTGTGTTGCATTGGGTCTATAGAAATAACAATTATGAAACCTCAGTGTTTGACAAAAACAAAATTAACAGAGAAAAATTGAATTATTAAATTCTATTAGGTGATACTACGGAGAAATTATGAAAATATAGGTACTGGGTACCTACCAAAAAATCGCGATCAAATTGCTTGTTATCAGTACTTCTATACTTTCCATTGAAATTCGATCAGAGTACCTATTAAGGCCCACCCTCAGCTCAAGTCGACTTATAGTAATGGACACACAATATGCTACTAACCTACTGAAGCTGTTCACTAGGTGGCACGAGAGCGGATATAAGGCACCGTGCACGCGTAGACTGCACCTGCTCCACGCAGTCGCAGTCACCGCCTTTACGAGCAGCGTCGTGACTCTACCGCCAAGTTATTACACTGTATTGAATATTCATACAATGTGCAATAAAGAACACTAATCAGAATCATCCAAAGTGATGAGCTTCATGTCCTAACAATTTTTGTTTCCACTACTTTTAGAAATAAATCAAACTTTCGAGAGTATTATTTGTGCTTGTGTAGTGGAGCCGCTCCTACCGCTCTTATTAACTTCAAAGGAAACAAATAAAAAAACCAGTTCGTCCCTGTAACAAAACTCCCCAATATAAGCCGTCGCTCGCACGATGATTACGCAATATTTTTGATCAGATTTGTCGTATTAATTACGAGGCGCGGAAAAATACAATAACGGTGTAATAAATCACTGATAAAGTGCAATGAATAATGATTATTCATTCGTCGTTGTTTTTACGAATCGCCCGGCGGCGCCGATGATTTATCGGCGAGTGTAGTGGACGGCCGCGCGGCGCACACTGACCCGCCTTCTACTCTGCCAAACTCGCCTGCCCGTCCGCTTGTAGGCGACGTCCGCTCGTAGGCGACGTCCGCTCGTAGGCGACGTCCACTCCTAGGCGACGTCCGCTCGTAGGCGTCGACCGCTATTCGCTATCTCTGGAACCCGCCTGAATTGAGTATAAGCACTGACCAAACTAAAAACATTAGTATGTATCGAGTTAGGTCTAACGACGACGGTTAAGCGGTCGCAAAAACCCTGGATTAACCTCAATAAAAATAATGATTCTAAGCTATATCATAAACACAACATCTACAATAATAAATATCAACTATCGGTTTAATTAAATTACATAAGGAACTGTTACACATCCACACGGTAAGGAATATCAAATGACACGTAGTTTCAATTGTCTAACACGTCGCGAATAGTTTGCAAGGTATAATCTCCGCGTAACAAGCAACAACAGCGATAGAACGTAACGCTAATAATTTGTAGCGCCGCCCGGTGTCGCCGCGTCGCACGTTCGTATCGCACAGTCGTGTCGCACGTACACATTAGTGTTGCGACGGCGGCGGCGTCGGCGGCGTGGTCCACGACCCAACTTTCATCATTAATAGCCGCCCTTGTGATTAATATTTCCATTAATTCTATGTAAATTGCCGCTTTGATGACAACTTAACGTTATTTAAGAGCGCCTAGCAACAGATGCGCGCCATGAACAAACATAAGTGATCTTTGCAAAAACTTGTTACCGACACTTTTTTGTCCTTTGAGCTGAAAACAACGAAGCATTCCGGGAAGCGCCTGATAGCAAAATAACGTATTTCCGACCGAACGTCGAGCGCCATTGTTAGTATCGTCGGGTTTTATTTGAATAAAAAAACTTATTTGTCGTAACAATAACGGTATGGAGAGTCACTCGTCTAACGCGAGAGAGTGAGGTATGCGCCTCTCGAGACGCCAATAAAACTAACAAACCAATAACATAATAATTATATTCTAGTTTCCTCTGCGCCGCTACAACGCCGCGCGCCGCCGCCGCGCCGTGGCCGCCCGCTCCTTCTCAACGAGTGTATGAATTTATATTGGATACTAGCTGACCCGCGCAACTTCGTCTGCGTCTCATAAGAGAGAGAGGGTTAGAGGGAGTGGGTTGTAGGCACCTATAGTACGATTCTAACACATCACACACATCATTCCACGGTACCTGATCATTATTTTGCTGCGGAGTTATTTTAAAACTGTGATATCTCCTAAGATTTTCATTGAAATCAATACTTGCGATGAATAACGGATTTATTTGGATAAGGATAAATACCATGTTTACAAAAACACCTTCGCAAATAATGCATTATTTTTGAAAAAAAAATGATTACCGTAAAAAGGTTACAGTGAGTCAACCTTAAAAAATAGACATATGCTATCACGGACATTTTTTTAGAACTTTTAAGAGATGCAATTCCGTCATACATGATTGTTGCGTAACTTTAACCGTTTACGCAGCGTTCGCAACGGGAGCTCTCAAAAGGAATATATTTTCCTCGTTTTGCAACATTTTTCATTGATGCTCCACTCTTATTAGTTATAGCGTAATGATGCCTTACTCGATAAATAGGCTGTCCAACATTAAAATAATTTTTCAATTTGAACCAGTAGTTCCTGAAATTAGCGCGATCAACCAAACCAACAAACAATCTCTTCAGTTTTATAATATTAGTATAGATTCAAGTAGGTAACTATTTATTTTCTTGGAAATAATTGAATTAATCGCTAAAATATTCTACTTATGTATTTCCCAAATAAGAGCTTCCCTCGTCAGCCCCACGTCTTCATCCTTAGACGCTCGATAACAGTCACACTCCAGCTAGGTTTAAAGTTTTCATCAAGGTGCATGAAATGAGCCGAAACACGACAAAGCTGCTGTAAACTGTTGCGGACCTCTTGCAACTGCCTTCCGTCTCCATCGTCAAGCCTTCGATGACAGTCATACCCCAGGGCAGGTCTAAAGTTCTCACCAAGGTGCATGAAATGAGCCCAATAACAATACAGCTGCTGTAAAATGTTGAGGACCTCTTGCAACTGCCTTGCGTCTCCACCGTTAGACCGTCGATGCTGTCATCGACGGTCTAAAGATGGAGACGGAAGACAGTGCCTTGATGAGAATTCTAGACCTAGCTGGAGTAAGACTGTTCTTACTCCAGCTAGGGCTAGAATTCTCACCAAGCTGCATGAAATGAGCCCAATTACAATATAGCTTTTTTTTTTTTTTTTTTTTTTTTTTTTTTCGGATGGGAAATCATCAAATGACCCCCCCCACTCTGGGCGGAGCGGAAGGGAGTGTCAGACTTGTACTGACTAAAACCCATCCATGTTCCTTCTTTGCCCTTTGTGTTCCAGGGCCACGGTATCTCTTTCGAACAGTCCCGCAGCCCTGGCAGGCATCGGTCCTTGCAGACCCCTACATCATTGCTGACATCTCTTTGAGGCGCGCGTGGAACACGAACGCGCCATCGACACGGCCTGTCGTCAGAAGACGGCCGGACGGCGAGCTAGCCCATAGCTCGCCGTCCACAGGCCCGCGCCTACGGTGGCCGGGAGCCACCACGTGACCCCCGACGCCCAGGGCGTCTCCCGCGGCGGCTGGGACGTGAGGTTCTTTCCCTCTCACGTCCCGCCACCTCCTTCACTAGCATGACTGTTTCGCAGAAGGAGGTGACGGCTTCCCATTCCCTCTCGCTCCGGACCATGGCTTGAACCAGGGCCGGACGCGAGAGATCGCCGCCGCCGATCGCCGCAACGAGGACACGACGGTGCTCCGCCCAAGCGGGGCAGACCTCCACGGTATGTTCCACCGTGTCCTCCGGACGATCCTCACAATGGAAACACCCGGGCGTTTCCTCCCGCCCGATCCGGTGCAGGAACCTCCCGAAACAACCGTGTCCGGTGAGGACCTGCGTCAGGCGGTAGGTGAGGGCGCCGTGGCGCCTCTCTAGCCACTCCTCAAAGAGGGGACTTATCGCCACTATGGTGGCGTGCCCTGCACGGGGTTGCGACAGTCGCTCTCTCCATGTCGCCATGAGATCACGCCGGAGGTCTGTCCGCTGAGCGGCAATTTGCCGCGGCAGCGGAGTTTCCAACCGACTTAGTGCCTCCGCGCGCCATTCGTGCAGGCGCGCGAGGACTATCGCCTCCAGATCCCATGGCGGCAATCCGGCAAGGAGGCTAGCCGCCTCACCGGAGATCGTGCGGTACCCGCGGATTAGCCTTATGGCTATCACCTTTTGGGGCGCGTTCAGGTAGTGGGCGGCTCGTCGCCTCAAAGAACGCGCCCACACCGGGGCCCCATAAAGGGCCATGGACCGCACGACCCCCGCGTAGAGCCTCCGGCAGGAGGCGTTCGGACCCCTCAGGTTGGGCAAGAGCCGCTTAAAGGCAGCCCCTGTCCGTTCCAGTTTGGGAGCCAAACGTCGGAAATGCTCCACGAAGTTCCACCGGCTGTCGAGGACGAGTCCTAGGTACTTCAACGTCGACCCGACGCCGATGGAGACCCCTCCTGCCGTCAGTAGGGATCCCGACGGTGGCGCATTCCGAGGCCCATGAAAACACATGGCCTCGGACTTGTGCAATGCCACCTCGAGACCCAATTGCCGGATCCTCTCCACGACTATCGCAACCCCGCGTGTCATGTTTTCGGCCGCCGCCTCGTGCGACCTCCCTTGTGCCAGTACCAGCGTGTCGTCAGCGTAGCAAACTACGCTGACGCCGCTAGGGAGGTCGGCGCGCAGCACCCAGTCGTAACCGATGTTCCACAAGGCCGGTCCCAGAACCGATCCCTGTGGAACACCGCACGACATCTCTCGCCGGTTCCATTCTCCGCTCCGACCGGGGTAGATGACGGCCCTATCCGTCAGGTAGTCCCCGACCACACGACGAAGGTAGGTCGGCACCCGGTGATACCGGAGTGCCTCCCTAATGCAGCTCCAGGGCATGGAGTTGAAGGCGTTGGCGATGTCAAGAGACACCGCCAAGACGACCCCGCCCCGGGACACCGCGTCCCCCGTCGTGAGGGCTCTCACGCGCATGATGGCATCCACCGTTGAGCGCCCCTTGCGGAAACCAAACTGGTGTTCCGCAAGATCCGGCCCCATCCCCACGAGGTGCCCGGCGAGGCGGTTGGCAATGACTCTTTCAAAGAGCTTGCCCACCTCGTCGAGCAATACTATGGGCCGGTATGCGGACGGAGAGTCCGCAGGGCGCCCTGGCTTTCGGATGAGGACCAGCTTCCCCGTCTTCCAACGAAGCGGGAACTGGCCTCTCTCCAAGCATGCGCTTAGGAGCCCTTCCAGTCGGGGCCCGAGAGCCTCAGAGGCCAGGACCCAGGCTTTGCCAGGCAAGCCATCGGGTCCCGGGGCGGTATTTCTGGCTTTCAGCCTGCGTACCGCCACTCTCAGGTCTACCCCAGTCACCTCCGGAATGTCGTCATCGTCATCGGTGTGGTCCGCTCCCGGCACCGCACGCGGCGGCGGAGCCATAGGCGGGGGAGGATGCTCCCCTCGCGAAGGGAACAGAGCGCTCACCACGTCCTCCACGAGCTCAGGCCGGAGACTCTGCGTCAGCGGGGGGGCCCGGGTGCGGAGTTTGTCCCGCACCATCTTGTAAGGGCGCCCCCACGGATCTCCATTCAGAGACTCCAGCATCTCCTCGCGGGCCAGATTCTTGGCCCGCCGAACAGCCTCTTGGAGGGCGGTCTTCGCCGCTCTGTATCCCTCGTACAGCTCCACCTCAATGGCTGCCGCATCCGGAGGGCGGATGCGTAGCCTGCGATGCCTGGCGTACAGGTGCCGCGCGGCAACGCACGCCTCGCGCAGAGACGTCAGCTCTCGCGACCACCAATACACCTGACGCCGGGCGCTTCCTGGCCGAACACGGGGCATTGCCACGTCGCAAATCCCGGACATGGCCTCCTGGAACCAACCCGCCTCGTTATTGATGTCGGCAGGCCTGACCGGTGATGACACCCAGGCCTGCACGATCGAGGCTTCCAGGAGGAGCTCCCGGTTCAGCTGCCTCAGCGCCCATCGCGGACCACTCGGGGTCTGTAGGACCGGCGCGCTTGAGGTCTGGGTGGAGACGTCGAACCGGATGTACCGGTGGTCGGAATAGGTCTCCACCCCCTCCATGACGCGCCAGTCAACGACACGCGGCGACAGAGCGGGGCTAGCGAACGAGATGTCCACCACCGACTCGCCCCGCATCCGCACGCACGTGGGGACAGAACCCCGATTTAGGACGACCAGGCCTGTCTCCAGAGCCCAGTCCTCCACCATCCTACCCCGCGCGTCCGTGAAACGAGAACCCCAAGCCAAGTTCTTGGCATTGAAGTCCCCGAGCACAAGCACGGGGAGGGAATGGCTTCCGATGACGACACTCAACTCCGTGAGGGAGTTGTGGAACTCGGCGAGAGTTCGGCTCGGGGAGAAGTAGACTCCCACTACTACGATCTCCCCGAACCGTGCTGCTACGCACCCCTGACCCTTCCTGACACTCTCAAGGGTCGGGGTACCGGCGGCGGCCGACGCAATTATGGTCACTGAGCCGCTAAGGTCCTCCACCCAGTCATCCCTGGGCGGGACAAAGTACGGCTCAGCGACCACGGCGATGTTAATCGACCACTGCGCCATGCTCTGGAGCAACAGATCCTGAGCGCAGGCGCAGTGGTTGATGTTCGCCTGGAGAAAGCGTAATGGGGCCGTTACTGGCACTCCATTTCAGCCCCCTCCCGGGCCCCCTGCGAGGGCCCCGCTGCGGAAGTTGCAGCAGTGGCGGCAGCGGCGGCGACAGTGGCGGCGGCAGCGGTGGTGGCGACGGTGGGGGTTTTGGCGGTGGTGGTGGTGGAGGGCCTTCCCTTGCCCCTGGCCTTGGCAGGTGTACCGCAGGCCTTGCTCCCTGCCCGGTGATCGACCGGCTTGCCAGCCGCGGCCTTGTGACCGGGCTGGCTGCAGCGGAAGCACTGGTCACTGCGGTCTACCTCCGAGGTGCACCGGACCGACACGTGGTGCCCCACATGGCAGCGGAAGCACCTCAGAGGTCTGGGTTCCAGCAGCTTCACCTGCGCCGACACCCAGCCCACCAAGAGCCTTCGGCCCTCCACAATGGCTTTCGCCGCCGTCACAGGGCAGCTTACCGTTACGGTTCGCGTGCCCGACAGGTCCGGACGTAAGGTGCCTGCCTTGACCTGCTCGGCAGGGCACCCACCGGTCCTGGTGACGGCGGCCACCACCTCCTCCTCGGTCACCGAGTCGTCCAGACCCAGGATGCGCAGGTCTGCGCATTTGACGGGCCTGGACACTCGGGCCTCGTCCGCATTTAGGGACGCTCTAAGCTTTTCAGCCAGAGCGTCAGCGGACGAGCCACGGGTTTCGCCGGGGATCTCTAGCACTCGAGCCCCTGTTGCGGTGACCCTAAGCCTGAGGCCCCCGGCGATCCCGAGCTCCCCGAGATCCACCGTCGCCTTCGCCTTAGCGAGCACGTCGCGATAGGTCACGCCCCTCTTTTCCGCGTCCGGCTGTAGTGTGATCACTACAGCCGCGGTCTTTGGGGCGCTGAGCCTAGCCGCGATGCCATGCTCCTTTTGTCGGCGCTTCCGCTCCCGCTTCCTGGCCTTTTTGGCCGCCCTTTGCTCCCTCGCTTTCTCTCCGGCCACCTGCCACCCAGTCTCGGCCGCGGAAGGCTTAGGGGGCGGGGGGGGCGGCGGTGGTGGCTGTCTCGGCGGCTGTCTCGCGGCTGGCGCTGGCACATTCGCCGCCTTGCCCTTCTTTTGGGCCGCCGCCTTGCCCTGCTTCAGGGCCGCCGCCTTCCTAACCGGAGCCGGCTTTTCGGGGGCCGACGTAACCGTGCCGGAGGGCTGGCTGGACGGCCCCGGTGCGGAGGCCGCAGCAGCCGCATATGTGACCGCCCTCGGGCCCGGGGGCGCCTTATTTGCCGCCAGGGGGGGGCGCAGGACAATGCCCTCCAGGACGGAGAACCGCGCCTGGAAGGCAGCCAGCTCCTGCCGAACCAGGTTCAGGACCTGGTTCTCCACCGGCACGGGCTGGCTTGGTCGCTGCTGGCCCCCATTTTGGGGCGCCTCGCGAGAGCCGGACTCGCACAGACCGGCCAGGTCTGCTCGGAGCTTCTTATTCTCCTCTTGGAGAAGCTCCGTGGCGGCCGTCAGTCGAGCGACCTCCGCCCGCAGTTTGGCCACGTCGTCTGGCGGGGGCCCCGCATATCTGGCCTCCGCTGCCGCCATGATGGAGGCGATCGCTGCAGGTATAGCCTTGTGCCTGGTGGAGGGCTTTTGTTTGCAAGAAACAGCCCTCAGCGCCGCCTCCACCTCCTTCGCAAGCCCGGCCTTACGCTCCGCATCGGAGCCGCCGTCTGCGCCCGCCTCGTCATCAGAGGAGCCCGAACGGGTCACCCCGCGACCGGCAGCCACCCCCGGGTGGCGTCCCTCCTCGGCAAGCCGCGCCGACCTCTCGGTGGCAGAGAGGCCTCTCCCCTTGCCGCGGATCCCGCCACGCTTGCTGGTGGGGATCTTGCGAGCCGAAGCCAGCTCCCCCTCTGACGACGACTCTTGGTCGCCTACCGGCCTGGACCGCTTGCGGAGGAACTCCTTGTTCACCGCAGCAGCCCCGGGCCTCCCGCGCCGGGAGCTCTCTGAGCCTCCCGCACTCACATCGCTGGATGCGGCGCCGGACTCCGACCCCGCATCTCTCTCCTCCCTTCCTTCGCCGTTATCGGCCGTGTTTTGGGTATTACAATATAGCTGCTGTAAACTGTTGAGGACCTCTTGCAACTGTCTTGCGTCCTCATCGTTAAACCATCGATGACAGTCGTAGTCCAGCTAGGTTTAAAGTTCTCATCAATATGCATGAAATGAGCCCAAACACGATATAGATGCTTGAAACTGTTCAGGACCTCTTGCGACTGCCTTCTGTCTCCATCGTCAGACGTTCGATGAAAGTCATACTCTAGTTAAGTTTAAAGTTCTCATCACGGTGCATGAAATGAGCCCAAATAGCTGCTGTAAACTGTTGCGAACCTCTTGCAACTGCCTTCCGTCTCCATCGTCAGACCCTCGATGACAGTCATACTCCAGGCAAGTCTAAAGGTCTCACCAAGGTGCATGAAATAAACCCAATAAGAATATAGCTGCTGTAAACTGTTGAGGACCTCTTGCAACTGCCTTCCGTCTCCATCGTTAGACCGTCGATGACAGTCATACTCCAGCTAGGTCTAAAGTTCTCATCAAGGTGTATGAAATGAGCCCAAACACGACATAGATACTGTTAGCTCTTGAGGACCTCTTGAAACTGCCTTCTGTCTCCTTCGTCAGACCTTCGATGAAAGTCATACTCTAGTTATGTTTAAATTTCTCATAAAGGTGCATGAAATGAGCACAAACACGATAAATTTGCGTGGCCTTACATAAAAATAATTATATGCGACGAATTAAGAACCTCCTCTTTAGGTTTCACGGAGAATCTTAACACCGCGATTCAGAAAATGGACTCAAAAGAACAACGCCATCCATCAAGTACGAAGTTAAGCTGCAAAGCATGCATGTAATGCATGCAAAGGGATCGAACACACACTATATAGGCCATGTAAATTTTCAAAGCAGCGTCATGTAGACTAATCTAGAGTACCTTTTGCTATGATAACGTAAAAAAAACTGGCCAATCGATTTAAAAGTTATCTTGTGAGCACATTTTTATTAATTAGTACCATTTTGGTTCAATAGATGTCGTTGCATGTTGCATATATGTAATGAAATGTCATTTCATTAATTCGAATTTGCCGCGCCTCGCGCCTTTATAAGTTGTCTGTGGAATTGAATGGCGGACGATGGTCAAAATATTCGGTGTGATTTATTGTTTTAAGAAAACGTGTGGAGAGATAAAATAAAAGGATATAATTGAGGAGGCGATATTAGTGAACTTTAAATGTCGTTTTATAAGATTATTACTTTGTATTTTCAGAGAAACAATTTGTGGTTTATTTATTTCTTCTTGAACACTTTAAATTCATACATTGATAGAGAGGACCAATTACAATCGAAAAAAAACTTAAACCTTCTCTAAGTTATGCACAATATTTGTGCATTGAATCTAACCACATGGATTTTAGAATTTACACGTGATGTTTTACCAAAAAAATACCCGGAAACACTCATATATCTTTTGATAGAGAGTACCGATTACAATGAAACATCGTTTGAATGGTTAAAAAAAAAACTAAAAGTATGTATAAAACTATTTGGTAATGATTTGGAAATCTTAAAGCTTTATAAAAATCAACATACCTATTTCCAAAAGTGAAAACCGGCTGTGGATCCAACTTGCACCATAGTTATTATTTTTGAAATCTTACAGTATTAAAAAAATCGAAATATACAAAAACAAAATACCTTAGCTGAGGCTTGAACTTGCGAACTACTGTTCACAGGGCGGCCGCTGACACCTTTGGGCTACTTACTTCGGTGACAAATGGTCTAAAATAGCTGTTATATTCTAATGCATGCCATGACAGTTGTCAGTTGTCAAACCGTTGTCAAACAGCTGAGGAATGGACGTAATGCAATATTGCTCATCCACCTAAGTTGTTAGCGTGATAATATAGCCTATAGCCTTCCTCGATAAATGGGCTATTCAACACTAAAATTTCAATTCGAACCAGTAGTTCCTGAGTTTAGCGCGTGTGATGTGATACAAAGTGACAGTGGGACCAAGTCGCATAACCGTAATTTTACTTCTGGATCTCTTTAAATTCAAATATCTTTTGATAGAGTGAACCGATTGAAATGAAACAAAAACTAAATGTTACCTCAAGTTACGCACAATTGTTGAGTATCTACATTGGACGTACATTTTACGTGATGCCCGAACAAACAAACAGACAAAAATTCTAAAAATGCTGGAAATGGGTTCCGTTGGTTGTCCTTTAACACCCTAGCTATTTTTTTGGAAATATTTCCGATGTACATAAACGACTTCTCTACAGATTTATTATATGTATAATAAAAATAGGTAATAAGGTTGTTTGGAAGAGAGGGCGCTGCTGTGCGTAAACAAACAATAAGCTCCATTCAATATATTTGTAAAAAATTGATTAAGTGATTAACCACAAACGATTTAGTGTTTAAATGAAAGTACTAGTGACTAACTGTGAGTGATATTGAAGTTCGTGTAAAATATCTACTTAAACGAAAGAAACAATCAAAAAAGTGTTATGAGTAACGACTATGATAATTCAAAAAATACTGATTTAAGTGATCTAAAAACTGAATCCGGAAATAGTGTACACTGGGATATATCAAAAAACCTAAAGAGAAGAAACATAAGAGGTACATATTATTTAAATAATCTCAAAACAAAACTTATTATGAAATCACAAGTCATTGCTCTTCATTTAATTTAGAAAAGCGCCATCTATTGACACAAAGTCAAACCAGAGACATCGCTATCGAATACTGCGGTTAGTTTTTACAACTCGAAACATAGAGGACGCTACTAGTAGTTTTAAACACTCGGAAATTAAATTAGATTTTATATAATAAAAAATGGCACCTGCTGTTCTGCAATGTGCAGGATGCCAACAAAAGCTACCAATAAGAGAAAATCTTACCTGTACGCTGTGTAAGTCGAGATACGATTTGGAATGTGCGGGAATACTAAAGGACTACTACATGAAGTCGATGACATTAGAACTTAGGAAGTCGTGGAAGTGCCAGACCTGCATCTGTAAAATGCCGAAGACAGGGAACACTGACACCCCTATACGCACCTTAAAGGGTCCCGATGACAACCAAGTTTTGATCTCTCCAACAGAAAGCCATAACATTACCACCAGAAATAAAATAAATAATCCCAATGACGACACGGTTAGTTCTGAAGACCTTAGCTATTTAGGAGACACTTTACAAACAGTGGAAATAGATAATGTTAATAATACATTTGCAAGTCAATTAAACATGCAGAGCTTAAGTGAATTGATTATACTACGGCTGAGAGAAAACAATAAATCCATTATCGAAGAACTCCAAAATACGATACAGACAGAGATCAATAGAGCCATAGCGGAATTAAGACATGATTTTGAGTACAAAACAAATACCTTAACTGAACAAAATGACCAAAGAAAACAAGAAATAGACAGTATTAACACTAAGCTACAAGATCTACAAATAGAAAATGAAGATTTAAAAAAAGAAATTAAAACGCTAATGACAGCGACTCAGAAGAACCAAACATCAAGCATACCTGAGCACAACTATAAGAAATTAGTACTCTATGGTCTAGCAGAGTACTATAAAGAACCCGAATGGGAGCTACATGATAGGCTGATAGAACTGTTCCGCGACATTGCAAACGTAGACCTATCAGGCTATATAGAGGACATGTTCAGAGTAGGAAGAAAAGGTACAAATAACAGACCACTTGTAATAGAATTGCTAAGTAAAAGGATGACCAGATATATAATCAGCAACAGCCACTGTTTCCCGGGATCTGGACTAGGAATATCAGAATTTTTAGATGCAAAAGCACGAAAGGAAAGAGCCGAAATGAGAGAAGAATTATTCAAAGCTAGACAAAACGGACACCATGCAATAATAAGGAATAACCAATTATACGTTGACGGGATACTTACCAAGAAACATGATTACAACAACGAGCAACAACAACACATAAGTGATACAAATCAGGGAAACGATACGATAGCGACGTGCAACACCGATCATCCCTCTCAATTAAATACGTCGAATAAAACTGGAAACTATACATTTCGCAACCAAAGACCTACCATTTAAAGTATTATTCCAAAATTTCCAAAGTCTAAACAACAAACAACACTTACTTGATGCTTTCATTACCCAAAATTCTATATACAATGTAATATGTATCTCCGAGACCTGGCTCTCACATGAAAAACTAGACCTAATTCAGTTTAATGGCTACAAGTTTGTCTCATCATACTGTCGCAGCACCAGACCAGGGGGCGGTGTCTGTATTCTACTTCAAAACCATTTAGACTATATACAGAGAAATGACATCACTGATATGTCTATAGAATATATATTAGAATTATGTGCTACTGAATTACCTAATAATTTATTAATTGTAATTATGTATTGGAATGGAAGAGAGGAAGAAGTTTTTTATCAGAAACTAAAACAAATTTTAAAATATATAACGATTAAATACTCAAAACAAAATATCATTATAGGAGGTGATTTCAATATAAATATATTATCGGATAGCCAAAAATCAAACCAATTTTTAAATTTAATGCACGAATATAAATTAACCCAACACGTGAAAAATGCAACACGTATAACTCCAAAGACTGCCACATGTTTGGATCTAATATTTACAAATTTTATACATAAGGACATATACGCAACTGTAGAAGAGTTAGGTTTTTCAGATCATAACGGTACCATTTTGCACTTTAATATCCCTCAACAAATAAAACAAACCACCTGGAACGCAAATAAAAGATTTTACAACCACACAAATATATTAAAATTCAAGTCTAAACTGCAGGAAATAAATTGGAACGACATAATAACAACTGAAAACGATATTAACGGAAATTATGAAGCGTTTAACAAAACACTCATTAGTATCTTAAACCAATGCATACCATTAATGAAAATAAAATTAAAAGTAAAATATAAAAAATTCTGGCTAACCAAAGGCATAAAAAACTCCTGTAAAAGCAAAAGATTATTGAAGATACTCGTTACTAAAACTAACAACACAATATTAACGGAATTTTATAAAAAATATGAAAAAATATTAAAGAAAACAGTTATTACAGCGAAAAAATTACACTTTAAAAATAAAATGATCAAATCAAATAATAAAATTAAAACTATGTGGAATATTATCAATGAACGAACAAACAAGAAAATAGCAAGCGATAAAAGTAATTTATCTCTACAAACGAATAATGGTGTAACTTCTGAGCCCAAGGTGGTGGCCAGCATTTTTAATAATTTCTTCGCTTCTATGGGAGAAGCTAAGAGAAACTTACAGAACGACAAACCGAAAGGATCTCATGTCATGCCCCCAACACAAAACACAATCTTCCTCAGCCCTATAGACCCATATGAGGTGAAGTCTTTGATAAAAAACTTAAAAAATAAAATGAGTCATGGTGTTGACGAGCTTCCACCTATTTTACTGAGACAGTGCGCAGACGAATTAACGTTACCATTCTACAAACTATTAAACCAATCTTTTGAAGAAGGCACTTTTCCCAATTTCTTGAAAAAGGCTCTCATAAAACCCATTCATAAGAAGAGTTCAAAAACAGATCCGAATAATTATCGACCCATTGCTCTTTTACCCACAGCTTCAAAAATATTTGAAAAAGCGATGTGCAACCGAGTTTACGAGTTTTGCGAAAAATACCAAATATTTAACGACTGCCAGAATGGATTCCGCAAAAATCGATCCACAACCTTAGCTGTATATAAATATATTCAAAAAGCTCTTGACATTATCAACAATAAACAATACGCTATAGGATTACTTTTAGACATGACAAAGGCATATGACAAAGTACAATTTCAAATATTATTAAATAAATTATACAATATAGGACTACGCGGCAAATGTTATGACTGGTTCGTATCATATTTAAAAAATAGAGAACAAATAGTAGAAATAGAACATTACAACCATCACAATAATGAAATTGAATTAGTTAGATCAGACAGTAAATTAATCACCGCTTCAATCCCGCAAGGCAGCGTAATAGGTTGTTTCTTGTTCCTTGTTTATATAAACGATCTCCCTTATAACATAAATGAGCCCTGTGTACTATTCGCGGACGACATATCGATTTTAACCTCATGTGAAGATAACACCAATATTAATGAAAAATTAAATTCCATACTTAACTCCACAATAAATTGGATGTCTGAACTTAATTTAGAAATCAATTTTAACAAGACTAAATTAATAACCTTCCACCCCCGACAAAAAATACCAATTAATATCAACTTTAGTTTTAACAACATTAAATTAGAAGTAGTTAATAAATTCTCCCTATTAGGCCTAGACATTGACACAAATATAAATTGGAAGTCACATACTCAAAAAATAAAAGCTAAGCTATCAAAGTTTTCGTACGCCCTCCGTGAGATCAAAAAAACTACGGACCTTAAAACTGCTCTGGTAACATACTACGCATATGCCTACGCATGGCTTAAATATGGTGTCGTTTTATGGGGCAACAGTACCGACGCGCCCACACTATTCACTTTACAGAAAAAACTACTCAGAATCATAGTTAATATTGAAGAAACCGACAGTTGTAAACCCCACTTTCAAGAAATGAAAATTCTTTCCCTACCCTCCCTCTATATTTTCGAAATTTGCAAATTCGTACGAACACACCCAGACTTCTACACCAAAAGGGAAGATATACAAACAAAAATAACACTTAGGCACAGAAATAGGCTCAATCTACCAAAGTCACGACTAAAAATGCACTCAGACAGTGCCTACGTTATGTCTATTAAATTGTACAATAAGCTGCCAGAATCCATTAAAAATATAGATAAATATACCATGTTCATAAATAAATTAAAAACATTTCTAATAAATAAAACCTATTATAGTGTAAATGAATACTTAAATGATAAATTATAAATACAAAAAATAATTTTAATATAAAACAAAAATATAATAATTATAATATTGACCTAATTAATAAAATATTGACATTATATTACAATTCTTACAATTAAACCCCGCATTATCTAATTAGAAATATTAACGTAATGTGCAATATATATATTTTTTTAATATTAGAGGTAAACACTCAGTGCTCTTCCTCCTCTCTCCCATAATTATTCTATGCTGTGCCCGACAGGGTCCAAAATTGTGTCGTTATTACAACCCATCAGCTAATGTAAACTTATAAATGTACATTTTGGAACGCAATAAAGATATTGAGTATTGAGTATTGAGTAAATAAAAAATCGAAGTGACGTATTTTTTCTATCCGACTTTAATTTAATATTTTTACCAAATTACCACACAAAAACTAATTTATACAAATTTACAAGCATAAATAATGAAAAAGAAAAAAAAACTGTTACCGAATAACTGAAACGGAGTCAACAAGAAAATGGAAAATACAAAATAACATCTGAAAAATAATCGAAAAAAAATGTAACCGATGCTCACAAGATACCGAGCCATACAACATCAAGAGGCACACCCACCATCTCCGGGCTCGTCGTTCAGCTCCGCCTCGCAGCCGCCGGGACGCGCCACATCCGTGAGCACCGTGTCACCGGTTGCTGCAGTTGCGTCGAGCTCGAGCGACGAGTTTTTCTCCCCGCCGTCGACTCCACCACCACCACCACGACGACGAGGAAGAGGCCCCGAACAGGGTCCCCGCTGCTGGTGGAAATGTGTCGCGCATGCGATGGACTCCGTCCATTAATGAACAAGTCATGCGCGCATATTATGGGGCTACTGAGGGGGGAAGCAACTTGACTGCGTACCGTGGTCGGATGCTCTCTGTTTCAGGTGCTTGAGCCAGGTGTCAGCGTGTCGGCGCAACGACTGTCGGATCAGGTACGGGTCATCCAGCGTAACCATATGTTGGATGACACCGTACTTGATCGACTACGCTCCGAATCACGGAGTAACCTAGTTACGCCTGCTTCACCAATGATCGCGGTGCAGCAGCAAAATGTTACCAGTGCTTCGCCGCGGTCGGACCACGGTGGTGAAGGGGATGATGACGAAGTTATATCCGTGAGTACCCAGTGCAACGTACAATTGAGGAGTGCTTTGGAGGATGCATTCCGGGAGTACCGTTCCACACCGCCTGAACTTAGGCCATGTCTACCTCGTTTGCCTATGCACAAGAAAAACAAGGCGCTGGTGTGTGCTCTAGATTCGCAGCTGTCAAATTGCTTTGACAGCAGCAAAGACCTCGCCGATACCCACTCAATATTGTACTGTGGAGCTGTAGCGGCATGTCAAAATCAAAATCAAAATCAAAGCATTTATTTCAAATAGGCCAGTTACAGGCACTTTTGAATTGTCGAAACAAAGACAACAATAGCTACAGTCCCAGTCACAAGGCATAAAAACTGTGAAAGTACTGTAGTTGCCCATTCCCTAACGTAGATCTCTATGGAGAAGAACGGGCAAGAAACTCCATGGACACTCTTTTAAATCAGTATACTTTTACAAACTCTTGGTTACATTATTCATGTTGAGATAGTACATTATGTGAGAACGATGTAGCAAGATGTGTACGTTAAAAGTGTCCATAGTAAACAATTCAAAAAAAAAAAAAAACAATTCAAATAAGCCGTGGCAACCAAGAGATGACCAGTCACAACTGACAGCGCCCGTTCACGAACATGACGCATGTATCAGCACCATTCAACTCAACCATTTTGAAGGGAACTAAATGATCCGACACACGCGCCACCATCAGCGAGACATTTGAGTGAGCATGACACACTCCTAACCGCCAGGGCACATTCAAGTCAAGAAAAGACGTAGGTTTCCCGCAAATGACAGCTTTCTATTACATAGTACTCACACAATATGTCGTGTAGCTCACGTCAAATTTCCTAACAACGACAGAGTTACGCGACCAAAATTAGCTGTTCCAGCTTGGCAGTGCAGGATTGAGCGGCATATCGGTGAGGCTAGAGCACTCATCGGCAAGTCAATCTGCTTCAGGGAGAGCAATACTCGACCTAGAGTGATGCGCTTTGTGAGGCGGGCGTTCTTGGGAACTGATGATAGTTTTCGAGACTACTTGGCCCGCGTCACAGAGCGTATCGACTTCCTGAAGCAGAAGATCTGTGCATGGGCAAGCCGTATTCGTCGGTACAAGAGGCGAGTGGAGCGATACACTCAGAATCGCACATTCCAGAGCGATGAAAGGTGGGTATATAGGGCTTGGGAACGACCGGACCAAGGTGTGACTGACACGCGTCTACCGGATGATGACGCCATGAGTTCGTTCTGGCGCAGCATGTGGTCCGTGCCTGTCAGTCACACTGAGGGTGATTGGACCCGGGAGGTTGAACGAGCGTGTGATCAAATACCTGAAATGGGGGCAATCACCATCAGCCCCCAAGACGTAGCTCGTGCAGTCCGTCCGTTGCCTAACTGGAAATCTCCAGGGCTGGATGGACTGCACAACTTCTGGATCAAATGGTTTCAGAGATCGCACGCTCGCTTGGCATCCCAGTTTCAATCAGCTTTAGAGTCAGGATCGCTGCCCCAGTTCTTGACGACAGGAATTACCCACCTGCTCTATAAATCAGGTAGTACTGCGGAGCCCAAAAATTATAGACCAATCACTTGTTTACCAACGGTCTATAAAGTTCTTACATCCATTTTGAGAGCTAAGATTAACCATCATACTGATAGTAATTCTATCATGTCTGCCTCTCAGAATGGATGTAGGAATGGGTCCCGCGGCACTAAGGAGCTGCTCCTCATAGATATGGGAGAGGGCGCTGCTGTGCGTAAACAAACAATAAGCTCCATTCAATATATTTGTAAAAAATAGATTAAGTGATTAACCACAAACGATTTAGTGTTTAAATGAAAGTACTAGTGACTAACTGTGAGTGATATTGAAGTTCGTGTAAAATATCTACTTAAACGAAAGAAACAATCAAAAATGTGTTATGAGTAACGACTATGATAATTCAAAAAATACTGATTTAAGTGATCTAAAAACTGAATCCGGAAATAGTGTACACTGGGATATCTCAAAAAACCTAAAGAGAAGAAACATAAGAGGTACATATTATTTAAAATAATCTCAAAACAAAACTTATTATGAAATCACAAGTCATTGCTCTTCATTTAATTTAGAAAAGCGCCATCTATTGACACAAAGTCAAACCAGAGACATCGCTATCGAATACTGCGGTTACTTTTTACAACTCGAAACATAGAGGACGCTACTAGTAGTTTTAAACACTCAGAAATTAAATTAGATATGATAATAAAAAATGGCACCTGCTGTTCTGCAATGTGCAGGATGCCAACAAAAGCTACCAATAAGAGAAAATCTTACCTGTACGCTGTGTAAGTCGAGATACGATTTGGAATGTGCGGGAATACTAAAGGACTACTACATGAAGTCGATGACATTAGAACTTAGGAAGTCGTGGAAGTGCCAGACCTGCATCTGTAAAATGCCGAAGACAGGGAACACTGACACCCCTATACGCACCTTAAAGGGTCCCGATGACAACCAAGTTTTGATCTCTCCAACAGAAAACCATAACATTACCACCAGAAATAAAATAAATAATCCCAATGACGACACGGTTAGTTCTGAAGACCTTAGCTATTTAGGAGACACTTTACAAGCAGTGGAAATAGATAATGTTAATAATACATTTGCAAGTCAATTAAACATGCAGAGCTTAAGTGAATTGATTATACTACGGCTGAGAGAAAACAATAAATCCATTATCGAAGAACTCCAAAATACGATACAGACAGAGATCAATAGAGCCATAGCGGAATTAAGACATGATTTTGAGTACAAAACAAATACCTTAACTGAACAAAATGACCAAAGAAAACAAGAAATAGACAGTATTAACACTAAGCTACAAGATCTACAAATAGAAAATGAAGATTTAAAAAAAGAAATTAAAACCCTAATGACAGCGACTCAGAAGAACCAAACATCAAGCATACCTGAGCACAACTACAAGAAATTAGTACTCTATGGTCTAGCAGAGTACTATAAAGAACCCGAATGGGAGCTACATGATAGGCTGACAGAACTGTTCCGCGACATTGCAAACGTAAACCTATCAGGCTATATAGAGGACATGTACAGAGTAGGAAGAAAAGGTACAAATAACAGACCACTTGTAATAGAATTGCTAAGTAAAAGGATGACCAGATATATAATCAGCAACAGCCACTGTTTCCAGGGATCTGGACTAGGAATATCAGAATTTTTAGATGCAAAAGCACGAAAGGAAAGAGCCCAAATGAGAGAAGAATTATTCAAAGCTAGACAAAACGGACACCATGCAATAATAAGGAATAACCAATTATACGTTGACGGGATACTTACCAAGAAACATGATTACAACAACGAGCAACAACAACACATAAGTGATACAAATCAGGGAAACGATACGATAGCGACGTGCAACACCGATCATCCCTCTCAATTAAATACGTCGAATAAAACTGGAAACTATACATTTCGCAACCAAAGACCTACCATTTAAAGTATTATTCCAAAATTTCCAAAGTCTAAACAACAAACAACACTTACTTGATGCTTTCATTACTCAAAATTCTATATACAATGTAATATGTATCTCCGAGACCTGGCTCTCACATGAAAAACTAGACCTAATTCAGTTTAATGGCTACAAGTTTGTCTCATCATACTGTCGCAGCACCAGACCAGGGGGCGGTGTCTGTATTCTACTTCAAAACCATTTAGACTATATACAGAGAAATGACATCACTGATATGTCTATAGAATATATATTAGAATTATGTGCTACTGAATTACCTAATAATTTATTAATTGTAATTATGTATTGGAATGGAAGAGAGGAAGAAGTTTTTTATCAGAAACTAAAACAAATTTTAAAATATATAACGAATAAATACTCAAAACAAAATATCATTATAGGAGGTGATTTCAATATAAATATATTATCGGATAGCCAAAAATCAATCCAATTTTTAAATTTAATGCAAGAATATAAATTAACCCAACACGTGAAAAATGCAACACGTATAACACCAAAGACTGCCACATGTTTGGATCTAATATTTACAAATTTTATACATAAGGACATATACGCAACTGTAGAAGAGTTAGGTTTTTCAGATCATAACGGTACCATTTTGCACTTTAATATCCCTCAACAAATAAAACAAACCACCTGGAACGCAAATAAAAGATTTTACAACCACACAAATATATTAAAATTCAAGTCTAAACTGCAGGAAATAAATTGGAACGACATAATAACAACTGAAAACGATATTAACGGAAATTATGAAGCGTTTAACAAAACACTCATTAGTATCTTAAACCAATGCATACCATTAATGAAAATAAAATTAAAAGTGAAATATAAAAAATTCTGGCTAACCAAAGGCATAAAAAACTCCTGTAAAAGCAAAAGATTGTTGAAGATACTCGTTACTAAAACTAACAACACAATATTAACAGAATTTTATAAAAAATATGAAAAAATATTAAAGAAAACAGTTATTACAGCGAAAAAATTACACTTTAAAAATAAAATGATCAAATCAAATAATAAAATTAAAACTATGTGGAATATTATCAATGAACGAACAAACAAGAAAAAAACAAGCGATAAAAGTAATTTATCTCTACAAATGAATAATGGTGTAACTTCTGAGCCCAAGGTGGTGGCCAGCATTTTTAATAATTTCTTCGCTTCTATGGGAGAAGCTAAGAGAAACTTACAGAACGACAAACCGAAAGGATCTCATGTCATGCCCCCAACACAAAACACAATCTTCCTCAGCCCTATAGACCCATATGAGGTGAAGTCTTTGATAAAAAACTTAAAAAATAAAATGAGTCATGGTGTTGACGAGCTTCCACCTATTTTACTGAGACAGTGCGCAGACGAATTAACCTTACCATTCTACAAACTATTAAACCAATCTTTTGAAGAAGGCACTTTTCCCAATTTCTTGAAAAAGGCTCTCATAAAACCCATTCATAAGAAGAGTTCAAAAACAGATCCGAATAATTATCGACCCATTGCTCTTTTACCCACAGCTTCAAAAATATTTGAAAAAGCGATGTGCAACCGAGTTTACGAGTTTTGCGAAAAATACCAAATATTTAACGACTGCCAGAATGGATTCCGCAAAAATCGATCCACAACCTTAGCTGTATATAAATATATTCAAAAAGCTCTTGACATTATCAACAATAAACAATACGCTATAGGATTACTTTTAGACATGACAAAGGCATATGACAAAGTACAATTTCAAATATTATTAAATAAATTATACAATATAGGACTACGCGGCAAATGTTATGACTGGTTCGTATCCTATTTAAAAAATAGAGAACAAATAGTAGAAATAGAACATTACAACCATCACAATAATGAAATTGAATTAGTTAGATCAGACAGTAAATTAATCAGCGCTTCAATCCCGCAAGGCAGCGTAATAGGTTGTTTCTTGTTCCTTGTTTATGTAAACGATCTCCCTTATAACATAAATGAGCCCTGTGTACTATTCGCGGACGACATATCGATTTTAACCTCATGTGAAGATAACACCAATATTAATGAAAAATTAAATTCCATACTTAACTCCACAATAAATTGGATGTCTGAACACAATTTAGAAATCAATTTTAACAAGACTAAATTAATAACCTTCCACCCCCGACAAAAAATACCAATTAATATCAACTTTAGTTTTAACAACATTAAATTAGAAGTAGTTAATAAATTCTCCCTATTAGGCCTAGACATTGACACAAATATAAATTGGAAGTCACATATTCAAAAAATAAAAGCTAAGCTATCAAAGTTTTCGTACGCCCTCCGTGAGATCAAAAAAACTACGGACCTTAAAACTGCTCTGGTAACATACTACGCATATGCCTACGCATGGCTTAAATATGGTGTCGTTTTATGGGGCAACAGTACCGACGCGCCCACACTATTCACTTTACAGAAAAAACAACTCAGAATCATAGTTAATATTGAAGAAACCGACAGTTGTAAACCCCACTTTCAAGAAATGAAAATTCTTTCCCTACCCTCCCTCTATATTTTCGAAATTTGCAAATTCGTACGAAAACACCCAGACTTCTACACCAAAAGGGAAGATATACAAACAAAAATAACACTTAGGCACAAAAATAGGCTCAATCTACCAAAGTCACGACTAAAAATGCACTCAGACAGTGCCTACGTTATGTCTATTAAATTGTACAATAAGCTGCCAGAATCCATTAAAAATATAGATAAATATACCATGTTCATAAATAAATTAAAAACATTTCTAATTAATAAAACCTATTAAAGTGTAAATGAATACTTAAATGATAAATTATAAATACAAAAAATAATTTTAATATAAAACAAAAATATAATATAATATTGACCTAATTAATAAAATATTGACATTATATTACAATTCTTACAATTAAACCCCGCATTATCTAATTAGAAATATTAACGTAATGTGCAATATATATTTTTTTTTTAATATTAGAGGTAAACACTCAGTGCTCTTCCTCCTCTCTCCCATAATTATTCTATGCTGTGCCTGACAGGGTCCAAAATTGTGTCGTTATTACAACCCACCAGCTAATGTAAACTTATAAATGTACATTTTGGAACGCAATAAAGATATTGAGTATTGAGTATTGAGTATTGATATGGCCGTTAGCCAACAGGTTCGCCGCTCCCGAAGAGATCTGTCTACATGTTGGATAGATTATAAGAAAGCCTATGATTCTGTGCCTCAAACATGGCTCATGAGGGTGCTGGAGTTGTATAAAGTTGATGCAACTCTGCGTACCTTCCTGATGTCATGTATGGGGCACTGGAGAACGGTCTTTTGCTATCCAGGATGTCGACAGATCCAGGAGAACAGCGAACCGATAAGGATCGAGCGCGGTATATTCCAGGGTGATAGTCTGAGTCCATTGTGGTTTTGTCTAGACTTGAACCCTCTCAGCACACTGCTGGAGGGTTCAGGTCTAGGCTATCGGTTGAGGAGAGGTGGTCAGGTCATATCTCACCCTCTTTACATGGATGATCTGAAACTCTTTGCCCCCAACAATTTGCAACTGATGAAGCTACTGAAAGTAACGGAAACTTTCAGTAGCGCCATCAGGATGGAATTTGGTGTGGACAAATGTGCAGTCATGCATGTGAAGCGAGGGGAGATTATGGAATCCGTGGGAATTCAACTCTCGGATTCCATACATCTTAGATCCCTCTCCTCAACAGAAACGTACAAGTATTTGGGTATGTCCGAAGCATTAGGTATCAATACTGTCGACATGAAACAATCGTTGAGGGAGTGCTTCTTTGGCCGCCTGAATAAGGTACTTGGTAGTCTTTTGTCAGGCGGTAACAAGGTGCGCGCCTTCAACGGTTGGGTCATACCGGTTTTGATGTATTCTTTCGGCATACTCAAATGGACTCAGACGGAACTTGATGCCCTGGATAGGAGGGTCCGCGCACTGCTGACCGCAAATCGAATGCATCACCCACGGTCGTCGGTGATGAGACTGTATATCCCGCGGAAGTGCGGGGGTCGTGGCTTCTTAAATGCTAAGACCCTGCACAACCGTGAGGTATGCAGTCTCAGGGAATACTTCCTAGAAGCCGACGTGGGGATGCACCGAGATGTGGTCTCAGTGGACAAGAGCCTCAACCCGCTCTCCCTGGCTAACGAGAACTGGCGCAAACCTAGAGTATTAGATACGAATGATCGCAAGGAGGTATGGCAGGACAAGGAGCTTCACGGACGCTATTACCGGGCCTTACATGAACCCGATGTAGACTTCTTAGCGTCCGTATCTTGGCTGCGCTTCGGTGACCTATTCGGGGAAACCGAAGGTTTTGTCTGTGCAATAATGGACGAAGTTATGATGACGAATAACTACCGGAAATACATTGTGAAGGATGGCACGGTTGACATACTCGTATGTCGGGCATGCCACCGTCCGGGTGAATCGATCCGACACATTATTTCTGGATGTTCTCGTCTGGCTAACGGAGAGTACTTGCATAGACACAACCTCGTTGCCAGGATTATCCACCAGCAACTTGCTTTGAAGTACAATCTTGTGGAATCAGAAGTACCATACTATAAGTATGCGCCCGACCCAGTTCTCGATGATGGTAATATCACGTTGTATTGGGATCGATCAATCGTCACTGACAGGACTATTGTTGCTATATTATAAGCCTGACATAGTGGTGATAGATCGATTGGAGCGTAATGCAATGATTGTTGATATAACGGTTCCGCATGACGAGAATCTCGTGAAAGCAGAGAAAGATAAACAATTCAAATATCTTGATCTGGCTTGCGAGGTTGTCGACATGTGGGACGTAAGTACAGCAGTCATTGTGCCGATAGTCGTGTCGGCCAATGGCTTAATAGCCAATAGCCTCGAGCAACATCTGAGGAGGCTCTCGCTTGGCAGCTGGATCAAGGGCTTGATTCAGAAAGCAGTACTTCTGGACACGGCGCGTATCGTTAGGAGGTTCCTCTCTCAAGAGCCCTGACCACTGGTAGATCGGACCCTGTTCCCGATGCCGGTGGGCTACTATTTTTTATATTTTTAAATGTTTTTTTATATTACTTTGTTTAGAAATATTTAAAAATATAAAGAATCATGTATAGAAAAGAAATAAAGAAAAATTAATAATATTTTTTATTTCAGTTTCTTTCCAAATTCTACAATGTTTAATCTTACATAGAGGTCTCCTTTTAAGTATAGATGTACAAAAACGACTTCTCTACAGATTTATTATATGTATAGATAGATGATTGCAAATTGTATTGATATTGCTACACTTAATAAAACTATTGAGTGATTTGAATATTGGAGAGGTTATTTGGCAATTAGCTCGCAGACAGCTGATATGAAGCGTGTACGACCAGATATAATGGTGTTTTTTTTTTTAAATTTATTATCGGGTCACAAAACTTTTTGACAGGCAGTTTAATCATTTCAGGTTCTTGAGCGAGTGACAGTTATTCTCTAACCCTAGAGTATAACTGTCATTCGCTCGAGAACCTTCAACAGACTCGAACGCATCATCATCTGCCTCCCCTTTTCCCAAACACTGGTATTCAGCTACATCCGGTTAGACAGGAAGCTGACCACAACGTAGATGGAAATTGGCTAGGCAGATGACGAATAGATGAAGATATTCGACAACCGCTGACTTGGATACAGTAATGTTCGCAAAGACCTAACTGACCTCCGTTAACGTGATCCCTTTTAATTACTAATTTTGCCGACTCAAGGAAACAAAGGTCCTTTTATTATCAAAAGAGTAAAATGTTATGTTTTATTACGTTCCTAACAGAAGCTTTCAGTGATCTCTGAGGAGGCATTGTGATTTGACTAGATCGGAAAGTCTTGTAAACTGTTGACGGCTTTATGAATTTTTGTATCCAGGTATTTTTATTACATTTCGTATGATAAGGTGCGTTTTCTCGTACAATAAGTTTTTTCAAAAGACACTGAAATATTCCAATATTACATCCTGTGTTTTATTGAGGTCTCACTCATGTAAATACAAAGAGAGAAACAGAGTTCTCTTGATTGTATTTTTCTCTATAAAACCTGAACCCTAGTTGTAACTCACTGGAAGGTTCATTCATTTTGACCACTTCCTTATATTTTGTGATCCCGGGACGACAAATTCGCCTATCGTAAATTAGTGGATATTGGTTTATTGTCTAAATTAAAGGATTTTCCGAGAGTGTTATGAAATTAGCGTGCAGGTGTCGCTCACCGCTCCGCTCGCTCGGTTCGCTCTGACCGCTCATTCCGGCTGAGTAGTCGGCTAATACCGGGCATCTCTCCGCACCGCTCGCTATCACTCGGGAACACTCTGATGTTTCCCTCAATTCATTATCCCAAATCAAATGGAGCATTTTATTCATCCTAACTGGAGCAATGATGCCTTGAGCCAGATAAGATGTAAGAAGTGTAGACAGGCATCATTTCAGGGTTTACCTAGATTATGGAATATAGGTAGATACATAACATCTTCTATATCTATATACATATAATAAATCTGCAGAGAAGTCGTTTTTGTACATCGAAAATATTTCCAAAAAAAATAGCTAGGGTGTCAAAGGACAACCAACAGAACCCATTTCCAGCATTTTTAGAATTGTTGTCCGTTTGTCTGTTCGGGCATCACGTAAAATGTACGAATGCCATGTAGATACTCAACAATTGTGCGTAACTTGAGGTAACATTTAGTTTTTGTTTCATTTCAATCGGTTCACTCTATCAAAAGATATTTGAATTTAAAGAGATCCAGAAGTAAAATTACGGTTATGCGACTTGGTCCCACTGTCACTTTGTATCACATCACACGCGCTAAACTCAGGAACTACTGGTTCGAATTGAAATTTTAGTGTTGAAAAGCCCATTTATCGAGGAAGGCTATAGGCTATATTATCACGCTAACAACTTAGGTGGATGAGCAATATTGCATTACGTCCATATTCCTCTGTTTGCAACGGTTTGACAACTGACAACTGTCATGGCATGCATTAGAATATAACAGCTATTTTAGACCATTTGTCACCGAAGTTAGTGGCCCAAAGATGTCAGCCTGTGAACAGTAGTTCGCAAGTTCAAGCCTCAGCTAAGGTATTTTATTTTTGTATATTTCGATTTTTTTAATACTCTAAGATTTCAAAAATAATAACTATTGTGCAAGTTCAATCCCAGCCGATTTTCACTTTTGGAAATAGGTATGTTGATTTTTGTAAAGCTTTAAGATTTCCAAATCATTACCAAATAGTTTTATACATACTTTTAGTTTTTTTTTAACCATTCAAACGATGTTTCATTGTAATCGGTGCTCTCTATCAAAAGATATATGAGTGTCTCCGGGTATTTTTTTAGTAAAACATCACGTGTAAATTATAAAATCCATGTGGTTAGATTCAATGCACAAATATTGTGCATAACTTAAGAGAAGGTTTAAGTTTTTTTTTGATTGTAATTGGTGCTCTCTATCAATGTATGAATTTAAAGTGTTCAAGAAGAACTTATCATCAGTATACAGGGTGGAGACGACAATGCGACAATAAATTAAACTGTATGTAACTCATGACGTTCCCAGTCTGCATACAAAAATTCAATCGAAAATTACTGGATATTTTTGATTGAATTTTGTATGCAGTTTATTCACAGGACGTTATTTTTCACTTTTAGCATTTTCTACATAGTGTAGATAATAGGCTACCACCAACAGGTTAACGAATCCCACATCGGTATAAACGTTAAACACATGTTGCCAACTCGCTACTTCAAAAACCTTGGCCAAAATTGTCGTATTGTCGTCTCCACCTTGTATAGGCAACATGCAACGACATCTATTGAACCAAAATGGTACTAATTAATAAAAATGTGCTCACAAGATAACTTTTAAATCGACTGGCCAGTTTTTTTTTACGTTATCATAGCAAAAGGTACTCTAGATTAGTCTACATGACGCTGCTTTGAAAATTTACATGGCCTATAGTGTGTGTTCGATCCCTTTGCATGCATTACATGCACGCTTTGTAGCTTAACTTCGTACTCGATAGATGGCGTTGTTCTTTTGAGTCCATTTTCTGACCGTCTTCGGTCTCCATCTTTAGACCGTCGATGACAGCATCGACGGTCTAACGGTGGAGACGCAAGGCAGTTGCAAGAGGTCCTCAACATTTTACAGCAGCTGTATTGTTATTGGGCTCATTTCATGCACCTTGGTGAGAACTTTAGACCTGCCCTGGAGTATGACTGTCATCGAAGGTTTGACGATGGAGACGGAAGGCAGTTGCAAGAGGTCCGCAACAGTTTACAGCAGCTTTGTCGTGTTTGGGCTCATTTCATGCATATTGATGAGAACTTTAAACCTAGCTGGACTATGACTGTCATCGATGGTTTAACGATGAGGACGCAAGGCAGTTGCAAGAGGTCCTCAACAGTTTACAGCAGCTATATTGTAATTGGGCTCATTTCATGCAGCTTGGTGAGAATTTTAGCCCTAGCTGGAGTAAGAACAGTCTTACTCCAGCTAGGTCTAGAATTCTCATCAAGGCACTGTCTTCCGTCTCCATCTTTAGACCGTCGATGACAACATCGACGGTCTAACAGTGCAGACGCAAGGCAGTTGCAAGAGGTCCTCAACATTTTACAGCAGCTGTATTGTTATTGGGCTCATTTCATGCACCTTGGTGAGAACTTTAGACCTGCCCTGGGGTATGACTGTCATCGAAGGCTTGACGATGGAGACGGAAGGCAGTTGCAAGAGGTCCGCAACAGTTTACAGCAGCTTTGTCGTGTTTCGGCTCATTTCATGCACCTTGATGAAAACTTTAAACCTAGCTGGAGTGTGACTGTTATCGAGCGTCTAAGGATGAAGACGTGGGGCTGACGAGGGAAGCTCTTATTTGGGAAATACATAAGTAGAATATTTTAGCGATTAATTCAATTATTTCCAACAAAATAAATAGTTACCTACTTGAATCTATACTAATATTATAAAACTGAAGAGATTGTTTGTTGGTTTGGTTGATCGCGCTAATTTCAGTAACTACTGGTTCGAATTGAAAAATTATTTTAATGTTGGACAGCCTATTTATCGAGTAAGGCAACATCACGCTATAACTAATAAGAGTGGAGCATCAATGAAAAATGTTGCAAAACGGGGAAAATATATTATGTAAACGGTTAAAGTTACGCAACAATCATGTATGACGGAATTGCATCTCTTAAAAGTTCTAAAAAAATGTCCGTGATGGCGTATGTCTATCTTTTAATGTTGACTCACTGTAACCTTTTTACGGTAATCATTTTTTTTTTCAAAAATAATGCATTATTTGCGAAGGTGTTTTTGTAAACATGGTATTTATCCTTATCCAAATAAATCCGTTATTCATCGCAAGTATTGATTTCAATGAAAATCTTAGGAGATATCACAGTTTTAAAATAACTCCGCAGCAAAATAATGATCAGGTACCGTGGAATGATGTGTGTGATGTGTTAGAATCGTACTATAGGTGCCTACAACCCACTCCCTCTAACCCTCTCTCTCTTATGAGACGCAGACGAAGTTGCGCGGGTCAGCTAGTCTAACATAAAATTGGGCAAAATATTCTTCGGGTAATTAATGAATAATTGCTGCTCTCCTGAAAATGCAAAACATATACAAATTGCTTTTATTAGATCTTGTATGAGACTAGAGGTGTGAAATTTGTTTGTTATTTATTGTTTAAATCTATACTAATATTATAAAGAGGTAAAATTTGTTCGTATGTAGGGGGTAATCTCTGAAACTGATGATCCAATAAAAAAAATCTTTCACTGGCAGACAGCTACATTATTCGTGGGTGCTATAGACTATAAATTATATTTATATCATGCGTATTAGCCGAGCTATAAAATTTTTCGCGGACGAAGTCACGGCCGAAGTGCTAGTATTAGATAAAGGTTTATCTAAACTTTCGGATGATTAAGTAATAGGCAAGTCAAGCAAGTCAACTGGACTGTGTTTATATAGGTCGTTGTTGAGCAATAACTCATGGGTTGTCGCAGCAGTGATCCACCGTTATTTGTTGTGATGTTTGTTTTTATCAGAGCTACTAACATAGCCGGAAGTTTTACTAGCAGTTTTTGAGTCATACTCGAATAAAAGGAAATTCTGTTCTAGTGTATTCTACAGGCCATTTCTCTTAGAAATGCACGTAATATACCTAGTATAATTAGGCTTAGTTAAGAGCACATAATTATAACTGCAATTCAAATAAACGCATTAGGAATATTATTTGTGAGTCCGCTGTTCTGAACATTGAGATTAGTTAGCTTATTGTAGGTTGTGACCCTACGCTACGGTTCTACTGTAATGCATGTTGTGTTTAGTTTGAAGCAATCCTAATGATAAATAATTCAGTTAATGTTATTGTTGGAGCTTGGTAACTGCGTAGTACCAACAACAACACATCTAACTAGAAGTTTTCCGACTTTGAGCGGTTAATTGCTGACCTTGCCTTGTTATGGTCGACAAATAGGTTATTATTAGATAAACAAGTAAGTACCTACTGTTTACAATATAAATGACGAATCAGAAAATAATAGTAGGAATGACACTTCTACGATTCTGTTTATTTTTCAGTCATTTCTCCAAAACAAACTGAAGACTTCAATTGACGCCATGTTGTAACTGATAAATTATTGAGAGTTGCAAGCACAAACATTTGAAATTAAAGTTAGCAACAGCGCAGCATAGTCACACTTTGGTTTTGTCAGTAGCCGCCTAGTCGGAGTGAGTGTGCAGTGTATTGCAAGCCATTTATCAAGGCAATGTCAATAGTCAACACTGACTCAAATGAACACTAAACTAAAACGAGAACACCTGAAAAACGGAATTCCTTTTTAGTTTTTATAGCGAGGTATAAAAATGGCGCGCGAACAATGCCTTAGTTATTTTAGCGCCACCGCGTTTATGTAGGCGCAGCCGCTTGCCGCCATCAGTGTGTAGGTACACACCCCTACATCCCACTTTATTAACACCTAATAAATATATTTATACGCAATACTGGAGAACTACGTGTGAAGTTGTAAACCCCTGCTCTAAACAAACTCATAAACACAACACAAAAGAAACCGTATTTACTCAACTTGTTTACATATTTAAACCTTCAAATTAATCGACAAAAGTCCAATTTTCAAGGCAATTGTGTACTAAGTCAAATTAAAAGTCAGTGAACAAGGTAACATCAAAGTTATTTGTTAAGTTCTTCTTGGAGTTTTGTACACGGGTCGTCTGACTGTACTGTAGGTAGACAATGTTCAGGGAATTTGAAAATACTGTTCAATTTGGTGTTAGATGGGACGTAATGGAGACATTGTGAAGGTGAACATACACCGTGACTTTTTAGTCATCTTAAAACGGCAGCCCACTTCATGTAGGTATCCAGTGACTACATTAAAAAAAATAGGTATTTATGAGATTTGAATAATTTAAAAATAAAAATATTATTCAAAATTTACGAAGCATGACATAGCTGAAACACTCTGTTGCGAGCGATGATCTACTCGACTCGTGCGCTGGGAATGTTCTACCGTTTGAAACGTAAACATATTAACAGGATTTTTCATAATTTTAATGTATTGTTTATTTTTCTTTGTACCTATTATCTTAATTATTGGTAAAAAAAACACCCCTAGAGGTATTTTATGTCGGATACATTGAAGGGACCACTTTTGTAAGACGACTAAAAAGTCACTTTGTAGGTATATACAGTCGCATAGACTGCACTAAATGTAGACGATAATTTTTGCATGAAAAAGTCCGATTGTTCCCAACGAATCACACCGTGACACCGTGACACGTTACAGTGTGACTCGTTGGGAAAAATTGTGAATAAATATCCCAACCAGCCACAGGATAGGACAACTTTTTGTCTTCATTCCCAACGAATCAATAATGCAAATAATGAAATATAATTTCTAAAAATCAACCATATTTATTATAATTATCAATCACAATGTAATTCTAAAAAGGTATATAATGTGTAAAAAACAATTAAGTATGTTTGTTTATTATTGATTGTAATTGATTGGTTGTACGCCGCTAGATGACGCTACTTGTATGATTTTCCTTGACGGTAGATACATCTACACATTAGTGTATGTGTATATCATGAGTAATAATAACACAAGTAATAACAGCAATGCTTGCCGAGGACGGTTCGTGGATGGGTGATCCTCCTAGAGGTTACATCCATTCCTCCATTACATACCGAGTTCTCTCCGTACCAAGTACGTTAAGCCGTTGCTCCTAGCTGTCATTTGTAGATATTCGACAATCGTTAGGGGTAGTCAGAACCCCGATAATCTGACATCCAGTATTTCCAAACGGTATAACTTTACCCAGTAACTGGGTTATGGAGGTCACATAGGCAATTGCTCCATGTAAAATACTGGTACACCGCTGCATCCGGTAAGACTGGAAGCCGACCCCAATCAACATAGGTACATAGAAAAAGGCGAGGCAGTTGATTGACAATTGCAATTGCAGATATAATAATTACATTCTATTGAAATGCGAATAATATAGGACACGAATTTTTCTAAGATCTTAGTACCTAGATCGCTAAATTAAATGCATCGCTAGCTCATGACACGTGACTGCTTACAAGTTATCTGTAGACACATTTAGCAGTGTCACTCTGACTGCGTTTTCTTTTCCCCAACAGCCCAACAGAGTCAAGAGATCACAAAAAAAGAAGTGATGGTCGGGGTTAGCGCGCCGCACAGGCACACTAACCTAGCCGGGGAGACTTACTCGAATGCACAGACGCCAGCACATCAAGCTACTACAATCTGTCAATTTATTTAATAGGTTTACAACTTTATACCTCTAGCATTAGGTTCAAGCTTGATTGGAAAAATTTGACAGTTTCGGGTTTCGGGCAGCTAGATGTGCTGGCGTCTGTACATAGCAACCGAAAATAATATGAAACGTAAAAAGTACCTAATCTAGAGTCCGCAACTTCGTGCGCAAAAAGTTAAATCCCGCTTGTAATTGTTCGATAAAATACCTCAATGGTCCTAATTATAGCAAACACGTGAACTAATTTAATTTGTATTGTCCTGCTTTGACAAGCGATAACAGCCGTGTTTGTGACTTTACTCGGTATTACACATTATCGCTAAATGAGGATAATAACACAACTATAGGTGATAAGTTATAACATATTTGGAAACAGGAAAATTAGTATTAAATTATTAGTAAACAACTGAAAATAACTACATCGTAACTCGCTAATTAGAAGAGAATTATGGTGACCGCTCAATTATTATTTCCCTTGACCAACCTATGTATAATGATGTTTATATTTGTGTTAAACTTTATGATTTGCTAACAATGCGTTTTTTATATAGCTACAAATAATAACAGCTGAATGGGTCGACCAAAAGACCTCACGAGCGATATGACGCGAGCAAAGAGATACATTATGTACAGGAGCACCTAATTGATTTAGTGGCTCTTGTGCGCCGCTAGATGTCGCTACTCGTATGAATTTTCTTGACAGTTGATACTATTGATACTATCTACAAGTTAATTGACACTTACCCTTGAGGGGGTTACCAGCAGGTAGGTAGGGGTACGTAAATAATAAGCTTTGCAGAAAATTACAGTTACTTGTTATTTTATTCGCCTAAAAAATTCGTGGCCACTTCACGTCTCGATTCCTGAGGGTAATAGAATGGGAAACACTGGCCCAAACCGTCTCCGGAGGTGGTGATGGTTCCGTCCCAGCTTTCACCACATTCAAAAGCTCCAGTTCCAGGGTTCTAGTCTACCCTTACAATCCTTATGCCACGTCGTGGTTCCCGGCGTTGGAGGAAGACGTTCAGAGAAGATCCTCTGCTGCAGACAGATATACACCATTTCACCTACCCTGCGCTGAACACATAGTGTTTGAGATTATTTCTGATATCTGTGTTTGGTTTAATTATGACATCTCCAACTATTTTTGTATTAATTGCTTGATTTATTGAAGGTAATCAAAAAGGCACTCGTGGCTAAATAAGTAAAGTTAAACAGCGCTTGTCAAGTTAATCAAGGTCCGTCGATGGCTGACCATGCTTTACATACCGAGTTTCCTCCGCACTTCGGAAAGCACGTTAAGCCGTTATTCCCGGCTATCATTACAAGTAGTCAGTGTCAGTGGCCCGAAAGTTTGCCAACAAATCTTACCAAGGGGTATCGTATTACCCAGCACTAACTGGGTTTTGAAGCTGATCCGAACATTATTTGGGAAAAGGTTAAGCAGATGGTGACCAACAGTAGGAAATAATATTATTATAGTACAATTGAACCAACTAATTGATTAACAGTTTTTAAGTGTTGGTGAAGTCATAGTTATGCACACAAACACTAAATAAAACGAGCGAGGTCGGTTTTTATTAGTGTGCGTGTGTTGTGCGTGTATATACCAATATAGTCATTATTCACTTATGATACTGAAGGATAAAATCATAATATTTTGCATAATGTTATTATAGCAAGCTTGGCACAATGGCTATCGTCTTTGGCCAGTGAACGAGAAGCCGTAAGTTCAAACCATGTATGCAACAATTTATTCTTTTTCTTTTTGCATTCATTATTTTGTTAAAACGTTACTTGAAGTAGAATGTAAAACGATTCGATCCCGTTCATGGTTGCGTAATGTGATGAGATAAACACGAAACTCTCAGGCCATTTTATTTTGACTGTTTAGAAAATAACTACCGATAATTTAAAAATATGTTTTTCAAACACCTTCATTTATAAAAATGAGCATTCTTAGTTGTCAATCGACGAGTATTTGCATTACTGAGCTTATTGATTACTACTCATGCACATGTGTGAGGATTTATTTCTGTGGATCCAACCATGCAACATTTATCATTGTTCAAAAGGGTAGAAATCGTTGTTTTGGATGAGCAAAACGTATCTATATGTGAAATTATGAGTGTAAATGTGGTGCTGCCCCACAAACTATAGGACACTTTATATCGTGTCCTGCCTGTCCTGTTGTTTGCTGCCTGTGATGTGCATCACAGGACGCTACTGAAAGTGCCAACTCGTCGCCAAATTTTGGGCTGACTCAATTTGAATTGTTATCGACACGCTAAGAAGAAGTGAAATTGGAAGGCGCTTAATGATATCGGTGAGTAACAGGAAGGTCACTTATATAAGTACATGTAGGTAGGGGGAGGGGGAGGGGGAGGGGAGGGAAGGGAGGGGAGAGTCATAGAAATCCCCCGAAGGGGGGGGAATTCGTCGAAAATGCATAGTTTTTTTTTAATGATTTTTTAAAAGGGAAATATTTATTTTTGAGTTATAGGTACTAATACAAGCTTTAAAATCGGTAATTTTATACATACGGGACACCTGCTGATGGGGGCGGAGGGCGAGAGGAGTACCCCTGCCCTGTAGTTTCGGTTGGAGTTACCATTTTTTTTTTGTTAAATTGTAACCTTACTTTTTCTGTCCCTATTTTTCAGGGAGGAAAGTGTAGGGGAGTAAGAACCAGTAATTCTGCCTTATCTCCGGCGCTGCGGGAATAGCAGCCCCTTCGCCTTTGCGTAACAAAGCCACAGGCGATCACGCTCCCCTCCGCACCTTCGGCTTGTTGGTCGCCACCTCCGGCGGCGAACAGCCTCGGTCGCTACGGGTCACGCTTTACCTACGCCTTTGTCACGGCAGGCTGAAGCTGCCCTCCCTCCGCGCCTCCGGGCTCTAAAAAACACTCTAGGGGAGGACATACCAAGACCACGGCGTGTCGGGGTTGACCATGGGTTGACAAAGTCGGTTCTGAATGCAAGTTCGTTGTAAGGCCACATTTACTTTTAAATTACACGCACATTTGACCAATTCTATAGTGTCAGTATTTTTTTTTTAATAGCATTATGTGCTTTGCTCACTGCACATTCCACAAGTACGTTATACTCTATGCCAAAATAATCTGTGGTGTGAACCAAAATAGTCTGTGGTGTGAAATGTCGTCGTTTTCAATACAATGCCATCAATAATTCTACAATTCATATCTCCGAAACTATTCATTTCCGACGGTTGAAATTTGGCAAATCGTTTTATTATATTAGTAGAAACCAACAATAATTGCAACATCCTAGGTTAATGTACAGATACAAGTGACTAGCCATATTGTATAAACATATTGTATATACAACATGTAACGGAATTAACGCACACCCTCAGACACCCCAATTAGTATATTATGTTATAATCATAATACATACACTGAATTTTTAGTTAAACATGTATGAGCATTGATTATTTATTGATTTAGTTATACTAATTCCAGTAGAATGTTGTGGTCACAGTACAAATCCACGAACGCACACAGTCGCACACGTATACCTACGTATGAGGGTCTTGCTAGCCTAGTAGGTAACTAGGTATTGGCTCGCGTTCGAGACGAGTTAACGCCGCTCGACACAATTCGTGGGTACCTATCATCATACCGAGCATCGATTTGTTTATTTATGTCTAGTAAACATTTGATTGCATCTTTCCATCACACTTTTCAGGCTTTGGACTGTCGACTCTGAATTATTTTATTTATTGATTACTAGCTGTTGCCCGCGACTTCGTTCGCGTGGAAATTTTGATGTGTATGTGTGAGAAAAAAACGATAACCTATTCATTCCTCAGGATATAATCTATCTCTTTGCCTTTCATTACGATCCAATCAGCTGTTTAGTCATGAAAACGTAACAAACAAACAGAGTTACTTTCGCATTTATATTATTAAAATGGATTATTTTGTAGAGGATATTAGGAATATACTACGACTTCACGTTCCCATGTAATGTTCCCTAATAATGCCAAAAGAAAACGCGCTCACGTGAGCGAAGCCGCGGGCACAGCTAGTCCCCAATAAAATGGAACTTAGCATACCTAATTATCAAAATGTGGGTGCACTGGTACACATCTGCGTACCCCCTCAAAGCATACAGGCGTGATGTTATGTTATGGTGTTGTGTAAACAATAAACATCCAAGCGATTGCAGCAATCACTACAGATTTGCTGTCTATTATTGAAGAGTTCCATTGATATCTCAGAAAATCAGCATCAGATCTTCACCAAATTTAAACGGGACCACCGCAGAATAATATTTGTCCAAACAAAAAAAAATCATCAAAATCTGTTCACAATTGGCGAAGAAATCGCTGAACATAAACAAAAAAAAAAAAAAACAAAAAAAAAACCTCCTCCTTTTGGAAGTCGGTTAAAAATCATCGTTCAATCAAACTTGAACGCGTAAACAAAATTTCGTGACCGTGCTACTAACCGTTGAAGAGTTCTCTCTTGAGGAGACGATCCTGGATGCAGGATTAAGGAATGTCTGTCATAAAAATGTGTTGTCACCAGAACCAAAGGTGTGTGCAAAATTTCAGCTCAATCGGTTGTACAATATTGAGTTGCATTCCACCCGAACAAACATAGGACCTTCACCCCCCTTTTTAACCCTTCGGGGGTAGAATTATCAAAAACGTCGAGACACGTATAAATTAATTTTCAATCGTCAGCCTAAACACAAAATTTGAAGATCCTAACTTCAAAACTGACAGACTTTCATACAAACTTCCATCCCCTATTTTACCCCTTTAGGGGTGGAATTCCCAAAAATCCTTTCTTAGTAGAAACCTTCTCT
Organism: Noctua comes; assembly: GCA_963082995.1. Lineage (NCBI taxonomy): Eukaryota > Metazoa > Arthropoda > Insecta > Lepidoptera > Noctuidae > Noctua > Noctua comes. The sequence goes on from OY720272.1 coordinate 18,975,484, forward strand.
TCACAAAAAACACACCCTCCAAGTTTCATGTCTCTAGGACCAGCGGTTTGGGCTGTGTGTTGATATATCACCCAGTCAGTCAGTCAGTCAGTCAGTCATTCAGTTTACTATTTTATATATATAGATAGACAATAGACAACAAAAGGAATCTAAAAATAAATTATCAAAGACTAAAAGTCGCGCTGATAAGCACGGTTTGTTAATATCAATTAAGTATTGTCTGTCAATAAGGTCGAACGCTCTGAACGTCTATGCGCATCAACAGGCAAAAATTGTATGAAGCTCGCGCTCGCCCGCTCGGACGCCTCGCCTTTTTATACCTTCGGCCGCAAGACGCGCCGAGCGCGGCGACCGATTCTCGGACCTTATACAAAAATAATCCTTATAGCATGATTCAGTATTCACGCGCGATGGCTTATTACTAGCGTATTTCATGTATAACTTTGGTGTTTCTATACCGATTTCTATGATTCTTTTTTATGGAATAGTTAATAATGTTAACTTTTTTAATTAGGGATCACTGAGAGTGTTATAAACGTAAGAGTAGGCAAATATAATCAGAAAGCTTCGAACTGCTAAGCTATCGGAGTTACACGTGATATTGTGAGTCAACCATAAAAGATAGACATATGCTGTTGTGGGATATTTTTATATAATTTTAAGGAGAACATTTCCGTCATACATGATTTCTGTGTAGCTTTAACCATAAAGGTTGCACACGCGACGGAAGCTTAAAAAATGGAGTAACTTCTCCCGTTTTCCCAACATTTCCCTTCACTGCTCTGCTCCTATTGATTGTAGCGTGATGAAAGGTATACTATAACCAACTCAGGAGTATGAAAAATAATTGTACCAAGTTTCGTTAAAATCCGTCGAGTAGTTTTTGTTTCTATAACGGTTATACAGACAGACAGACAGACAGACAGACAAAAATTTTACTGATTGCATTTTTGGCATCAGTATCGATCCCTAATCACCCCCTGATAGTTATTTTGGAAATATATTTCATGTACAGAATTGACCTCTCTACAGATTTATTATAAGTAATATAGACTCAGGATGGCCTATATCAGAATCTTCCATATTTCACGTGGGTCAGAAACTCGAACAAAGTCACAAATGAATTCTCCAAATGATTTATCTCTTTTTAATCTCACAGATTAACAAAATATTACTCTAACACACTTTAATTAGGCACGGATAATGATACTTCATCAAATCAAATCAGAAACAGTTAAAGATAGCGTCGGAAATAAGCGATTCGTCAAGCGCGTGGTGCGTTGGCGGTCCTTGATTCAAAAGTGACCAAAATGGCCGCCCCGCTCCCACCAGTGTGACGTTCCGCAAGAATGGCAGCTGACAGCTGCCATCCTATTCCGATGTCGCCAACAGCAAACGTCAAATGTCATGTATCGCGCCGTCAAGTATATAGATTTTGGAAATATATTTCATGTACAGAATTGACCTCTCTACAGATTTATTATAAGTATAGATTTTGGAAATATATTTCATGTACAGAATTGACCTCTCTACAGATTTATTATAAGTATAGATGATTGCATTTTTGGCATCAGTATCGATCCCTAATCACCCCCTGATAGTTATTTTGGAAATATATTTCATGTACAGAATTGACCTCTCTACAGATTTATTATAAGTATAGATGATACAATGCCAATGTTCGGTACAAAATGATTTATTCAAAGACGGCGTGTTTAAAAGATGTGAATCAAGATATTTACAATAATTTAAAAAATCAAATAGGTACTTAACTTACTGATTAACACTCATACGACGTTGTATTTTTAATACACTTTCAAAATGTTCACCACCTTGTTCAATACATTTTAATGTCCGTTTTCTTAATTGATGTTTTAATTTAGAAAGCACTTCAGTGTCATTTTCACTTCACCATCGTGTTGGTAGAATACCTCTTGTAAATTATGAAGAGGTATGTCTTCTAGCAGTGTAGGTAGAGTTTCTCGTAAAACGTGTAAATATGCGTCTCCTGTTAATCTTTGTAAGAACACAGGTCCCAGTATGTTTGTAGCAATGACACCGGCCCAGACGTTAACTGAGAAACGGTGGTGGTAAGAATCCACTCTGCATGCGTGAGGATTTTCGTGCATCCATAAATGTGTGTTGTGTTGACTGTAGGGACATCCCCACACGGGTGAATGAACTTTCATCTGTCCAAATTATGTTCCGCTGCCAATTTTGTAATAACCAGCTGCTGAACTGCAAGCGTGAAGCGTAATCGTTTGGAGTCAACTCCTGACATCTTCTGTGGATGTTCTTTATCACCACGAAGTCTTCTCCACACAATGCATATGACTACATTCAAAGCGTGGCGCTGCTTCTCGGGTACTGGCATGGGGATTGGGCATCGAAATAATCCAGTATTTCATTTTGAAGACGAGTACGTGTACGCACATTGGCTCCCTTGTCGATTGCCGTGTTCGGACGGAACGTTCCGTGGTCGCGAAGCCGCTGAATAGCAGCTAACATAGTCCTGCGGTCTACTCTTGTACCATACCTTTGGTTGAATGTTCTGCAAGCTAGAGCCACGTTATCACCACACCGTGCCAAATTTCTCACCATTTCGGTGTACTGAACATTTGTGTAATGGAAAGACATCGCGCGCGAAATATTATTTAGAAACACACAACTTTCCACTAAAAATGTCCACGCGTAACTAATACATCGTAGGATTCGTAGGCGCGCTTACGCGCTAGCGCCGCCGGCGCGTGGTGGCTATCTCTCTCTCTCCCAGGTTTTTAGTTTGCAGGAGAAAGGGAACGAAAAAACATTGTATTTCGTTGGTAAATCGCTAAATTTACTTAAAAGTATCTGTAAAGACTTTAACTTGCTTGAAATAAGGTTAGTTTTTCTTTATTTTGTTTTGAATGACGGGAATTTGTATTGATACAAATAAAACTGCACTTTTAAAAGTCTTATAGCCTTGCGTTACGGTCTATTTTAGTTTGTTTTGACAGTACAGGGGTAGTGTGACTGTAATTTACGTAGTTTTAATTATTTTTGGGAAAAAAAATTACCTATATTAAAAATTATAGAAACCGATTCAGTAAACGATTCTGAACAAACTACTTTCAGGATGTGCGTTAATTATGTTACATGTTGTATAGTATATAAATGTAGTATATATTTATTATAATCATAGCTGTTATTATTCGTTTATTCACTTAACATAGTGTATATTTAGTATATAAATGTAGTATTATTATATTTATTACAATAATAGCTATTATTATTAGTATTATAAATACTGTTTTTATCCACAGAGGAGAACCGTGCAGTTATGGGTTCGCCGATATGCGGATTTCGGAGACGTAGAACATCTTAGGCCAAACGAAGTGATGTTATTGTTATGCGGTTAGAAGTTGTCATAATTTCTTACTATTTAACATGTTGATTCACTTCACCTCTAATTTTACTTTTATTCAATTTATATACCTACTTTGACAAATTATTTACGTCAATCCTTGCCAACAAAAAACTTTGTCAAAAAAACTGGTAAACAACAGTGTTTTACTCATTCGAACGTCTAGTATGGATAGCTATAGCTTATATATGTTTAAAACCAGTTCGTATTAAATCATTGTATCAGCCACACAAGTGTTTTTTGCTAACAGCCTACCAAATTGAACCTTAAAGCAACCAATGTTAGGAAGGAACATATTGGAAGAAACGAGACGGATCATTTTCTAATGACCCAAGCCATAAGCTCTTTCCAACCTAATACCGATGTTTATCCAATAAAAAATCAAATTATTTTATTGGTTTTATTTTATTACTTTTTGCTTAAGTGATTTTATTGCTCACAAAATTAATTAAATCAAGACCAAAAGGTAAAAAGCATCAAAAATAACTCCTCAGCTGGGATCGAACTCACGTCGTCGAGCTTAGATCACTAACACACCAATCAGCTATGGTGACCATATTACATTTGTATAAAATGTTAGGCCTTATTGGAAACCCGTTTATTTTATTTTTACCCGTGTACCCTACATGGGTAACGATTAAAAAAATAAACCCCGTGTAGGGTAGACTACGTATACGCACACAATAATAATGAGCGGCTGTATGAACATTACCGGCTCGTAGAATGACAGTTACCACTGTGTGCGATGTAAACAAATTAGCTTGGCTTGCTGTACTTCATCCAAATATCTAAAGGTATTTTAAACGAACGGCAAGTACTAAAGCAATGCCAAAATATTGTTCAAAGCAAAGTCTCAGAGGCCACGCACGTTGTAACTGTCATGTACACAGTGGTGTTTCTCATTACCTTTCGTAGCGATTAGCGAACGTAGATTAGCAGTCATTTCAAAAGCGAAGTGTGCGGTCGATGAGTTGCCGGTATTGCCCCCGTGGCTGGGTGCAGATACGATGAGGAACTTCAGGATACAAAGGATGACAAGACCGTTACAAATACAGAAAGACAGCTACCTTAACGTTCTTACACAGTCTACAGTGTGGCCGCCCGGCCGGCGGCCGGGGAGGCGGGGGGGACACGGGGACACTTTCAATTAAGTGATGAAGGTAACGACGCGCGACGGACGGAAGTCTTTTTATACAAAATGCTAATTCCATCTGGACGCCAACGCGCCGCACCGCTCCGTGCCGACTGACTGCGATTGGATATTGCACGACTAATTTGAAAGGACGAGGAAAAATCATAGCGAGCTTTATCTACAATTCAAATAACGGATCTGCAAAGTAAATGATTGTACCAGGCCATATTGACTTTTTTGATATGACAGACTTAAATGTTACGGTGGTACGAATGAGTTCAGTCCTGAATTGAAACTGTTTTAATTCGTGAACAGGATGGAACAGATGTTAAGTAGACTTACTGAATACATTTCTATATTATATAGTGCCTTGCCTTGATACCTAATTTTGAGACGATTGAGTCAAATATCAGATGCTTTCCTGTATATTTCCTGATACCCATAGTCAATCCTTGACTCTTGTACTTCGTAAAAGTATTTCCATAATATTTGACGATAACTGACAAGTTATGTTTTCCCTCAGCAACGGAGGCGCAGCTGGGCGTGAGCGGCGTGGTGGGCGCGATGGGCGCGGGCGCGGGCGCGGTGTGCGCGTTGGTGGCGGGCGCGTGCGCGCTGGCACTGCGCCGGCGCCGTCGACCGCGCCTCGCCAAGCCGCCGCCGGCGCCCGCGCCTCCCGCCAAGCAGGACCACGATGATGCCGAACCCGACCTCATACCCAACAACTACTGTGAGTTAAACCACTGCTTACTGCCTCTTTTACACAATTTCACTCGCTACGAAGACTCTTAACTAGCCCGTACAAAAAGAATCCAGCTCATAATCTAACTAGAATCTACCTGATCATGACGTCCTTATTAAAAATTCGTTTATCATAAAAGGCTCACCACAACCTAAGTAATATCCGTTAAAATTATGCGTGAGATAAGATAATTAACGGTAGGTATGAATTATTGTATGTAGCTTGTATGTAGCACATACAGTATGAGTCAAAAGCTGAGGAAATCTAAAAAAAATCTGAGAAGCACCTGCACTTCACCGCCCGGCGCCCGTCCATTGCCTCGCACCTATCAAATGATTGGAAACTTGTGATGTAATAAGTTCAATTCCGTGGCGTTATTACAAACTGATGAAACATGCGTTAAGCGTGAAAAACATGGCGGGAGGCGCGCAATAGCGGCGAGTATAGTGCTCATGCATGCGAGGTGACGAGCTCGCGCCTCCAGACCGCGCGAACCAGCAGCCGCAGGTCTAAGCATTCAAGTTCAATACATTTTTAATCCTAGGCGCCAAGAATCCGAAAAGAACGACAGGTACAACACAAGCAAGTCAGTTCGGGATGGTCATCGACGTTTGCTCACAAGCGCGCAGATTATGCGGAGGGCATTCAAATATTCATATTAAGCGCATAACAAGGGAAAAAGCGGGGTTGAGCGCGGTTAGGGGTGAGAGGGACGGGGCAGGGGGGAAGGGGGTACGGTGCCACTCGGCGCGGTTTAAAAGGCAATCCTCATAAAAGCTTAATATACGCCTGGAAGTGTCCACGGCATGGAATGCCGCCTGCTGGACACAAACACCTAGTGACAGCGGGTACCTCGCGTGACGTCACGCGCTCTATCTCAATGTTGTAAAGGGGCACCGCTCCTTTGTCCCCGTAACGTAATTAGTCAGACGCCACCGCCATTAACAGCATACTTCATATCTGAAGCACACTCACACACTCGCGCTGCTACACTTTGTTTATCTTAATTTTGTGGAATTATCGAGAGAGTGTATCTAGTGTTGCGTAAGTGGAAATTATCGTGGAAGTGTTAGAAGTACTTGGGAATTGCCGGCACGGTTGGCGCAGTGGCTAAGCGATTGGCTGCTGCGCTGCGTGTCGCGGGTTCGATCTCCGCATGGAACAAATATATTTTGTATGATCTACAGGTAGGTGTTCCGGGTCTGGCTGTTTGTGTATGTGAGTTTAAATGTTTGTAAACGCACCCACGATACAGGAGAAATTCCTAGAGTAAAAAATAAAAAAATTACGCACAATAAGAACACGCCTTTAATTCCCGCAGTTAGGTAGAGATGTAGGTAATACATATAATACACCCACATTTCGCCAAATTGGTTTAAGTCCCATGTAATAGGGGCGAGCCTATTGCCATCAACGGCGCACAAATCATATCTTCGGGCTGCTGCTGACTGCACTTTGCTCAACCTGGAAATCGAACCCAGGACGTCTTGGTCACGTCAGTAGCGCTTGCGACCACTTATCATAGATGGAGACCGATAGAGAGAAGTCATGGGTATAGAGAGAGGGCGAGGTAATAAAATACTCTTCACATTCCACAACTAATTGAGAAGAAATTTTAAATATGCATAAAATGTAAGCGAGCACATCATAAGTTGGAAGACTATATCGTAGATAAAAATGCTTGGCTCAATGCTAGTCCTGCTCCACAGCCACTTGGGCTCATAAACTAATATTTTAATATTTGGAACACATGCTCCCCTGTGGTTCATTTTTTTATTACTTAAATACTTTGATTACTATTGTTTTACATAAATGAGAAGCATTATTTATTTTTTGTAAATGTGAGTAGCATGTACACATTGTATTATGGTTAGCAGCGCTTATCCTAATCTTTAAGTTTTTAATCGTTTTTTCTTTCTCTAGAAAGAGAATTTGTGGTCACATCGTTATTATAAAAGCAAGAGATTCTTCTCCATGAGATTGGGGGGAGCCGACATTAACACTAATATGTACATGAATTAGGAAAATCGAAAATTTTATCAGCCTAGGATAATTTACGAACAGTCACATGCGTTGTGCTGACTCTAGAGGTATGGTGTCCGATACGGACCATAGTCCCATGGAACGACAGTAAGCGTTCGGGCGTGGTCGCGACACATACTGGTCTAGAAACTGCTCTGTGTTTCCTTTAATATTTTAGTCTTGATTGTTATTTCAAATCATCGCACGGTATGGGCCACTTACAAACACATTAAACGTCTATTTTATGGCTTAACAGGCTGACAAGTTACCGTAATTAATAACGAAGTGTCCTTTCTTTCTTTGAATATTGCATCACTTGGAAACGCATAAATCTTTATTCAATGGGAAAGACACTGGAGATAATGGCTTATTGACAGGTCAAAATTAAATGAGAAACAACAAAAAATTATCCGATTTCTAAGTGATACTAACGCCACATCTGCGGATCATGTTTTGGGTTTCGCACGGCCCGGGACCCTTAAAACACTTGAGACGGTTGTCAAAAACTAAAGGAATTCTGGTAAGACGACCCAAGCGTGGTGATTTTGAGAGGCTGGGGCCGGGGAAAGCTTGGTGGATTCGGGGCAGTTGGTTTTAAATCGCGGAAGGGTCCACACGTGGAGTCGAGCTAAGTCGGGGAGTCGGCTTAAAAACGGTTAAAGAGCTAGGACGTCCTAGGTTAGGTTTGGAAGGTTAGCGTTATCTTGGTACTTAGATGGACATGTCCCAGAGGGCTGTCGTAAGAGAGCGATTAGTACTTTATAAGTTAAATATAAGTAGTAGTAATAAGTCTAGTTAAAGTGAGTGTCGAGGCGCGGGAGAAGACATGCTGTGGCAGTAGCGAAACTGGTAATGTGTGCAGTACTCTGTAAGTTAGTTGAAGACTAATCCTCTTCAATGAACAGTGAATACGTGGTAAGTGTTAACTATAATAAACTCCTTGTTTAAGTAGCAGTTTGGTGGTAACGCAGACGAGCTAGTTAATAATAATTTATTTCAGCAAGACGGAGCAGCCGCTTTATCATCACAATGTATACTATTATCTCATGTGTTATGTTCCACCTCCTAATCCCAACCTTGGCACATATTCATCATCTGCGTTTGGTTATAGGGAACGGAGACCGCCTTTCGCTACACTATACACACATTTCATGCATACGACATGTACACTATACACCAACACACCCGACTATTGACGAATGTTTACTTTCATCTGACTCGCCACAAATGAGAGGCAGAACCGTAACAATCACTGATTGATTAAAACAACTTATATTGCTCAGTAATATAATGCCGGCTTGTATTTGTGGTACAAATCAACCAAACGCTGCTGATGAATACTGTTTCCTGTAAAGGTCTAGCTCAGAAACATTGCGTAGAGATTGTTGGCGCACATTTCAGGGAGTGGGGGTAGGTTTCCCCAAGTATCCTAAACGGAATTGATAGCTACGTTCTAAGGAACTCTAGGGACTGTGTCTCGTTAAAATTAACCCCGGCCACTGGTAGGCCTATTACTGAATCGACACTATTTAGCGAGACACGCAACCACAACATGGGGCAGAGTAAAGAAATGTGAAGTGACGAAGGAATAACCACTTCGGCGTCCACCAATAACAATCGCAATAATGTTTTGCTACAGACAGAGACAGAGTCTACGGTACGCTTGTGCAAATTGTGTTATAGTAATAGGGGTAATCTGCCGTAAGGGGGTTATTAACGTGAGTACGTGTATAAGTAGAAATACTAGAAACCTGTCTTCCTCAATGGCAGTGGCCTCACAACTCACTACCTTAGGATTGGGAAACACATGTAGATAGAGCTTAGGGAACGTGACCTGTTAGAGTTCGTAGCAGTGTCCTCAGTAGGACTATGCACTTAGATCTAACAGTACACGTACGCCGAGCAAACGTTGTAAAATGGTTCCATGTGTCTGGGGATCGAATTGGCGACCCCGATAAAGACTTATCTTTGTATTGGATTTGGGAAACAAGAAAAATGAAAAGTATTATTTTAAGATAACTTTTTAAGGAAGGCTTTATCGGGGTCACGCATTCGATCCCCAGACAAATTCAGATTGGAATATGCTATTCGCAACAGTGGATTTCAATGCCAAGACTTTCGTGCTAGCGTTCCATTCAAACAGTTTTTCGAATCATCGTGTTCGCGACAACGTCATTCGATATAGCGGTTTGCGACTTAATGTGTTTTCGAACTGGCGTACCACTCTTAATTTTTTTCGAAATAGCGTGCGTCGCAATAACGTCATTCGAATCTTCTTATCACTCCTTTTTCAAAGTGACTGTAAAATGAGTGCCTGTAAAATGTAAGCCCATTCAACTTGGACCGACCGACCGACCGTTAATAAACTCACAGGTAATATAAAAACCAGCGCAGTAATCAGCGGCCACTGCGCGTAAATATTTAGTTTCCGGCGGACAGCACCTCCGTGTGAAGTAACTCGCACAGATAACATTTGCTCACATTTACATTCTATGAGCAGCTTATATAAAAACCCTCCTCCGCATGACGTCAGCTATTCGTAACCATTGGAAATCTGTTCGAAGCCTATCGTTTGGCAATAAAAGATTTTTTAACAGCTGTATAGGAAACTCGAGAACATTCTGAAGGAGCTTTAAAGCTTAAAGAAAATAAATATGTGATAATATAGATACTGTTGTGGCAATCCTTTCGCTTCTTGGATATAAAACTTATCAGTATACTTCTGTAACTTGCTGTAATAAATATTGATTTGATTTGTTAATATGTCGGGTTTTGTCGTTGTATAATGTAACTAAGTGCCAAATGACAGTACGGTTGTAAAGAAAATAATACGAGGAAAAAGGCAGCCCTTTTCAAATTCAAAGTCGGTCCACCGTAAAAAGGTGATTAAGTTACAAACGCTCAAACTCATTAATCTCCAAGCATTCAAATTTACAATATTTAAATTATAAAAAAGTATTAACATGTACATTTTCTATAAACATTGGTATTTAACACAGAAACCTCTACTTACTGAAAATATTTATACTGTGTGTTTAAAGTGACCCGAACTCGCTCGTCGATCATTATCGTATTAGCGCGAGAGGGCGCGAACCAATCGACACCGCGCCGACGATTAATTCCGAAGAAGTGGCGATGTCGTGCGGTGCGGTGCGATGAGTCCCGCTAACGACGGCCCTAATTAAAAGCTAATGTGGATGCGACTTCGCAAGTAAGTTAGCAAGCAACCAACGGTTCCGCGCGAACTGTTGATCGCAAATTAACTCGCACGCGCCAAACAGTCTGGTCGCATTAACGACTTTCAGAACGACGGACTGCCACTTCTTATCAGTTGGCACATAGTTCCATGATGAATGGCAACTAACCTGCAACTGATTTGCTTTTGAAGTTCTCGGGATTGGAGTCAAACTAGAACTCCTAACGCAAATCAGAATCTTAAGCATCAATGGGCATCACTGAACTAGACGGTTACAAACCAGAGCGGGCAAGTCTTGCAATATTTAAGTAATTTATGACAAATTCAGCAGATTGAGTTAGATATAAATGCATTGACTTGAAGGTATTAAACACTAACATGCCGTCGCCGACGCAGTCAGGCGCAAGGACGCCGCGCGGATGGTCACGGCGCGCGCGAACTTGTTAATAATTAAAAAGCTTGTAAATCAGTTGAATGGCCGGCGGCAACGAGCCCCTCCTATTATAATAATACGTTATACGCGAATTATTGCTGTCATAACTCCACCGGCGCGTCACGCCCACTCCGCGCAAACGGCCACCGACAAAAGCCTGAAATGGACGATAAAAACGCATTCCAGTCGTTTGTTGTTCTTTATAAGGGGATAGAGAGCGGTGGGCTTTGTGTGGTGCTTGCACAAACAGCTACAAATACTCGTGGCTTTACGTAGAGCTCACTGAACCAGCTCCGTACACTCACTAGCTCTCAGTGAGAGCTTTCAGGAGCCGGTCACCTAGTACCGACAGGTACACCAATCAAGTGTCTGTCGCACTATGTTCATATTGTTCATGTTTCATTATTTCTGAGATAACTCTTTGATGTGTGTTTATATAGTTAACTCAGAACTACAGGCCGGTTATGAATCCTCCCTGACATGATCGACGAAGGTCGATAATAAATAAAGTCATCTGGTATTCATGAGCGTGTCATGGAGTTTGGCGCGGGTTGCGGGTGAGGGGGCGGTGTGCGGGCAGGAGGACGGGGGGGAGCGGGTTGGCCCGTGGCCAGACGCCATAAATCGTGACGTAATGAACGCCGTTCTCGCCTCAATAAAAACTCTCCCACATTATATGATACAGGATGTATGCGCGAGCCGCTCCAAACGAAACCGACGTGTATTGTACTTTCGACAAACAACTCACAATGTTATAATTCCGAGATTCCCACCGTCGTTATTAACTTATGAGTCGTCCATTTTACTCATTCATATTGAGTTCCTAGTAAGTTGCCTCTAAATCTCTTCGCGCCAGAGTAAAGGCTCTATGAGCCACCGGTTCCAGCCAAAGTTGCCTATTGAGAATCTCATTGAAATATTGCAATATAGATCTATATTTTACAATATCGATGTTTTTGGGTTTTAAACATAACCGAAGAAATATGGATGCATGTAGCTACTGAGGGACACTCCTGCATAGGCAGATGTCCCCTTCGGGGATAACATGCGCGATGTTATGTTTTCACTTGTGTAAACACGTTATGTGTGCAATCTGTAGTAAAAATAACATTAAATGCATTTTCAGCGCTAAATGTATAAAGAAAGTGCAGACGTCAATCAGCGGAGCGGAAGTGAATGAAAGCGAGCGCCGGTTATATTATTACATGCTGAAGATACCGCCCGCGCCGGCGTATTGTTATTCATATTACGAGTATATACGACGCTCACACCTTTAGTTGCGCATACACGAATTATTATGTAACTGAAGACGCCATAATGATGATGATGATACGTGAAATTACGAGTGCTTAAGTATATCGCTCTAAGAAAGTACTCTGAGAAGTAAAACTAGCAGTTGGTTGGCTTGGAACAATAAAATATAAGGCGTGACAATTAATCTAAACACATTTAGTTACACTACGGTCAAATCAAAAGAAGGATAACTTTGTACGGTTTACACACTCTTGCTACGAGCTTGTAGCGCGTAGCTCGTAGCTCGTAGCACCTCTCATGCGACTCATCCAGCGTCACTACTAATGGGAGGCGACACAATCACGTGACAACCATTCAACAACTATATTGAAAACATCCCGAACGGGGAGAGGGCGGGGGGAGGGGTCGGTGGTGCACGGGCTAGGTATATTCATGAATATTGATGCAGCATCGTGAATATTCAACGCGGCGACACTCGCAATTGAAAACATGCCGCAAAGTGTGCGCCGATACTGCGCCGACGACGCATTCGCGGCGTTACGGCTTCCCTCACATTATGTGCCTATCCTCATCTGTAGCTAATCATCTCAACATCTACTGTCTTAACATAAACATAAAATAATGTAAGAATGCGAGATTTTGCTCACAAAAAAATAATATGTTAGCTTACCTGTGTTAAATAAATTCGTGTAACAGACAGCGCTCAGCAAAATTCATACCTTCGTCTTAACACGATAATAAGGGATGATCCGATTTCAAGAGCTTCTTCTCAAACGCAGCGCTTTGAAGCGCTCGATACGCTGATGTTATTGAAAATGTCCTAATCCACAACACTTACAAGCCGATATTCCGTTACTGCTGCAAGAACTACAATGACGTGATAAACAGAATACATTATTTTATAAGTATCGAATTCGGCAGTGCTAAGTCGACAGGCAGCTCCTTGCCCGTAAGTAGCGCGGTAGATATACCATGGCAGTACTCGCGACTATTTATGTGGAATTTTTGAATAGCTTCCCCGCACGGCAACACCCGCCACCCGCAACCCGCAGCAGAACAACATCCGCATCGCTCAGGTGTAGTCGTGGTACAGCGCGCCTCCTATTAATGAAGCCAATTTGAATAAACTCGGGCACATTAGATGCGGGGCGCGGGGCGCGCGGTGTAGTGGTAAGGGTGGGGGCGCAGGGCGGGAGCTGCTCGATGCGCGCACCAATTAATTATTTCTTGTGTCCTGACTTACGCTCGCCTCCGTCTTTGAATGTAGTGATTAATCAGATTTTTTCGCTCTGCGGATAAATCTCGGGCGGATCAGTGCGGCTGCGGGCGCACGGGCTCGCCCTTATTTATTGCGACGTTGCCGGTCCAGGCTGGCCCTTACGCCGGTGAGCCCGACCAGTGAGACCAGCACGGACCGTCACAAAACTGGCCCGTACCGTCAACTGGACCGTCTGTATTCCTTAGGTCACCAGCTACAGTTATGGTTTTTGACTGTATAAAAACTATAAATGCGAAAGTTTGGATGTTTGCTACTCAATCACGCCAGAACGGCTGAACGGACCTAGATGAAATGTGGCACAGAGATAGATTATACTCTGAAATAGCACATTAGGATACTTAATTCCCGGAAAAAACTCAAACAAATTCCCACGCAAACGTAGTCGCGGGCAACAGGTAGTAAAAGCTATAACTGTGGACAAATTAATGTTATAATGTTAGTCGACAGGCAAAAACTTAAGAACAGGTTGACCGTCAAACGGATGATTGATAAGCATATGAACCGAATTGGACGAGTGTGAATTATTAGGCAAAACATAATGTCACGACTGTTCCTGGAAAGGTTAGGCAGAGGTGGGTGACCTCGAGTATACACTCACGTGTTGCCAAGTTCTAAAGCCCTTGTTATAAGGTGACAAGTTTATATCCCACCAAAAACATTCTGTAAAAAACTAGCCAAGTCTTATGGAGCTGCTTGTTTATCTCTAAAAAGTAATGAAATCTAGACAAAGTCGTGTCAAGTCTAAGGTTCCTCTCAGGGCAGTATGGAGGGAACGACTGTCGCAACCGAGGTCCGGGCACGCCGCAATCGCGGCGGTAAGACCCCTCTTTGAGGAGTGGCTGGATAGGCGTCACGGCGTCCTGACCTACCGCATGACGCAGGTCCTCACCGGACACGGAAGCTTCGGGAGGTACCTGTGTCTGATGGGGAAGGAGGAAACGCCTGGGTGTCACCACTGCGAGGACCGCCCGGAGGACACGGTGGAGCATACGGTGCAGGACTGCCCCGCTTGGGCAGGGCACCGCCGTGTCCTCACGGCGGCGATAGGCGGAGACCTCTCGCGCCCGGCATTGGTCGAGGCCATGCTGCGGGGCGAGACGGAGTGGGAAGCGGTCGCCTCCTTCTGCGAAGCAGTCATGCTCGCGAAGGAGGAGGCGGGCCGCGTGAGGGAGAGGACAGCGTCCTCCCTCCACCCCAGCCGCAGTGGTAGACGCCCACGGCGCCGGACGTCGGCAGACGATCTCCGGCCACCGTAGGCGCGGGCTTGCGGGCGGCGAGTAATGGGCGACTCGCTGTCCGACCATGGACCATGCCCGGGTCGACGGCGCGTTGTGTTCCACGCGCGCCTCAAAGAGTGTCAGCATTATGACGGGGCCCCCCTCTAGAGGGCGAAAGCCTGCCGGGGTCGCGGGACTTATAGAATTACCGTGACCCTGGATCATAAAGGGCTATTGAAGGACACCGTGGATTTTAGTCAGTACAAGTCTGACAGTTCCTCCCACTCTGCCCTGGGTGGGAGGACTCATTTGATGATTTTACCACGATAAAAAAAAAAAAAAAAAAAAAAAAGTCTAAGGTTCCTTACTGCGATTTCTTTATTATTATAGCTAATGTTGTGTGACTTGGCTAGTTTCAGCTCCATAAGACTTGGCTAGTTTTTCACAGAATGTTTTTGGTGGGAAGACAAGAAGACTGACTTCCCTTCATATTGATTTATTTGATTTATTTGGCCGTTGAAGGGTACATAAGGGTACAAAACCAGGTGCTCCATGACACCATTGCACCAATCTGTCGCCAGAACCGCTACCCATTGACGATGGAAAATTGCCACTTGGAAAAGATATCCCATGATCTGAAAAAAATTATTAAAGACCCCTTGATAGACCCCTTTATACGTCTTTATGCAGGTTGTTTTTATCCAGATATCCTTGATATTAAATATATTGCATAAAGATATCTCTAATACAGCTGAGACCAGCTGAGGCTTCTTCATCAGATACTTCAGACCTTCAATTTTTAACATCAAATAAAGCGGCCCACCAAGTTGAATATTTTTTGTAAAGGCAGTATGTCGATCTCTTATAGTTTGGTTGGGCCCTTGTGTTTTCTAATCAGGGTTCACCAGGTACTCCAGATCTTCGATTATCCTAGTTTTTATAGTTTTCCCTTTATGTGGCCATTAAACCCTAACTCTGTACCAAATTTCAGCTCTCTGAGTTTATGGGAAGTACTAGTTCTATTTTGATGATCATGAGTGAGTGTCATAAATGCGAAACTTTGCTTTCGCTTAACTTCGGAACTAAATGACCTACAGACTTGAAATTTTGGATTTTAAGTATGTGATTATAGCTTACTGGATGACGAAAATTTCTGCGTTCTGGTCTTATCCAGAGGTTCTCAAATAGGGGCCTGAAAATGCGGCGAAATGGTTCCAGTAAAGGATGGTACGGCAGTGTTTGCTTCGCGCTCGACTTGGCGGGGGCACTGCCGTGCCCCCCGATTGCCGTCAACCGAGCACGACCAGGCCGCGGGTGACAAAGACCCAATAACATTTTGCCCAACCCGGGAGAAAACCCAGGAAGTCATGATCAGCAATTAGTTTGGTGTTCAGCCAGCACCTACCTTACCTGGCCCCTCTTGCCCTATGTTTGTTTGTTCTGTTAATGTCAGCGTTGGTGTTACGTTTGTGTTGCGTTGTGTTGCAGGCGAGGCGGTGGCGGCGAGCGCGCCCAGCCTGGCGGTGTCGTCGCCGGGCCGGCCCGCGCCCGCGCCGCTCTCCACGCCCGTAAGTACTGCGCACTATCAGGTTGCTTGCAGCTTGTGTCTAGCATCCAACAGCATTTTTCGTGAATAAGGATTCTTCTCGATATCGTGTGGAAACTGATAAGTATGTCCGAAATGCGACCCGAAATTTGGAAGATGACAGCCCACTCTTCCTCTCAAACAGAGAGGAGGCGTGTTTCTTAACGTACAACTCGTAAGTGTGCGCCGTTACTACTCAGGGAGAGGGTGCTTCATGCTTTGTCTCGATAATAACTACTAGTGTCATAGTGACAAGGGAAGTTCTCGGTAAAGTCGATATAAAAAAAATGTTACAACATTGCATCGCACGTTTTCTCAAAAATAACTGAACCATGAAAAATCCATGTACAGTCGCCAGCACATCAAGTTACCCCACTTTGACCTTGAGCGCGTTATGAACAAGAACAGCGAGAATAGTGCGAAAGAGATAAATATATTTTTATTGTTCCTGCTTGTAATGTTTCGTGCTGCAGTGCGTCCGTGAGAGTGTGTGCGTGTACGCGTCGTGGTGTTGTATAAGATACTTTTGATGCGAAAAACAAGTTTAGCAGGTTGCGTACTTGAATGGAATCGAAATAATGGCATGGTAATAAAATAATTTAGCCGGACGGGACGTCTGGCATAATTATGTCAAACATCTCTGTAATATTAGAAAAGGATGATATCTGAGTAAAAATATGATTTTATTTAGTTCGTCATAAATTATTGAAAAATATTGTATACGTATTTTTTTTATGAAACCAATAAAAAGTTACGAAGATATAGAACGCATTAAAGATCATGAGTGACCTCACTTTCCGGTAAAAGTGCACCGAAATGTGACGTCACTCGAGTTTTCGACGCACTGTATCGTCAAAATTTTTTGTTTACATGAAAAAAGAAAAATACGTGTCCAATATTTTTTAGGAATCTAAGTGTCGATCTAATAAGATCTTTTTGGTTATCTATCCTATTCATCTTTACCAATATTATAAAGCTGAAGAGTTTGTTTGTTTGGTTGAACGCGCTAATCCAAGAACTACCTACTAGTTCGAATGAAAAAAATATTTTTGTGTTGGATAGTTCATTTATCGAGGAAAGCTATGGGCTGTATAACATCACGCTACGGCTAATAAGAGCGGAGCAGCACACAAAAATGTTGTAATAGCGGGAAAAAATATTCCTTACTAACGCTAAAATCATGTATGACGGAATTATTTCTCATTAAAAGTTTTTAAAAAAGTCTGCAAAAGCATATATGTATCTTTTAAAGTTAACTCACTATAACCTTTTTCATGGAAATTAAATTGGTTTTAAAATAATGCATTATTTGCGAAGGTAATTTATAAACACTATATTAATTCTAATACAAATAAATACGTTAATCATCACAAGCATTCTTTTTGAACAAAATTGCCCTTGATTTCATTTGATTTCAATGAATATTTTGGGAAATATCATAGTTTCAAAATAATGCCGCAACAAAATAGGCAGGTCACAAGCAGAAATAAATTGAAAATCAGTTTAGTCCGCCAGTTACGAGTGTTGAAAAATATTGAACACGTATTTTTGTTTTTTTAAATCAATGAATATTGACAAAGTTAAAACGCTTCGGGAGTGGGGGCTTGTGACATCATAACGCCTGCAAAATTATACTGACCGAGTGACGTTTTGTGATTTTTAGAAGCGTTGTATCTTCGTCAATTTTGGTATACGTATCAAAAGAATAAATACGGGTCAAAATTTTTTTGATAATCTATCTTTCGGACTAATTAAATTTTTTGAGTAGGTAAAATAGCCTATTGTGGCGGTAAGATCCCTCTTTTCCGCCTGACGCAAGTCCTCACCGGACATGGTTGTTTTGGGAGGTCAGGGATTCAGCGGCAGTCGAGTTGAATGGGGAGCAGTAAGAACGCGTGAGGGAAAGGACATCCTCTACCTCACCTTACCGCTGAAAACGCCGTCTGATACCGCGGCGCAAATTGCGGCCACCGTAGACACTGACTTGCGGACGGCGAGTAATGGGTAGCTCGCTTTCCGACCAAAGACATGGCCCGAGTCGTCGGCGCATTGTGTTCCACGCGCTCAAGGGAACTGACGGGGCCTCCATAGGGTTGACGCACAACATGACGCGGGTGAAACCGCGGGCAGAAGCTAGTAATAAATAAAAACCTATGACTACCCATAAAAACTACGAAATAAAAATCTATTCTATTCTATGGCGAAATATGGAGTAAAACAAAAAAAAATATTTTTTATTTTCGTGTTTTCGTTCAATAAAATCGATTTATGTTTACTTTAGTTATAATAATTGTATATTAGTGGTTCCTCTCTCAAGAGCCCTGGCCATCACCCGTAGCTCGGATACAGTTTGCGATGCTGATGGGCAGTAGCCATCAGCATCGTGATTCCCGTCATGGCATACGTGTCGGTTTTACTGCCTAGGCGCGTATGTAGATGTTTCACATCAATTTAATTTATCAGAAAAGGACATAGGATAGGTTCCTACGAGAACGCGTGTGAAACCTCGGGAAAAATCTATACTATATAAAACTGATGAGTTTGTTTTTCTTTTGTTGAACGCGCTATTCACAGCAACCACTGGTTCGTATTGAAAAATTCGTTAATTATTGGATAGGCCTTTCATCGAGGATTATATAGCCTGCGTAGGCTACGCAGGCTATATAACATCACGCTACGATCACAAGGAGCGGAGCATCAATGAAAAATGTTGAAATGTTAATAAAGTCAACTTAGGGCTGAAACTGCGTAAAGCGGACGCCCGCGCGGTCCCATATAAAAGCACTCCGTTGCGGAGACTCGCACGGGAATCAGGCGGGAAGCCCGGGCCCGCGTCCACACACCGGCGCGCGGCGCCCACGTCCGTGCGACGGAGGCCAGCGCGGGAGCACGCGCCGTTTCTGCCAGCGGTAACACGCAAGGGCTTGTTTTGTCAATATCGCTATGCGATACGGGTCGCACGCACTCGGAAGAATGTCTTTAGATACTGAGTGGTTAATGTTGAACTACCACTAACCGATAATGTAGAACAAGCGACACTGCGTAATAAGCCGGCCTCTGCGACGAGGACCGTTGCGGTCCCAAGGAATACGTCCGCGTGGCCACGCGCGCGCAAACGCGCAGTTGCACGCAACGGATGCCCATCGCGGGCGACCGCTCAACGCAGTTATTCAGAAACAAAGAAAGTTCAGCTACCTTTAGAATTGTATTGTAGGTGTCCTGCCTACGACCCACTGTCTTTAACCCTCTCTCTGTTATGTGACGCAAACGAAGATGCGCGGGTCATCTAGTATCAAAATAAAATGCGGAATAACAATCTTTATCTCTTTATTTTTAAACATTCATTTTAATATCTACAAAACTTAAAAACAAATACTTTAAATTAAAATATAAAACCATACATTAGAAACAACTAGATTACTTATATTTTATTTTTTACAAGCTTGCAGATGAATTTTATTATACACTTTAAGTTGCCAAGCAGAATTAAATGCTGTCGCCAAACAAAAGTAAGCTTTTACCTGGATTAGTATAACTTGACTGGGCTGTAAAAGGCCCGGCGCCCATTGGTGGCACGGCACGACAAGGGATTTTTATAATATTTGCAGATGAATTCAAATCTTATCCAACACTGTTAATCACTCACATTTCATAATACGGCACAGCCTGCTTTCGTAGCCTTCGGCACGTTCTTGCTATCCGTGTCATCCCGAAATGTGTGCGCTAAGCATAATACAATAAGATCTCAAATCATTTGCGTTTACTAAAATCCCTTATCGGCCCATGCCGCCAGTAGGCGACGGCCGTAACTATAATAATTATCACCAACAATAGTAAAGAAAAAAATCTCAAGAAAATAACAATGGTGCAAAAAGAAGTATAAAATGTTTTACAGAATACATTATTATATTAGCTATAACATTATTTGTAGAATTATTCATACTAGTATTATAAATGCGAAAGAAACTGTCTATTTGTTACGCCTACACGGTGAAACAGCCGGCCAATTGTGATACAAAATGTGGAGATAGTTTGAAGCCTGGGGAAGGACATGGAGGAAGCCAGTTTATTATGACACAACATCAACAAGCGACATGTCTGGCGTCTTACCCAAATCGAGCAATGGAAGAATTTTTAGGCGTTTCAGAAACAGTGGTTGAAAATACCGAAATATATTTAATTTGATAAATAAAATAACAATATTAAATGAATTGAATTGTAAAATGACTACTACTATTTAATGTGAAGGTTTGTGAAAATGGATGGATGAGGATAGGTTTCTACGGAAGAGCAGGTGAATGAAGCGCATTATATACTAGTGCCATGGGAGATCGTCATCTGCTAAATTCAGACTACGACACTATACGCTGTGCACTCAGTGTCCGACACAGAGTGTCTTTGTGCGGCCTATAGTATTGTAGATTAAACTTAAAACCAAGTTTACTCGGGTCTTATTAGAAACAAATAATATGCCATGACCTAAAAGAGCCCAAACGTAACCTCAGAAATACGCAACAAGATCGGCCTTTTAGTTGGTAAAAAATATGACTACAAAGGAGCGTAACGCATTGCCAATACAATATATTATTAAATGATAAATAATATATTATGTTGCTTACATAAATAAAACTCTAATAGCTATGGATACTGTAAAATTGAACAAAAAACTAGAAGACAAATAGAATTCGAAACCATAACAGTTCCGAAAAAACTTTGTTGGGAGTCTTAAGCTCTTTTTTATGTTAACAATTTTGGCATATTTCTTTTTTGGTTAAGTGTGAGTTGTCCACAAATATAGTGAAATTTGTAAACATAAAAAAGAGCTAAAGTTTCCTAACAATTTTTTTTCGAATCTCTTATGGAAAGACCCTAGAATATTAAAATATTCCCGTATGAGAAGACCCAGTATGCAGTGTGAATTTATCAACTGGGTGTGGATGGCTACATCCGAAACTACGTGGAATATCGAAAAATACTGAAAGGCGCCTCGAGGCCGATTTTGACGAAAACTAAAACTGCAACAATGGATTTTTGAAAAATCAAAATTCCTGGCCAGGAATCGAAACTGTTGAGTAGGTTTGATTTCTGGCGAGGATTATAGATTTTTTAAAAATCGAATATTGCAGTTTTAGTTTTCATCAAAATCGGCCTCGGGACTCCTTTCTTTCTTTTTCGCTATTCCTCATGGTTTCGGATTTGGTCATCCACGGCCAGTTGGAAAATTCACACTGCATACTGGGTCTTTCCATAGGGGAATATTTTAATATTTGGTCGGACCTCCTTGCGCATCTAACACGGCGTCCAGCCTGTCCTTCATGCCGACCACCATGTTCCAGCACGTGTCCGTGCCACGGAAATGCTCCCATGTAGTATGGGCCTCTCGCCGCAAGTTCTCGTTGTTGCGGATTTCTGAGGTATCCTAATCGAGAACCATGAGACCCCATAAATTCTCGATTGGGTTTAGGTCAGGGCTCTTTGCAGGCCATGGCAGGCAGATGACGTCATCCTGTGCCGCGAACCACTCCTGCACCACTCTGCAGGTGTGCACGCGGCAGTTGTCTTGGCACAAGTATATAATGCCCTCTGGATAGTGCAGGCGCACGGTGGGGATCATTACGTCACGTAATATTTCGACATACTGAGCCCCAGTCATGCGCCCGCTAACCTCCACCAGTTCACCCGGTCCCATTGAGCTCATCCATCCCCAAAAATTTAAGGAAATTCTTCCACTAGCCCGATTTGGTAGAGTATTCATTTCTACATAGCGCTTGTTGCTGTTGCGCCATAATATTTTTCTTCCGTCCATATCCGACCGGAAGCTTTTTTCGTCCACAAAAATGACGATATTGTTTGCCCAGTCAAAATTATAATATTCCAGGCAAAAACTTACTCTTGCGTCTTTATGTGCCTGGGTCATTAATATCTTCTTGGCAGGGCGGCAACATTTCTTTCCGGCGTCCTTCAGGCGCCTCCTGACAGTGTCCATTGAAATCTAAAACAAAGGAAAAATTTTACAATTTCAATTCTTACATAATATTGTTAACTAGCTGATGCGTTGCAATGCACTTTTTTTGCCTACTACCTACCTACCTATTTCTCACCGTTTAAACCTTACCTGGACTGCCACAAATATTTCAAAACCAAAATTAGCCAAATCGGTCGAGTCGTTCTCCAGTTTTAGCGAGACTAACGAACAACAATTAAAGATTATGACAAAATGTACGGGCCAACTTAACTACTATTATATGAGTATGGGACAGTTAAAAATTATTCCCCAAAATTTAAACTTTGTTGAGATAGGTGCTAAAGAACTGAAGCTTTATCTAATAGTGAATGTTATTAACATTCACTGAGTCAATGATATTAACATTGCACTGAGTCCAATACAGACGTATTGCTGCTATTAGCGGTTGCAATTAATAGGTATCGCTAGATCCCACAGGCCGCTCGGCGCGCGTTAAACTATGACTATAAAAAAAATATGAATAAGGAAGGGTGACATTTGTGTGATAACAAGGTATACATGGACTCACACTATATGAAGTTGAGGTCACTCTTGTGCTTAGGAACGGGTCGGCTGAGTGTGCCGTGACCATAGCCGCATCCTCTGCCGCCGTCGTGGCTCTCGCGTACAGCTGGCGGTGGTGCGCTTCGAGTGTTCCGCTTTCATGCCACCGCCGAAGCCAGAAGTAAACAGTTTTTTTCTGGAACGAAAGTAAAAACTATAGGTAGTTTATTTGCGCATTATTACCCAATATGCTACGTAAATGATTCCCTACAATAATTGCTATTTTATTATTATTAAATTATTATTTACACACAAACATCACTAAAAAGGTCTTAACTCTGTAATCTTTCAACAGACAAAAAGAAGTGCGTGTTTGCGTAGGTGTTTACTTTAAAGTCCAACCAATAGCGATTAAAAAACAATAACAATGGCTCTTGAAACAGCGCGCAGCGTTAAAAACTTACAATACCGGGAACTCAATAGGAAGGAACAAAAGAAAGATTCCTACCAATAGGTAGATAAGGCGAGAGAAAGACATTTTATGGGTGTTTGTCGTATTTCGTGCATATTCCATAATATTGTTAAGTTTCAAAGGAGAATACGATGTTTGTAATTAAAAAGTTAAAAAAAACCAAGAAGTAGTATTATAAGTATTTAATGTAACTTATTTACTCACACCTTAGTCGTGACTTTGTTTTATACCATGTAATAATACCTAATAAAGAAGGCAATTGTGTTATTTTGACCTGTAAATGTTCCATGCATGTAAGCACAACTTGATCTTGTTTGATTTCTTTTAAAAGGTAGGATAGATACAATAATTAATAAAGGTTTTTGATCTGGACGTGTAATATGCACAAAAATGGAGAAACACCCATGTTCGTAGGATACGGGTAGGCACAAAGTTGTTAAAATATTAATGTTCAAGGCTTAACCGCCACTAGAAGCAGCATACGAATAGGTATTAAGCTAAATTGGTTACTTTTTATCACCAAATAAGGTAACACTAATTTAATATCACAGAAACAACATTTAAAATCGTTAACTTATTTAGAAAGTTCTTTAAAAAAACACCATTGACACATTTTTTCAATAATAGTTTTTGTTTATATTAATTTAAAATTATAATAACAATAAATATTACTCACCGTTATGCCCGTCTGCCGACAAATATCTATTATCCGGCATCCACTCAATCGGAGCGCTATTATGCGCTGTCTCTCTATTTGCGTCAACTGAGGCGCCATGATTAATAATCACAAAATACTTTTAACAAAATACCGGCCGACTAGACGATTTTTTATTGACTGGCGTAATAGATCACTCACGGAACCGGAAGGAACAAACGCGGTGACGAGTGGCGTTCGTTAAATTTCGCTAAAGCTCGGGAATTCTCGGGAGTCGGGGCGACTGCGCGGGGGCTTGGAGGTGTGGCCTATTCCTAGTGACGCGATGACGCATGAATTTATTGGCTACTAATTGTTAGTATGCGCAACCATTGGGTAAATTAAGGAAACGATGAAAATTCCACCAATAATGCCAAGGATACTTTCTTTCTAACATGCGATGTTGCGTCGTATTTATAGATATGTGTAGGGTTTAGCTTGACGTGCTGGCGACTGTACGTAGGGTAAGGCAAAAAAATGTTGAACGTACAAACACACGCTTCTTTCAGGAATTCCACGCAAGTGGGTACATAAATAAGTAGGCAGGCTCAGTCCGCCACTCCATCAACAACGATTCGTT